>OZ024824.1:4694619-4897119 GCA_964016985.1 Anodontia alba
TGTCAGAGTACATCCCTATTCCGAACGTCCCTAGAAACTGGAATATTGTTTGTTTGTTTTTTTATATTTGTTTGTTTATTTTTTGTTTGTTTGTTCTTTTTTTTTTTTTTTTTTTTTTTTTTTTTTCCAATGCAACGTACTAAGACAATAAGACAAGTCTTTGTTGTGAGTGTTTTGTTTTTCCTATTTTGACCGTCGGAAATGATGCAAGGTACTTCTGAGATTACGCAACAAATGAGCTATGACGACAGGAAACGTACCTTTGGACATATGCGCACCGAAAAGATTCAGATCTGGACTGTGTGCGCAAGAAAGCAAACAGGAAGTTAAAAACTTGTCCCCTTTGTATAATATGCATCACGAAAACACGCCTATATAATTTTGACCCCCTTAAACCCCACTTTTATACAGACGGTAAAACTGGGTATTACAGGGGTATACATTATTTTACTTATTTCTGCTCAAAAACATAGATTGTTGTACTCGTTAGAACCGCCTCGCCGAGGCGGTTCTAACGAGTACCCACAATCTATGCTTTTAGCAGAAATAGGAAAAATATCGGAGTTTTTTATCTGAAAATTTTCAGTTTTTGGAGGCTAAATTTTCTATATATTTGAATAGGCATGTTTTTGTAATGAAGAGCCTCTTTTTCATATGGCATCACGAAAACATACCTATATTATGTTGACCCCCTTAAACCCCACTTTTATATAGTAAAACTGGGGTTTACAGGGGTATACATTATTTGTTCTTATTTATGCTTAAAACATAGATTGTGGCTACTCGTTAGAACCGCCTCGTCGAGGCGGTTCTAACGAGTACCCACAATCTATGTTTTGAGCAAAAATTTGAAAAACAACAAATTTTTTTATCTGAAATTTTTTTTCATTTTTTGGTGGTAAAATTTTCAGCATATTTGAATAGGCATGTTTTCGTAATTGTGCAGCATGTAATAGCAATTGTTAAGACCGGCCCCTCTCTCGTCCTTGGATGCGCAGACTGATCTGAATATTTGCTGTTCCCATGGTACATTTTGTACATCTAGAGGCATTCGTGTGTGTTCGCGCGCGCGCGTCTGTAAGAAGTAATTCTGTCTTTCATCAAACGACATTTGAGTACCGTTCTTTTATTGTTGTTGTTGAATTTTTTTGGTTGTGTTGTTTTTTGTTATGCTTTTTTATGTGATTACATAGACTTTTATGTGTTGTTTGTTTCCGACAGCAACCTTTATAGATTTTATATATTTCAATTGTCACTGTTTATTATTCGAAGGACAAATCAAACACTTCCTTAAGAGAACAATTAAAATATCGGTACTCAAATTTCGTCTGCTTATTTCGCCTAAAGAGGGCTGAGATGGCTGAAGGAACAACATTGTTAATGAATATAGCAACCGGCGGAATTAACCTTTACCACTCTATTGGCAAATTCAGCAGAGCAGACGACAAATTGAATATTTTCGCCGAAAATAGGCTTTGACATTCCAAGCAAATTGTCTCCTGAGGAGACAATTTGCATGAAATGTGAAAGACTATTTTCTGGGCAAAACAAGAAAATATTTCAGAATGTCGTCTGCTTTTATATTTACCCAGCATGCTAAGCCTTAATCTATTGAAGGTTGTTTGGTGTACAGAAATTAACGTGTATCATGCTGGGTAAAATTCGGCAGGCGACACTTTGAAATTATTTTTGATTTTCTCCAGAAACTAAGGTTTGACATTTAATGCAAGCTGCCTCTTCTGGAACAGTAGCATTAAATATCAACGCCTATTTCCTAAAAACGAAATGACAAATATTATAAATGTTTCGTCTTTGGCATTCGCCTATTAAGGGCGTTAGCATACACAAAATCAGAATGGGCCTGCATGGGTATCTCGTTTGTCTGATCACTTTGGCGATATTTGCATATCACCTCATTGCTGTTGAGGAAACGCGAGATTGTGCGTGACTTTATATGTAATCAATACAAGGCGTGCCACGTGAATAGGAGGCGATGCCACTGGCCCCGCTGATAATGCTGCTGATTGACCTTGATTCTAATGCTAAATAAATTAAGATGCCAACTGCACTTCTAATTTTCAGTCAGTCAGACTACTTGATCCAGATTGTTGCTACAAAACATTATATACTTAATGACAAATAATGCAGATCCAGATCAGTTGGCTTCTACAAAACTTGCAAAGGCAGAGCATATTCGGGTTCCGTAGGACCAGGTTAACTTTCATATTTTATTGTACATGATATATAGTCAGGATATTTTGATTTAAATATTAAAAAAAAAGGTGATATTTTAGGATGCTTGAGAAAAATGCAATAAAAAGTAATACATATTTGAAATCTAAGTGAAAGGCAATTCTTGTTTTAAAAAAAACAAATACAGTACTAGCAAACCGCTGAATTAAAACATAGCATCCTTTATATCCTTGATTTGATTTCGCTGCAGCTAGCGTTAAGAGGCTTGTGACGCCCGTATTAAAGTCCCAACGTTCTTCATAAGCACTTTTTATTTATTTTTTTCCTTGGCCGGGATCATTTGAACCCATTCTGGCCCCGAGGTTATAATTTCTTTTTTTTTTTGGCTCTCCTCAACTGAGCATGAAATTTCACTTGGTCATAAAAATAAAAATACCAACAATTAAAACTTTTTTCACGCTCATTTCAGCTGAGCATGCTCAGCTATGCTCAGCTGAGTTGAGCATGAAAGAAGTTTTAAAAAAATGTCGGTATTTTAAGATTTAAAAGCAAAATAAATTTCATGCTTAGATGAGTTGAGCATGAAAGAAGTTTTAAAAAATTGTCGGTATTTTAATATTTATAAGCAAAATAAATTTCATGCTCAGCTGAGTTGAGCATGAAAGAAGTTTTAAAAAAATGTCGGTATTTTAAGATTTATAAGCAAAATAAATTTCATGCTTAGATGAGTTGAGCATGAAAGAAGTTTTAAAATATTGTCGGTATTTTAAGATTTATAAACAAAATAAATTTCATGCTCAGCTGAGCTGAGCATGAAAAAAGTTTTATAACCTCGGGGCCAGGTAACCCGTTTGAAGCCGTTAAGGACCATATGCAGCTCAGCACGCTACATTGCTGCTGTCATATGAAGAGTCTCAATATAACCGAGATTTTCTTTTTATGTCATCTTTATTTCCACGGACAACCTTTACAGAATACTTTTTCAACAGAGTTTTCAGGTGCCGTGGTTCCTAAGGTGATATTGAATAATAATTCACCATGAACATCTCTTAAATAGTATATAATGTATGTTTATAATATTTCATGTTTTTGCTGTTTATTAATTTACAATCATGATTGAGGTATAATAAACAGCTGTAACACATATTACAACTTCAGTAACGTAAACATAAATAATGCATTTAGTAAAAAACAAACCAAATACTCTTAACAGTTGAACAAATATAAATAAAGTAAGCTAAATATTCTGATAATTATACCATGCGTAGGACAAAGATTCATTTGAACTATTGGTGTCTTTTTCCAACAGTCGGTCTTTGCAAAAGTGATTATCATCACGAAAACATACCTATATAATTTTCATCCCCTTAAACCCCACTTTTATAAAGTAAAACTGGGGGGGGGGGGGGGATTACGGGAGCATACATTATTTGTTTTTATTTCTGCTCAAAAACATAGATTGTGGGTGCTCGTTAGAACCACCTTGCTGAGGCGGTTCTAACGAGTACCTATAATATATGTTTTGAGCAGACATATGAAACAATTCATTTCTTTTTTTAATCAGAAAATTTTCAGTTTTGGGAGGTTAAATTTTCTATATATTTGAATAGGCGTGTTTCCGTAATGCGTGAGTCAAATCCCGGAAGGTGGGTCGGAAAGTGCCGACCTAAACCTTTAATTAGAAGGTTAATGCCTGATGTTGTGTCTTTGTTCGGGCACTCCTTAGTTCTACTTATCATTACGAAAGCAAGCCAATTCAAATATACTGAAAATTTTACCACCAAAAAAAAAAAAAAAAAAAAAAGAAAATTTTCAGAAATCAATCCTGACTTTATTCTGACTTTAAGAATTCTGGCATTACAATTACTATAGTTCGTCTGTCATTACTGATAATGACCAATCTTAATCACATGCGAGAAATGCTACTGTTTGTGTGTTTAAGATGGCTGATTAGACCGATTCTAGCTCTAAACTGTCTGTTGCAGATGGAACAATAGAGGCCAGAGCAAGACAGCTCTGTTGGTGATGCCTTAGCTCTGGCTTTGCGCTGTGCACGTTTCTGCTTGGCTTCGCTGATTCTTTTTGCCTCATATTCACTAGCACCTCTTCTGATGAGGCCTCGCCACTTTGCTCGGTCCTATGCAATTTGTTCCCATGACTCTGTTGGTATGTTGAAATACTTGAGGGAGGTTTTGAGGGTGTCTTTGTAGCGCTTCTTCTGACCACCATGGGAGCGTTTGCCCATTTCTAATTCTCCACAGAGGATTTTCTTTGGCAAATGTTCCTCAGGCATCCTGGTAACATGACCTGTCCATCTTAACTGTGCCAGTTTCAGAAGAGTACGTACACTCTGTATCCCTGTCCTTTTCAGGACTTCTGTGGCTGGAATCCTGTCTTGCCACTTAATCTTTAGAAGTTTTTTAAGGCAGCTTGTATAGAAGTGGTTCAGTCTTTTGGCGTGCCGTTGGTAAACTGTCTACGTTTCGCATGCATACAATAATGTTGTCAGCACCACAGCCTTGTAGACTTTCAGCTTTGTGTCAAGCCTGAATCCCACTTCGGCCCCAAACACTACCACTTAGTTGGCCAAATGCTGCACTAGCTTTGGCAATGCTGGCACTGACTTCATCATCAATATGCACGACTCTTGACAATGTGCTTCCAAGGTAGGTGAACTCATCTACCACTTGCAATCTTTGACCTTTCACTGTAATGGTGGGTTCCTTGTAAGGCTTGCCAGGTGCTGCTTGATAAACCGCCTCGGTCTTTTTTATGCTGATTGTGAGGTCATAGCTGTCACAGGAGTTAGATACTTGATCTATACCGTTTTGCATCTTCTCTTTTGTTTGAGCACCATTTGCCATGTCATCAGCCAAGAGGAACTCGTCTAACACCTCTGTCTGCACCTTGGATAAGGCTTGCAACCTTCTTAGTTTTAAAAGCTTCTCATCAAAGAGATACCTAATAGGTATACCATTATCACCATCCTGGAACGCAGCTGGAACATCATGCTGAACAGAATTGGGGCTAGTACACAGCCTTGCTTGAAACCATTTGTCACAGGGAATGGATCAGAAAACAACATCATTTTGGACCCGTGCAAGCATACCACCGTGGAACTGCCTCACCATTGCTATGAACTTGGTCGGACAGCCAAACTTCGCCATAATTTTCCAAAGACTCTCACGACTGACAGTTTCAAAAGGTTTGGTAGGGTCAACAAAGGTCATGTAGAGGTCCATGTTCTGTTTCTTGCATTTCTCTTGAAGCTGCCTTGCTGTGAAGATCATGTCAATTGTTCCTCTGTCCTTTCTGAATCCACACATGCTTTCTGGTAGAAGCCCTGACTGTTCAAGGTGTTCATTCAGTCGGTTAAGTAGAACTCTTGCAAGGACCTTCCCAGCAATTGACAATATAGAGATGCCACGATGATTATCACACAAGTGAGGATTCCCTTTCCATGAATAGGTGGATAATTGACGCATCCTTGAATTCTTGAGGGATAGCTTCTTTTCTTCACATAATGTGACATAACTCTGTCGTCTTCTTTGCAACTGGAGTTCCTCCTTCTTTGTAGATCTCAGCAGGTATAGCATCTGATCCTGGAGCCTTGCCAGATGACAGAAGTTTTATTGCTTTAACTATTTCAGCGACGGTTGGGAACTCGTCAAGCAGCAGATTACATTCCACCTGTGGCAGTCTGTTGATAGCTTCATCATAGATAGATGATGGCCGATTAAGAACAGTATCAAAGTGCTCTGTCCATCTTTTCAAGATAGCTTCTTTGTCAGTCAGAAGACTAGTTCCATCTGCACTGAGAAGAGGGGTGGTTCCTGAGCTCTGGGGACCATAAACTGTCTTTAGCGCATCAAAGAACATATTCTTTTTATCTGCAAAGGACTGGAGTTCATCAGCCTTACTGCTCAGCCAGGAGTCTTGCATATCTCTGAGCCTAGTCTGGACTGTCTTGCATATATTTGAATATGCCGCCTTATTGGGTACTGTGCTGACATCACTAAGGTATGCCTTGTGTTTTTTATGTTTCTCTTCAAGGAGTTCCTGGATTTCTTCGTCATTCTCGTTAAACCAGTCTTGGTGTTTGCGAGATACTGGTCCTAGGAAATCCATTGCTGAAGATAGGACGGTGTCTCTGAAGATTGTCCAGTTCTGTTCTGGATCATCTGAACAGAGTTCTATTGCATCTAATCGGCTGCAGATATCATTGATGAAAGCTTGCCTCTTGCTGTCTTGTTTCATCTTGGAAACATCGAGTCTCTTTGGCACTTTCTTGCCTTATGGTCGCCGTGCAGCCTGAATACGCAAGCTCAGTTTGCTGACAACAAGCCTGTGATCTGTCCAGCAGTCTGCACCACACATAGTCTTTGTCATTCTGACATCCTGTCTGTCCTTCCTTCGTACTATGGCATAATCAAGCCCTCTACGGCATTACTAAATACAGTTAAGCCTGCCTTAAAGGCTACTTGTATTAAGAAATCACCTGTATTTAAAGGCCAGTTTTTCAAGCCCATAAAAAGGATAAATAAGTGTTAATTTATATGTATTAAGCAAGTTCCTGTATTAAGCAACCACTTTTTGCTTACGAAAACACGCCTATTCAAATATATAGAAAATTTCACATCCAAAAACTGAAAGTTTTCAGATAAAAACTCCGATATTTTTCATATTTCTGCTCAAAACATAGATTTTTGGTATTTGTTAGAACCGCCTAGGCGAGGCGGTTCTAAGAGTACATAAAATCTATGTTTTTGAGCAGAAATAAGAAAAATAATATATACCGCTGTAAACCCCAGTTTTACTACATAAAAGTGGGGTTTAAGGGGGTCAACATTATATAGGCATGTATTCCTGACGTGATTTAATTTAGCGATGGCTGGCTGCCAGTGTCTGTGGGGATTGCCACAAGCCCTAATTTGATTTAAATGTTTTATTATGATGTTTCAATGTTTGGGTTAGGGTAGTTCTACGCGAGCCGAACAATAATTTTGAGGTTTACAACACTGAATCTGGGGTGAAGATTTGCTACCAGTAAAATCGATTTAAATCCCCGATAGTTTTTTTTTTTTTTTTTTTTTTTTTTTTTTTTTTTTTTTTACTACAGACCGTTCTAAGGAGGTGGTTCTGGTGTTGGTTGATCTTTGTGTGGCCATGTGGCTGCTCGCTGCGAGAATATCTTTTTGTGTGTTTCGTCCTATTCGTTGTCTTATTGTTGTGTTTAGTGGAGCCTATCCAGCATTATGGTCACCTTAACGGGAAGAGGATGCTCTTGTTTGTTTTTCTTTGGTCTGTAGTATGTGTACTGTTTGTCATGGTCTGTTTGCTCTTCCTCTTTGTGTCATTGGTAAAGGCTATGTTCTGTGATTGTGGCTCTTCATGGATGGACATATTCTATACTAATCTACAACATAAATGTTCTACTGCAAGCTAATTGCACGTTTGCTGGCTCAAATATGACTGATTATTCTGCTTCCTTCTTTAGTTTCAGGACGGTTGGTCGGGAGAAACTAAATGATGACTCCTTCCTCAATGACTCCTTCCTCCATTTGTTTCAGAAAGTTGGCGACTGACGACTGGTGTCTGTGGTCGGGTCAGTCGTGGTCGACTTGTAGTTTTCTTTTGCTCTGCAGCTAGAATGAAAACATATTTGTAATCTGGAATACCATCGAGATTAAGGGCGATATTTTAATCGATTAAAACTAGTTTAAGCCGCAGTAGTTGTTTTCCTATTGGCCGTTCCGAGGCAGTTACTCCGTTGCTTGTCTTTTTGTGTGTTTTTTTTTTATTTTTTTTCCTTTTATCCTTTCTTTTCCATCTATTTTTCGATACTTCGGGCCGGCTGTGCTTTTGTGGCTTTTCCTGGACAACTTATTTCCATTTAATGTCATTTACGTTACCACTACCTGTATGATCTCATGCTACTGTCAGTCATTATGTATTATCTTCTAAAACTACTTACCGAAATGGTGTTCATCAGAATATTTTAATTACGTAAACTATTATACTGGAATACAAACACGTATTTCCCATATGAAATAGAGAATGTTGTTCATATTACTTTTACTGTAGTTAATAAATTTCTTTATTATGCAATATCAGATGATTCACATGGAATATCGGTATGTTTGGAAAGGCCATGAATGTTTCCTTTCCGGAACTGAAAATGAAAAGGTACGCATTTCAAACAACGTTTTCTTTGTATAAAAGTACTTTAAAGGAAAAAAAATAGTTACAATAGTAGCCAGTCCATTCTGTACGTTATTTTCCAACTTGTATGTCAGTAAAGTCAGGTAAACACCATCTTTCTAATCATTAAAACTAGCTATTGTTTCTCTATAAAAATATCAACAGTGCTGTTTTCTTTCTTTTAAAAAGCTAGCAAAACTATCGCTTCGTTTGTTACTTCGGGTACCACAGCTTCCGCAATGAAAGAAAGATAAATAGTAAAGAGAACATGCTGATGCTTTAAAGGAATGGAAATTAAATATTTTCAAAATTATCGATAAATATATCAAATCCTATTTCCAAAATAATAATCTATTACCGCCTAAACCTAAATCTATTTGCTGTCATCCGAAGCAGGCTATACAAGACTTTCAAAGGAAGTATGTTCTGGTTCCAGCTGACTTCCTATGAAATTCTTGAATACTCTGCTTCAGATGACGGAAAGTAAATTTAGGTTAAGGTGGTAATAATACGGTGAACCACTTTGCTTACCTCTTTAATTGCACGCCGTTGGTTCGAGATTCAGACTCAATAACGGCCCCGACTTACAAAAACTATTCATTTAGATGGCCTGGGCCGGAACTTTTTGTCTGTTTCTCTGCCCACGGGGATCGACTGGTGGTTTTCTTTTGTTCCAGTATTCGCAGATAAAGACTATAATGAAGCAAAGATGATGACGTAACATAAACAACGTGTTGAGGCACGTGGAGATCCCCGGGGTGTTGGTGTTTGACACCCCGGGGATCTCCACGTGCCTCAACACGTTGTTTATGTTACGTCATCATCTGTGCTTCATTATAGTCTTTATCTGGGATTTATTTGTTGCCTGTAATGACTCATGGATGGGTTAGAAGACCTTCACGTGCACCGAACAAATATATGTTTTTACCACTATGGAAGCTGAGAGCGAGGGCTGGGATCCCGTAAAGCCAGTTTAAGTCCCAAGTAATTTATTACTAACCGTTCCAAGGCGGTACATTCCTTTTGGTACTTTTTTGTTAATTTTTGTAGTGTTTCACTTACAAATGTTTTTTTTTTTTTTTTTTTTCTTTTAACAATTGTGTAAAATAAAAGTAAAAAAAGATTAGTTTATGATATATGTAGTTAAGTTTGGGTAACAGAGTTGCCACCTTTTTGGGAAACGTTTTGGGCTGCCAACTTTGTATGCTATCTGTTCCTTGTGTTTTTTTTTTGGCTGTTTAATTGTATTTGCCTGTCTTTCCCTTTGATGTTGAGAATCTGATGTGGATCAGTTCCTGAGTTCATTTATTTACTTTATTCACGGGAAGGCTTTGTTTTGTGACAGTGGCATTTCCTTGATATTTCCACTTTGAAAAAAAATGTTTGTGGTTTTGGAGCGGCAAAGTTATCAGCCATTTACCCATAACCATTTTTAAGTGACTTCTTTCGGTAGCGAGTACGCTTGTCTCAATAGACTATCACTCGTCGGCTGCAGTATTTCTGTGCATTCGGTTCATTTTGACAGTGCATTACTTTACCTTTGCCTTCCTCGTTCAGAGACAGAGCTGGCGACTGGTTGGCTATTTACTGCTCTTCTTTCAGAAGGTATTATTTTAGGCAAGCTAGTAGCCAGCTGAATTAAGGCATTCGGATTTTTTAGGTTTCTTCGTAGTTTCATTGGTAATAACCTGATGTAGATATAACATGATGTGGAGACAAGTCAAAACGATTTCATATAAGTATACTGTCAGCTGTAAGCAATACTTTGTAAACAGATTGTTATATAAGATGGGGCACAGCTTTCCTACAGGACTGTATGTGCGCCAACGAAGACTCAGACCAGCCTGTGGATCGCGCAGTCTGATCAGTGTCATAGATCCAAAGCATCTTCAGTCGGACAGCGAAGACTGATCAGTCTGCAATAAGTTTCTTTCATTTCAGAGTTGACCCCTTTCGAGAAGGAAGGCAAATCAATATCGACCGAGTTGCCTCACTAAATAGTAAATAAAACCATAGAAATACGACCCCTGTTAACCCTTGCCATTCTGAATAAATTAAGATGCCACACCCTCCCATTTCTAATTTTGAGCCAGTCAGATTACTTGATACAGATTGTTGATGTAAATTCACATACTTAATGGCAAACAGTGCAGATCCAGATCAGTTGGCTTATGTGAATCTACACAGTTTGCAAAGGCTGGACATATCCGGGTTCAGCAGGACTAGGGTTAATGAGAGAATTTTTTTTTACTTTTTTAAATAAAATATTCGTTATAACGCTGGGGTACCCAATTAAATCTCTAGTCACAAGTAATGCTATATTTTGATTTCCTCGTAACAATTGTTTAGATTACCCTTAAAAATGATTACATTGAAAAAACATCCATATATAGTAAACCAATATTTACAATTAATGTAATAAAACGTTGAAATGTCAAGCTGGCTTTCTCAGTAGGCACAAATGGCGAAACAATATTGCGCCAACGTGATGCACTTTTAATCGGGGTACACATGTTGACAGCATTGACTTTATACTAATGTTGTTTCAATTTTGTGTTTTCGCTTAGATACAGTCGACTCTCGTTATCTCGTCTTCGCCGCATATATATTCAATGTATCGCTATCTTCAGAGATCAAATCACACATTCATTTGTGAAATGTATTTGTTTGAATTTCATTTGTTCGAGATAACGAGAGTCGAGAGGTATTTGTTATACAGCCATTCATCTAATTTATTGACACTGAACACGTCTTGCTTTTGCTTCATACTTTTCGAAACATCTCTGCCAGAAAGGTACACCAAGGTTTCTGCTGCGATGCGACAGTTCATGTTTGTCTGTATGTCATTAATTGCAACTGTGCCGTTGTGTCTTAATATTGTCTGTTCCTCATCTTTTTTCTTTTTTTTTTTTTTTTTTGTCGGTGTCTCTGGAAGGCTATGCCTCGTGATTGTAGCCTTTGCTTGGATTTTCATTTATATTTGTGTTATTATATACATCACGAAAATATGCCTATATAATTTTGACCCCCCTTAAACCCCAATTTTATATAGTAAAACTGGAGGTTTACAGGAGTATACATCATTTTTCTTATTTTTGCTTGAAAACATAAATTGTGGGTACTCCTTAGAACCGCCTCGCCGAGGCGGTTCTAACGAGTACCCACAATCTATGTGTTTAGCAGAAATATGAAAAAAATGGAGTTTTTTATCTGAAAATTTTCAGTTTTTGGAGGTGAAATTTTCTATATATTTGAATAGGCGTGTTTTCGTGATAGATACAACACATGTACGCTCACACAAGCATGAAAATCAAGTTCAGTGATAGAATAGCACTCTCTCTTTTAACTTTTCATATATTTAAATGTAATAATCTTTTATTTATAAATCAGACAAATGATATTTTCTTTGAATATTTCGGAAACCAACACAATTCGGAAAATTCCTTGTACATGTTGTATATAATAAACATAATGAATGCGCCTCCGTAGAAAAGAGAAACCCGATTCGAGAGATCAGTCAGAGAAATCTGGTATAATACTTTTTGTTTTTCTTTTTTGTTTGTTTTTAGGAGGGGCTACTCTGTGGTGTGTGTGTGCGTGCGTGCGTGTGTGTGTGTGTTTCGGCGAACCGTGCAAGTTCCTTCCCTTTAGAGTAGACCCCTTTTCAGAAGAGGAGAAAAATGCTTTTGACCAAGTTGCGTCCACTGAAAGTTATCAATTCCCCTTAACTATCAAGCCGAAACCCCTTATCGTTCAAATAGATTTAATTGCATCCGTGATTTATCCATCATAGAAAGAAACACAGATAGAAACTGACAGTCAAAATAAACAAACCAACCCCCAAAATGCGATTGTATTTTTTCCATAGGTCTATGTTGTTTATCCTGACGTGCCCTATCTGCCAGTTGTTCTTAACGCTTAGCATACTAGGTAAAACTTTCAGCAGACGACATTTGAAACTATTTCCTTAAGTTTCCCAGAAATAAGGTTTTGGCATTTCAAGCACATTGTATGAAATGCCAAAGCCTGTTTTCTGGAAAAAATATAAATAATATCATTAATTTGTCGTCTGCTGTATTATGCCAGAGATTGGTAAAGGTTAAGGAATTATTGTTTATGTAATTCTTACCTTGGATTGGTCTAAGAGTTCTTAGGTATTACGAATAAATTGATAAGCAATTTTTTTTCCTCTAAGATTGTTTGTTTACTAAGGCAAAACATTAACCATATTTATTCTTCAGACAGAGGTGGCTGTGAAGTGGAGCCAAATTTCAGACGACACTCGTCGTCTGCAATTGCCTTCTTCTATGATATTTATAACCTTTAACACTTTCCGGGCTAATTCAGAAGACGACTAACTGATTATTCATTTCTTATTTCTCCCAGAAAAAAGGCTTTGACATTTCATGCAAATTGTTGAGATGCCACACCCACTTCTAATTGTTAGATAGTCAAATTGCTTGATCTAGGTTGTTGTTAGAAATTCACATACTAAATGACAATCAGTGCAGATCCAGATCAGTTGTCTTTGATCTGGATCTATACTGTTTGCAAAGGCAGGATATATCTGGGCCCAGTAGAGCAAGGGTTAGAAAAAGGAGAGGGGTATACACACCGCACGAAATTTTTCCAAAACGAGATGGATCCAAGTGGATAGCGAAAAACGAGCCAGCGCACGACAAAACCTACAATAAGACCTGCGATACAAGCAAAGACTCAATCAGCCTCGTTTATCCACCTTTGGATAGCATGGAGGCCATACAAGGAACATGCGATCAGCGAAGACTCTAATCAGACAACTGTGCGCTGATCGCACAAGTCTTATTGTAGGTTAAATTTGTCGTGCGCTGGCTCAAATATTGGAGCTGGTGTAGTTGGCTAAACATTCGACATTGGACACTGGACATTCGAAGTTCAGCCATTAGACATTCGACATTGAACATTCGAATGTCTAGCCATTAGACATTCGACATTCGAATGTCTAGACATTAGATATTGGACATTCGACATTCGAATGTCTAGCCATTCAACATTCGAGATTCGATATTCGAATGTCTAGCCATTAGACAATTGACATTTGACATTCGAATGACTAGCCGTTAGACATTCGACATTCGAATGTCCAGTCGCACGACATTCGACATTCGAATGTTCTGCCATAAAACATTAGACATTCGACATTCGAATGTCTAGCCATTAGAAATTCGAAATTCGACATTCGAATGCCAGCCATTAGACATTCGACATTCGAAAATCTAGCCGTTAGACATTGGACATTCGATATTTGAATGTGTAGCCATTAGACATTCTACATTCGGCATTCGAATGTCTATCCGCATGACATTCACCATTTGAATGTCCAGCCATTAGACATTCGAATATCTAACCATTAGACATTCGACATTCGAATGTCAAGGCATTAGACAAACGACATTCGACATTCGAATGTCCAGCTATTAGATATTCGATATTCGACATTCGAATGTCTAGGCATTAGACATTCGACATTCGACATTTAAATGTCTAGACATTTGATATTCGCCATTCGACATTCGAATCTCTAGCCATTAGACATTGGACATTCGACATTCAAATATCTAGCTATTAGACATTCGAAATTCGACATTCGAATGTGTCGTCATTAGATATTTGATATTTGTCATTCGAATTTCAAGCAATTAAACATTCGACATTCGAATGTCTAGCCGCTGCACATTCGACATTCGACATTCGAATATCCAGCCATTAGACATTCGACATTCAAATGCCGCACGATTAGACACTGAACATTCGACATTCGAATGTCTAGCCATTAGACATTCGACATTCGAATATCTAGCCGCACGACATTCGACATTCGAATGTCCAGCCGTTAGACATTCGACATTCGAATGTCTAGCCGCACGACATTCGACATTCGAATGTCCAGCCATTAGACATTCGACATTCGAATGTCTAGCCACACGACATTCGACATTAGACATTCGAATGTCTAGCCATTAGACATTCGACATTCGAATGTCTAGCCATTAGACATTCAACATTCGACATTCGAATGTCTAGCCATTAGACATTCTACATTCGAATGTCTACCCGAACAACATTCGACATTCGAATGTCCAGCTATTAGACATTCGATATTCGACATTCAAATGTCTACGCATTAAACATTCGACATTCAACATTCGATTGTCTAGCGATTAGACATTGGACATTCGACATTCGAATGTCTAGCAGACATTCGAAGTTTGGCATTCGAAAATATAGTCATTTGATATTTGATATTCGACATTCGAATTTCTAGCCATTAAACATTCGAGATCCGACTTTCAAATGTCTAGCCACAGGACATTCGACATTCGACATTCAAATATCTAGCCATTAGACATTCGACATTCGAATGTCTTGCAGCACGACATTCGACATTTGAATGTCCAGCCATAAGACACTGGACATTCGACATTCGAATGTCTAGCCGCACGACATTCGACATTTCGAATGTCCAGCCATTAGACATTCGACATTCGAATGTCTAGCCACACGACATTCGAAATTCGACATTCGAATGTCTATTCATTAAATATTCGACATTCGAATATCTAGCCGTTAGTAATTGGGCAGTCGACATTTGAATGTCTAGCTATTAGACATTCAACATTCGACATTCGAATGTCTATCCTCACGTCATTCGACATTCGAATGTCCAGCCATTCGACATTCGAATATCTAGCCATTAGACATTCGACATTCGAATGTCTAGCCATTAGACCATCGACATTCGAATATCCAGCTATTAGATATTCGATATTTGACATTCGAATGTCTAGGCATTAGACATTCGACATTCAACATTTGAATGTCTAGCCATTAGATATTCGGCATTCGACACTCGATTGTCTAGCCATTAGACATTTGACATTTGACATTCGAATGTCTAGCTATAAGACATTCGAAATTCGACATTCGAATGTGTAGTCACTAGATATTTGACATTCGACTTCCGAATTTCTAGCCATTAAACATTTGACATTCGACATTCAAATGTCTTGCCGCAGGACATTTGACATTCAACATTCATATATCTAGCCATTAGACATTTGACATTCGAATGCTAGCCGCACGACATTCGACATTCGACTTCTGAATGTCCAGCCATTAGAGACTGGACATTCGGCATTCGAATGTTTCGTAGCCATAAGACATTCGACATTCGAATGTCTAGCCGCACGACATTCGACATCCGAATATCCAGCCATTAGACATTCGACATTCGAATGTCTATCCAGTAGACATTTGACATTCGAAAGTCTAGCCATTAGATATTAGACATTCGACATTCGAATGTCTAGCCATTAGACATTCGACATTCGAATGTCTAGTCATTAGACATTCGACATTCGAATGTCTAGCCATTAGACATTCGACATTCGACATTGAAATGTCTAGCCGCGCGACATTGGACATTCGAATGTCCAGCTATAAGACATTGGACATTCTACATTCGAATGTCTATCCATTAGACATTTGACATTCGAATGTCTAGCCGCACGACATTCGACATTGGAAGTCCAGCCATTAGACATTCGACATTCGAATGTCTAGCCGTACGACATTGGACATTCGACATTCAAATGTCCAGCCATTAGACATTGGACATTCATCATTCGAATGTCTAGTCATTAGACATTGGACATTCGACATTCGAATTTGTAGCCATGAGACATTCAACATTCGACATTCGAATGTCTAGCTGCTGGACATTGGATATTCGACATTCGAATGTCTAGCCGCACGACATTCGACATTCGAATGTTGGATGTCTAGTGGTTAGACATTAAAACCCGGCACCTCGCATCCCTGTTCCCTCTTTATACTCTGTAAAGTAAAATGTGGGATTTACCTCAATTCTCTATAAATAATGGTTGTCTATGATAGTGCTTAGAAATAATTTTGCATTTTTTTTGTCTGTTACTTTAACCGCAGACTGTAAAGGAACAGTGCCAATATTTGCGCAAGAGAGTTTCGAATTTGAACAGGTATATACCTTAACCGGCTGACAATAAATGAAACCGGATGTTATTAAAGAGTTCTTTCTTATTTTTCACAGATAATCCATTCGAATTGACTCCGAAAAAAAAAATGACAATATCACCATTATTCTTCCGATGATTTATTCTTCAGAGTTCTTAAGTATACATTATTACGATAGCAGTTCTATATGCAATACAAGTATTAGCTTTCATAAAAAGCTTGGTCTACGCTTAGCAGCTTTTTGTGTAAGCTTATAATTGGCTATAATAAAGTTGAGCAGTCCATGGAAAATAACATTGGACCAGTCCATGATCTTCTATAAAGTGCTTCGAGAGCAATGGTAAACTCAAAGAATATATCCCATGTTCCCGTTCAACGTACATCGACTCTTGTTATCTCGAATTCCAAGGGACTCTCTGAAACACTTCGATATATCCGTACCTCGAAATATCAGAGTTGCGGAAGTGAGGAAAACAATAAATCGAACAACCACATTTAACAAATGAATATGTAATTTGACTCCTGAAGTAAGAGATATATTGAAAATATTGTGGAAAAGAGGAGAAATTGCTCCCCTCTTTTCCACAATATTTTGTTACCTGTTCTTAGATTTCCATGTTAAAACGGGGACCAGAATTTCACTTCGAGATAAGCAGTTATTCGAGATAAGCGAGGTCGAGATAACGAGAGTCGACTGTATTGTGAAAATATGGGTATATAGGGGTGGGTATTTGTTATTAGGTGAATCGTTTGCGGGATTTTCAGAACTTTGCTGCTTTTAAACCCTGTTTCAAGTTGTTTGAAAATTCAATGCAGTTTTTGAACGGAACAATATGTCTTAATGTGGTATAAAATTGTCTTATGTGGTGAAAATTCCATAGCTTAATTAGTTCTAAATTAGATGGCCATCAAGATGCTTATTTCTCTAAATATATAAACATATGTTGTGGGTACTCATAAACATATGTTGTGGGTAATCATTAAAAGTGCCCCTAATGGGTATCCAGAACATTTGTTTTTATGGAGAAATCATCATCAGTTACCTAGGGTAATGCAATTCATGTCCTACAGTTACCGAGTAAATAGAATTTTAACGTAATGCGTCCATTAGGAAAACACGCCTATTAAAATATATAGAAAATTTCACCTCCAGAAACTGAAAATATTCAGATAAAAAACCCTAATGATTTTCACATTTCTGCTCAAAGCATAGATTGCGGGTACTCGTTAGAACCTCTTCGGCGAGGCGGTTCTAACGAGTACCCACAATCAACGTTTTTGAGCAGAAATAAGAAAAATAATGTATACCCCTGTAAACCCCAGTTTTTACTGTATAAAAGTGGGGTTTAAGGGGATCAAAACTATATAGGTATGTTTTCGTGATGCACTCCTATGTCACCGAGGATGAACAAGGTCATGCTTTCGAAACGTTTTATTGTGGAAACATTTATCAACTGTTTTCCATGATGATCCATTACTAGTTTACTGCATACCAAACAATAAAAATCGAACATAAAATTTAAAGGCTTTAACTTCATTGAAATGAAGGGAGAATTAGCAATAAAGCGGTAATTCTTTAATGGCTAATCGTTTAAGCTTTAACGTGACGGCAATGAATGTGGTGTTGGTTGCATCGGAGATGAAAGATGTTGGCAAACCATACATTTTATTGCAAATTTGATCAAAACTGGATAACAGCTAAGAAAATTAATGATATTTAAAGATTTCAAATCTGTTGTCAAGGACGCCGGCATTTTGAATATTTGACGAGGTTCTATATATTTCTAAATATCAAAATCTTCTTTTTGGCAGAAAGAATGCGGTTTGCAAATAAAATTAATATGTACGTACAGAAGAAGCTATAAACACAGTGGTAACTATTAGTTATTTATGTTTTGACAAACCCTGTTTTCTGTAGAAAATAACAAAAAAAAAAAAAAAAAAAAAAACATTTCAGTATGTCGTCTGCTGAAAATTTTACCAAGGGTGCTAATCGGTAAGAAAAAAGCATTGCGACTGTTCATTTCCATATACAGTAAAACTTCAGTGACTCGAACATGGTGCGTTTACCGTGACTATTATTCGAACTCGTTTTGGAGTCCCTTGGAAATTCTTCCGGTAGCTCAAGAAACCAAATATTCTGGGATATATTAGGGAAATTTGCTTATTTTATCATGATATAATGGTATGTTATGTGTACTCATTAGAATCGCCTCGTCGAGGTAATTCTTAAGGGAACACTCAACATAACATTAAAAAAAACAGCCCTAAATTATCGCCATTTGCCCCCTGATCTAGAGCTTGATTAATCCTCAGTGGCTCGAACTACCCATGGCTCAAACAAATTACCATGGACCCAAAGATGAGTTCGACTGTACAAATTTGAAAAGCATACCTCGTATAGCCATAGCTCTAAATAAGCCATTTCGAACCAGAAATATCTGTCTTGATACCGCGCTTATTTAACCCTGTGTAAGCGGTGATATTTCACTATATAATATGAGGAATGTGAAAGATTTTTGTTATTAAGCACATTTAAAGCTTGCTAACGTAGCTAATTTTGATATAACGAAAATTAAAGGAGTTTTACTTTTGTTTCAAACTGATTTTCCCAGACTATTGTTTATATTGTCCACATACTTAATTAGAATAAGTGTTCTGATACTGTAAGTTCCACGAAAATAAGTTATGTTCTCATTGAGGTTCTGAAGAATCTGCACATTGTGAAAAACAAATAAACATGCTTATCATAAAAATACACAAAATATAAATATACCAATATTTGAAAGTAATTAGATCAAAATCACTATATAATTGGTAAATTGTTTACCGCCCTTGACCTAATATGGCTACGTAGCCTAGTTAGAAAACTACGTACTCAGACAATATTTTCTCCTACAACCCTTTATTGCAGTCATCAGAAGCATTTTATAGCCAACTAGGGGCAGCTTAATTTCATTTGGAAATAGTATTTTTCGACAATAAAAAGTGAGTTTATATCAAAATTAGCTCCGTCAGCAACCTTTAAATGATATTTATACTGTAAACGGTTGCTAAAAAGTAAAAAGAAAAATCTAAAAACTGGTTTGAAAATTGCAAAATTCCGAAAATCCGACTTATAATATAGATATGTCGTGTCAAATATCGTACGGCTGGACGAATGTCGAATGTCTAATGGCTAGACATTCGAATGTCGAATGCCGTGCGGCTAGACATTCGAATGTCGAATGTCGAATGTCTAATGGCTAGACATTCGAATGTCGAATATTGATTACGCCCCATTTATATAGAGTCCATTTCTGCCTGTCTGAACATTCCTCATTTTGTCTTTGTCAATATATGAATTTATGATTATCCGAGATACGATTAACCCTTTGTAGTCTGGAGACCCCTAAAAGGGTAATTGGTAAACAGTGCAGAGCCAGATCAGACGCCACAGAACGCGGCGTCTGATCAGGGTCTCCACTGTTGGCAAACAGTTTAGCCATTTTTCTCTAGGAATATCTAAATGACGTAGCCTGACATACCTAAAATTGAAACTAGACTCTTCCAATATATAGTAGGGGTGAGTCTATTCAGTATAAAATGGGTTAAAAGCAACAGAAAGCTTTGCAGCTAGAGCAACTGTAGCCGACATTATCTTCAAGAATGCATTCATTTCAAATGCATGTTTAAGAATTCATAATTATTATTGTTTGATGAAATACATATTATCATACATTTAGTAGCATTTTGTATATGAGCCGCTACATCAGAAAACGGACCTTAGGACATGTGCGCCCAGCAAAGAGGCATATTGCCCTGCGCATTCGCGCGATTTAATAAAAATCTTCGCTGGGTGCATTGTTCTGTTCTATTCTAAAACACGATGTTTGCGCAGCTAGTCGTAAGCCGCCATTTTGAATCCGTCTGAAATGTAAACAATGTCGTCGAGTCAAATCGAGACACCATTTCATCCTCGATTCCACTGTGAAATGGGCGACTGAACATTTTAACAGCATATAAACTAGGTAAACTTGCCAGTAAGAAAAATGTATGATAAATATATGATCATATGGCAATTTTCATATCATAAGCTTAGGTAACCAATTTCAAATGTTATAAAGAATACAAAACATGATGATTGTTCAGCTGGCATAGAGGTTCCCTAACTCAATCAGTGAACATCACAACAAAAAATGTATAAATCGAATTAAATCACAGCGACAGAACAAGGATGAAGGCCAAGTCATCACGTTTGTTTTTTTTTTTTTTTTTTTTTTTTTGTTTTTTTTTTTTGTTTTTTATTAGAAGACATTTTACCATTTTCAATAAATTCAAATCCTAAAAATGTAATTCGGTATCAAAAGAATTAGCTTTGTGTAAGTGATGTTCGGTGGGATGGATCTGGTAGAAATAGGAGTTTTTGACCTCCGTTTGCACAAGGTAAAACGGTGCTCCAGATAGGGTCCATAAAGCCATAAAATACGGATCCTTTTGCACCGAATACGGGTCAATTTGAAAAATAGCCTGTACCGAATACGGACACATTTTTACCGATACGGTACAGCTTTTCTAGGTAACCCATAAGAGTGCAACGTCATGTTTGCTTTTTTTGATAAACTAGCCTGAATCAGAGAAAGTTCAGTGCCTTAGATAAACAGCGTATTTTCGTAAATACCCAAATATATATGCTAAAGAAATCAATCAAAATCAATCTGTAGCGTTTCAAAACTTAAACAAAGTCCGTTGTATGCAAAACGATAATTTTTGTATGCGATGCATGCACACAGAATCGCATCTGTGATCGTGACCAATCTGTGTAAACAGCATCGGAAGTGGAAGCAGCTCGCAACATGGGGATTTAAAAGTCACTGCTAAGACTTTAGTACTGGAAAGCTAAGTACCTTTGATTGATCGTTGCTAGACCAGGTGAACAAAGAAAAAATCCGAATATCACCCTAATACTAGGTAAGGTGATTGGTTTTGTTATTAACTGACCATAGAAGACTGTCCCATTCTTGAATGATTCCGTAGATACCGAGACAACTCAGCACTGCCTCGTCGTAGCCATAGTCTACTATCCAGTCAGTTGGTGAAGTCCATAGACACGATCGTGGTATTTCTGACTGGGCTGATCTATTCTACATTCAGTACATTCGTGTCGTGCGTAGTCTGCTATGGCATCTTTCCCGGTTCCCTGAAGAAGGGGATGTTGCAGATAGCACCCATTTCAGAACTTTTATTGTTTAGTTACAAAAGAGACAAATACAGAAAAATGATCAGCCTTATATTGTACTGCGCAAAAGTTAATGGAAATATACAGGAAGAGACACAAACACATATCAAAGCATTAAAAGACATACTTTAAAGCAAATTATGTGAACCACGGCGCACCCTCTCCACATCAGCCCCTGGACCAAGGAATATAACTAAGAATGTCCGCAGCATGGATACGGATTCCAGAATCCTGATGTTCGCCGTTACTTACTGGCCTTAAATTTGACCAGTATGATACAGATTGGAAAAATAATTATCTGGAGCACTGGTAAAAGGTTAGTTTTTTTTTTTCGAACATTTATAATGCATTTGTTTCTCAATATATGCATTTATATATGCGTTTAAATTAAAGTTTTAATTCTAATTTGTGCGGCAAGCGTTAAATATGCAAGTTTTGTTGATAGTTTATCAATAGGGCCTACGTGGCAAATTTCATAATCAGGCCTGGGCAGCCGGCAAGTTTCTTAATCTTACTTTTCTTAGCAGTATAATTTTTTATAAAAGATCGAAAAGGCATCCCTAAATTATCCTCATTTACCTCCTGACCTTGTGTATGACTGACCCTTCGTGGCTCGAACTACCCATGTCTAGAACAAATTTCCATGGTCCTAAACATATTCGAGCCTTTGCAGTTCGATTGTATTATGCATAAGCGTGGAACTTTTCCATAGCTTTTATTGCAACGACTTCGCCATAATCCAATTCTCAAACTCTATCAAATGATTGTTTTAAATGGATGAAGTAACAATATAGATTATTTTTCTTGGCTTTGCCACATCAGTCTGAATTTGGATAACAAATAAATTATTAGCTGTCGAGAATTGTATACGAAATCCGGATTGGGAACTTTCAATGACATGATATTCGTCTGAAAAATTATCCAGTCTGTTATTACTAATCGATGTGCACAATTTTCTGAACCAACTTAGAACAGTTAATAGGGCGATATTTGTTTTATACTCGGGCTTAATACTCTCGACTGACCAACTACCTGGTATTAAAAGGGTATTTTTATATTATATTAAACAAGCAATAAAAAAAAAAACAGATACACGACGTAAGTAACGAAAGTGTATTTACATATATACTTATAACAATGAAACAAAGAACAGGACAGATTCATAACAAACAAAACGTCCTGGGTTTAGAACCCGCGACCTTCCGCTTGGGAGACGAGCGCTCTCCCGATTGAGCTACAGGAGTTGTTTCGGCGCGACTCGAAAAATAATTATACATTCCTAAACAGCTTCATTTTTTAACACTAAACATCAATGTACGTATGGAAGAAAACAAAAGCTTGACAAAAGCTATTTGGACGATTTATTAAATATTGACAATAACTACTTGGATGGTTTGATCAGTAAAATTAATCATTTAAAGCTTCAATAAAATAATGCAAATTCTCTGAAACTGACGCCCCGCTTTTGAATTTGCATTTGTCTATTTTAGATGGATCTATTTCATGCAAAGTGTATGATAAACGCGATGATTTTGATTTTGAGATTGTAAATTTTCCTTACTTGGATGGGGTGTTCCTCGTCGAGCATCCTATGGTGTTTATATACCACAATTAATTCGGTTTGTCAGAGTATCTAGTCATGCTACTAACTTCAACACTCAAAATAAATTATTAACTGCTAAACTTCTAAAGCAGGGTTAACGGTGCCATGAACTCCGCAAAGCCGTTTCTAAATTTTATAGACGTCATTTCGATTTAATTTCAAAATTCAATGTTGGACTTAAATCTCTTCTGCAACAAGGCCTATCGGAACTTGAATTTTATGGTGCTTTAGTATATAAATTCAGAAAAATATATGCTTGCAATGATTTTAGCACTCAGTTTCGTAAAATCATTCTCCGGTTATAAAGATTGGTTACAACATAAATGTAATACGACAGACAGCATGCATGGTAGTAAACCCAATCATGGTTAATAATTTTGCTTCCCTCTTTGGTTGCACGCCGGCGGGTCGGGCCTCAGACTCTATGACGGCTCCGACTTAAAGATTTTTAAGTAAAAAAATCGGTTGGTGCCTGATGCTCTGGCTCTGGTCGGTCCCTACGAAATCCAATTGGTTTTCTTTCGCTTCAGCTTTTCAGTTATTTCTTGCTGTCGAGTCCTCATCGTTGTTTCATCTCTGTATTTATTTGATTTTTTATGCTCTCGGAGATGTTGCACTGATGAGGTAGAAACCCTTCAAGCGGACTGAACTAATGCATTGTGTATACCACGGCAGGGCGAGGGTTTTGGCCACGTAAAATCGATTTAATCCCCACCCACACACACACACACACACACACACACAACCCCCACCCCCAGTAAAATTTTTACTGACCGTTCCAAAGCTGTACTTCTGCTGTGGTTTACTATTTCTGTCATTGTATGTCTTTGCATGTATGTCCTGGAATTTTTTTTTATTTTTGATGACCGTTCTGCCAATGCTTGGGGAAGAAACTGTCCTTTTGACTTTCTGCTTTTAGTGTTTTGATCGTGGTGCCGTTGCTTTAAGTGCGTCCTTCTTACCCTTGTGTGTCGTGGACTGAAGGTGTTAGGTCATTTTCTCGATTCCTGATCATTGCCTTCCTTTTTATTTACCGTTCGAAAAGAATTACAAGTATCGTATATTTTTTTTTTATCATTTTCCTGTTTAGGTTTGTTTTAACCTCACAGTTTTGCTGTTATCCTGAAAACACTTGTCAAAGCATAAATTACAATGAATAAGATGGCATGCTCTTTTACGGTAATAGCAGAGAAGGTCGTTTTGCAGATTCCTTACGTTTGTATGGCATAGTCGTGATTTCATACAGCCGCTGACAACTCTCTAATACGACTACGTCGAGCTACCGAAAATATTTGTTGATAGATTATTGTTTTATGTATTGCTCTCTCTCTCTCTCTCTCTCTCTCTCTCTCTCTCTCTCTCTCTGTGTGTATATATATATATATATATATATATATATATATATTATATATATATATATATATATATATATATATATATATATATATATATATATATATCATTCCGCTGATTCAAGAAGGGCATCTGTCAATTACTGGCGAAAGTATGTGCACAAGTATTAGTTTAGGGGGGACGATTAAAGCCTTTCCATTGAAAGTGTGAGTAGGTTAACAAACCTGCTTCATATGACATTAGAAATGTTAACTGGGCCGTAAAAGTCTGAATCATCTTCTAAATGCTAAATGCTTGAACTTTTGCTACTCGTAAACTAACTACTGTTTGAGTTTCCAAGGCTACTAGTAATCATCAATTACTGCAATTTGCAAGTGATTGTAACAAGTTTAACTCTTCTCTTGCTGAACACGACATGCCCTGTCTTAGCAAACAGTGTAGATCCAGATCAGTTGGCTTCTGAAGAAGCCAGCTGATCTGGATCTGCACTGTTTGTCATTAAATATGTGAATTTTTATCAAAACCCGGATCAAGTAATGTCATTGGCTGGAAATTAGAAGTGGGCGTGGCATCTTAATTTATTCAACAAGGCAAGGGTTAAGTTGTTCCACAAAAGCAGGTAGACCTACTACATGCAACTCCTACCTATTACTGTACATGTTCTGTGTTCGGGTCATTTAAAGGTTAAATATATCTGTCGGTATATGAGCCCAAACCTCATAAAACGTACCTTCGGACATGTGCACCAAGCAAAGATTCAGATCAGCCTGCGCATTCGCGCAGTCTGATCAGAATCTTCACTGGCGCATTTCGGATAGCCAATGATGCAAAGTTCTTCATGCGGACAACGAAAACTTTGATCAGACTGCACTGATGCACAGGCTGATTTGAGTTTTCGTTGGGCACACAAGTCAGACGGTACGTTTTCTCACGTTGCGACTCGTATGAAGTAAACACAAGAAAGTCGCAACAAAAAAGCTGACGTTAATTGTGGCGATGTCGGGACGACATTGTTACAGAAATTAATTTCGTTTTTGTATTTTTTCTTTTTTTTTTTTTTTTTTTTTTAATGGAATTTACGGCTGAGTAAACGCCGATATTACTTGTTTGATATAATATAAAATAACCTTTTGATACTTTGTGTGTGTGTTTCGCCGGCACTCATATATCGATAAACGCCACAAAAAAAATACGTATTCATTCCATATAATTCCAATGGGCATATTCACGTTGAAAACTGGTTAAATATCTCATTTTAGAAATTTACGGAAATAAAATAGTAACAAGAATCTGGCCTACTCTAAAAAATGATCGAAGTATAAATTGCATTTCGAATTTATTCTTGACCAATCCAATTCCGCTAAATTATTATTATAGTATAGAAGATGTATAGGAAGCGCAACAATCACAGAACATAGCCTACAATGACATCAAGAGAAAGAGTGAACAAACCATGACAGACAATACATATATCTCAAATCAAAGAAAATAAAGCAGCTCCATCTTCCCCAGTATGGTGACCCAGAGGCTTATAATTATACTAACGGAGCTATCAGCTCCCCAGTATAGGTGTGCAACATGTAGTGTGCGGGCTGTTATCATCTGATTGGCTGCTGATTGAGAGTTTATCAGGATTACAATCTAGTTCTCTTAGAGAAACTGGTATGATAAAAGCTTTCACCTCTGCATACTTCATTTAATGTTTACAGAAATAATAATTACACATGCCAGTTGCAGGGTCAAAGAAAAAAAATCAAAAGACGACATTTTGAAATATTTTTTTCTGATTTTTCCAGAAAAGAGGATTTGACAGAAAACAAGGTTTGACATTTCATGCAAATGTCTCCTAAGGAGACAGTTTGCATGAAATGTCAAACCCTGTTTTTTGAAGAAGAAAAAAATATCATCAAATTGTTGTCTGTTGAATTTGCTCTGAGCGTGGTAAAAGTTGAACTTGAAACCGTTTCTTAATCTGATATTAATTTGGAGCAAGGGCTACATAAACCTATTAATGCCAATCATTGCTGAAGTCAGATAGTCAATGATATGGCTCTTTCCTCTTGTAAGTCGTTTCGAGGGTCATAGTCCCTTTAGTATAACCCTTTGGGTGACCACAATGCCAGATAGGATGCATAAAAAAACAACAAGACAAAGAATAGAACGGTCAGTCGTAATAACTACCGGGGGTAAAATCGATTTTAATGGCGCCAAATTTTCACCTTAAGTCTGTCGGTTTGGAATTATTGCGCCGTATTGTCTGCGGCGTTTTATCTACAAAGGTATAAAAAATATATTATATAACGCTACGAGAGTCCTTTCTGTCTTATTACATTTTTCAGTAGACTGGTCAAGATTTTATAACTGTGAACGAGACTTATTCGATTAGCTGTCAAACCAAAATGGTTCTTCGTGTGTATTTACACATTCAGAATCACCTTGTTCATCCGCTGAGCACATCATGAAAACATACCTGCATAACTTTGACCCCATTAAACCCCATTTTATATAGTAAAACTGGGGTTTACAGGGGTATAAATTATTTTTCTTATTTCTGCTCAAAAGCATAGATTGTGGGTACTCATGAGAACCGCTTCGGCGAGGCGGTTCTAACGAGTACCCACAATCTATGATTTTAGCAGAAATTTGAAAAAAATATCAGAATTTTTATCTGAAAACTTCCAGGTTTTGGTGGTTAAATTTTCAATATATTTGAATAGGCGTGTTTTCGTAATGAGGGATTCTGCAGTCCATTGATACATGTATCAGAATCGATACACAGTAAAACTTCAATGACTCGAACACCGATGGCTCATTTACCATGGCTGATTCGAACTCGTTTTTAACTCCCTAGGGAAACTTTCCGACAGCTCAAGAAAATTCCCAGCGTACACGCAACGTTGAGACAACGTCGAATCAACGTCAGTGCAACGTCACGACGTTGCATCGACGTTGATGCGACGTTGTATAAATGTCATGTGTCCGCTGGGTAAATATTTAGGGACATTTTAGAAACATTTTCTTTTTTTATCATGAAAGTTAGCTTTGTGTGTTTTTCTTATTAGAATTGCCTCAACGAGGTAATTGTAATGTGTGCACTCAACATACTATTATTAAACAGAACAATAATCTGAAAGGATAGACATCTCTAAATTATCCCCACATCACGAAAACATGCCTATATAATTTTGACCCACTTAAACCCAACTTTTATATAGTAAAACTGGGTTTACAGAGGTATACATTACTTTTTTCTTATTTCAGCTTAAATATAGATTGTGGGGACTCGTTAGAACCGCCTCATCTCGGCGGTTCTGACGAGTACCACAATCTATGTTATGAAAAGAAACATGAAAAAATATCAGGATTTTTTATTTGAAAATTTTCATAGTTTGGTGGTAAAATTTTTAGTATATTTAAATAGACATGTTTTCATAATGATTTACCTCCTAGTGTTATGATTATCCTTCAATGGCTCGAACTCTCCATGTCTAGAACACATTTCCGTGGTCCCTAAGATTCATTGAAGTCCGACTGTTTCTTACGTGGGCTCTTATCAGACTGTATGAATATGCACACTGATTTGAACCTTCAATGTCCGCATGTACCTGGCAAATATATTACCCAGGAAACGACACATTTTTGCATGATACAGCTCGTGTCATTTATTGTACGAGGACCATTTATGGTGCTTGAGACGTGTGTTTATAGACTTAGACAAGAGGAAATGCTTTTGAACCTACGCTGTTAACGCTTGTTATGCTGAATAAATTAAGATGCCACGCCCACTTCTTCCAGCCAATCCGATTATTTGATCCGGGTTTTTGATAGAAATTCACATATTTAATAACAAACAGTGTTTATTTATTATTTATTTATATAAACAATGTTTAAAGAGGATGACACAATTAGCTATAAATAACTATTCTACCTTGCGGTCCTCTATCTAAAATTTATATACGAGAAGGCTTAACTAACAGCTGAGAAATTCATGGGATAAAAGTAGCTTGTAGCGAAGTGAATGCTTATATAAAGTTTTTGTCAAATAAAAGTGCTAACAGGTATGTGCAAGTGATTTAAAACCAAACATGGCACTTAATTATATCAAAGACAAATCTATATGCTATCACAGTTTTTGTAAGTACTTTAAGATTTGACGAGCGCATAAAACCAATATGTAAAACAATTATGCTAGGTCATAAAAGCTCTCAATTCAGTTACAATAACGGTTTCAGCGATAACTTTACACATGGTATGTCATTTAAAATCATAGTTAAAGACATTTTATAAGGGTTAAAATGTTGCTTTAAGAGACTGCTTAAAGGTAGAGAGTGACCCCGATGTTTTTACTGTTTGAGGTAGAGCGCTCCATAGTCTTGGTGCGGAACACGAAAAAGAGCCATCATTGAGTTGGGGTTTAATGACACGTCAACCCTTGTGGGTCATTTTGTGTCGTCTCCCAGAGAAAGGGAGAAGAGAAATAGAAGAGATAGTAGAGGAGATGAAAGAGACGACAGGGGAGAAAGGAAAATGAAGGAAAATGAAGGAAAAGAAGAAATAAAAACATTCCCCCTCTACCCTTACCTGCTACAAGGATAGCAGGCCTTGCCCAACTGTAAGCCAATATCAAAAAGTGCTGTTCGTGCTTTCGGCACATAAAGTGAGCCATTTTCTGATGACCTCAGGTTAAGAGTGTGTACCTCGGATACTGGTTTTAGAAGTTGTGTTATATATTCAGGGGATAAATTATTTGACTGATCTGGATCTACACTATTTGCTAAGACATGTCATGTTCAGCAAGAGAATGGTTAAAGACTCTAATAATGTCTTACCGCGAGTAATACGAGAGAGGGATAACAAAGCTTAATATTCTTTGACGGATCCAGTTTTCTTTAATAGGGGGTTCAAGATTTCTGAGGGTTTCAATTTGATCAAACTACCGTTCTTGCCCTAAGTGTTTGGACACACGTCTTAGTAAACAGTGTAGAGTCAGATCAGACCACACAGAACGCGGCGTCAGGGTCTACACTGTTTGCTACTCATCCAGCAATTTTAGACATATTCACAAGTAGTAATATGAACTTGTGAATTTTGTTAGAAGTATACACCGGTTAAAAGTTCTAGACCGGGCGTGGTCTACGAATCCGGGACAAAACCCCTCCGGACAAACCCCCCTTTAATATAGGGATCAAACATGGTTTTTCATGCAATAACATTCGCCAGGTCCCGAGGGAGGTGTTGAAAACCGAGGCCGGAGGCCGCGGTTTTAAACACCTCCCAAGGGACCTGGCGAATGTTAATGCATTGAAAAACCATGTTCGATTCCTATTATTGCATAAAAGCTAAAACATTTGCTACATTTCGCGTTATTTCTTGCACTATTTTGTTTCGCCTTTCCACCGATGTTTCATGAACGCAATTTCAACGGACTAAGCGCGTTCTAGGGCCGGGCAGTACACATCTCATAACGGCAGCAAATCTGTGGCCCAGGTACGATCATATTGAAAGTTGCGTAGCCGTGCATTAACAGCGCGTGAATTGCTTTGTTAATACACGGCTTTTCGCCGGTTAATGCACGTGCGACACTGCTTTTATGCAATAATGATTTTTAACATGGAGGACAAAATCCCTTCATAGGTTTACAAAACCCCCTTTATGTTTTTATTGGGGTAGACAAAACCCCTTCATGTTTTGACAGGGAAGGACAAAACCCCTTTCACGTTTTGACAGGGGAGGACAAAACCCGCTAACATGGGTGGACATAACCCTCTTTTCCCTTGAGCATAGGATAGGTAAAACGAACTATTTTAAGATACTGGAAGGAAAAATAAACAGTAGTGCATCTAAACATGTCTATGGACTATAAACAATTATTGCAAAATACAAATTTTAAAATAAATATTTGAAAACTTTTACAATCATACATAAAATTAATTTTGGATTATATTGATTTATCTTAATTAAAACATCTTATTTATAACATTTGATACAACTGCAAAACACACACACACACACACACACACACACACACACACACACACACACACACACACACACACACAATTATATTTGGTTCCTGCTTGCATATCTAATTAACGATTCGCTGATTCTTTTTGCTTCGTATTCACTAGCTCCCCTTTTTATGAGGCCTCGCCACTTTGTACGATCTTGTGCAATCTGTTCCCATGACTCTGTTGGTATGTTGAAGTCTTTAAGGGAGGCTTTGAGGGTGTCCTTGTATTGCTTCTTCTGACCACCATGGGAGCGTTTTCCTGCTTGAAGTTCTCCATAGAGGATTTTCTTTGGCAAACGTTCATCAGGCATTCTGGTAACATGGCCTGTCCATCTTAACTGTGCCAATTTCAGAAGAATATGTATACTCTGCATCCCTGCCCTTTTCAGGACTTCTGTGTCTGGAATCCTGTCTTGCCACTTGATCTTTAGAAGTCGTCTAAGACATCTTGTATGGAAGTGGTTCAGTCTTTTGGCATGCCGTTGGTAAACTGTCCAAGTTTCGCATGCATATAGTAGTGTTGGCAGCATTGCCGATCTATATACTTTCAGCTTTGTGTCAAGTCTGATTCCACTCCAGTCCCAAATACTTCTACGTAGCCGGCCAAATGCTGCACTAGCTTTGGCAATTCTAGCATTGACTTCTTCATCAATGTGTACAACTCTAGACAATGTGCTTCCAAGGTAGGTGAACTTGTCTACCACTTGCAGTCGTTGACCTTTCACTGTGATGGTGGGCTGCTTGTAAGGCTTTCCAGGTGCTGGCTGATATACTACCTCAGTTTTTTTATGCTGATTGTGAGATCATAGCTGTCACATGCTAATTACTGTTTGTTGTTTTTATAAACTACGGCTAGGTAATGCTAATATTTCACTGCTGCAAACTATGCATTGTTGTTTGCTTATCAAGTACTGCAGCGCAATAATATTGTCTCGTGTGCTAATATCTCCCTGCTGCAAGCCATACGTTCGTCTTTGCTAATTTTGTACTGCAGCACGACAATATTAAATCGTGTGATAAAATGATCCTGCTGCAAGCCAAACGTTGTTGTATGCTTATAAATTGCAGCAAGGTAATCTCTCATCACGTGTTAATATTTCCCTTTGGATAGCCGTACGTTGTTGTATGCTAATCATTTACTACAGCAATGTAATTATTTATTATGTGTTAATATTTCCCTGTTGATAGCCATACGATTTTGTATGCTAAGCATAAACTGCAGCAAGGCTATCTTTTGTCGTATGCTGATGTTTCTCTGATGATAGCCAAACGCTGCTGTAGGCTAATCGTATACTGCAGCAAGGTAATTTTGTATCGTGTGCTAATATTTCCCTGGTGGAAGCTATGAATGCAAGCCAATCTTTATCGTGTGATAATATTTCCCTTCCGTAAAGCCATCCTTTGTTGTATGCTAATCAACAAGGTTAGCAGCAAGGTGATCTTTTATCATGGGCTAATATGTCCCTGCCACAAGCCGTACTTTGTTGTGTGCTAACAATAAAATGCAGCAAATTAATATTTTGTCTTGTGCTAATCTTTGCCTGCTGCAAGCCATACGTTGTTGTGTGCCTATTATAAACTGCAGCAAGATAATCTATTGCCGTGTGCTAATATTTCCCGGAAGCCATACGTTGGTGTATGCTAATCGTGTACTGTATCAAGGTAATCCTTTATCGTGTGTTTATATTTCCCTTCGTCAAGCCATACGTTGTTGTGTGCTAATCATTAGCAAGGTAATCCTATTATCAGGTGCTAATATTTTTCTGCTGCAAGTCATACGTTGTTGTGTGCTTATCATATACTGCAGCAAGGTAATCTTTTATCGTGCGCCAATATTTCCCAGCTGCAACCCATACCTTACCAAGTCCATGCACCTCATTCTCCCGTTTCTATGCATCGATAAACGAATCATGTCGGTGTTTTTAAAATTTGGCCGAAAATCTCAACCAAATATTTAACCTAGGGCCGAAACGACAAAGAACCCGTTGGTATCAGCTTTTGCCCAATGTGCAGGCGATGCTGAGGTAGAAAGCTCAAAAGCTATCAATTATATAGTGCCAGTATTTCACGAAAGATGGCAATAGGAAAGGTCATTAAGCACTGATCGCGTCCCTGTTCCCTGAGCCCTAATATGAAAATAGGCTTAGCCTAAATGCGAGCACAGCACAGACCTATATCTGCACTCTTCAAAAGCCCTTCACAGCGTCATTAAGGAATGAATATCAGTATATAAATATATTATGTAAATCAATAATAAATAAGAATAATAATCAACAAAATATGTTCATGACTCTTATTGACACTCGTTTGGTGACTTCGTGGCGTTTATTAGTAAGACCCATAATCAAGTCCTCCAACTTCCGGGAAGAAAAACCGGAAGAAAATTAGTCAGAGCGATTACTGCTGAAAGTATATATCGTTGTATGTTACTTTTCCTTGATCATATTCTCTACCGTAGAGCTCACTTCGTTCGGAGCGGCTTCGCGCGTCGCGAGCTGTGCTCGCTATAAATGTATATATCACCATTCATTGGTAACGACCGGCCACAATAGGGTTGTTAGAGGTCATTCATTATCAACTGGGATAAAATGCCACGTGGGTCAAATCTCTGTACCAGGTATTTACATAAGAGACAAGTTAATAGCCAATGATTCGGCTAACAGAACCGAGGTGCCAATACTAAAGCTGCATTAACTGAGAGAGAGAGAGGGGGAGAGAGAGAGAGTGAGAGAGGCAGGGACAGTAAAAAAATGGGATTACAGAGTTTTTAATATCTTTTGTCTGATTTGGCTTTATCTGAAATAGTGCAAAATAAAAATGGTTGAGGACATTTGATGCGCCCAAAAATAGTAACAATTTTGCATCTTCCTTTGACAAGGTATTGCCAGTTTTTGACACTAATGATGGTCTCAAGGGAATGGAACTTGTATCAAAGCATCTGGTTTTCATTCCAGCTGTCTTTGGCCTCACAGAGAGGTCACAGCCCAATTTCATAGCTAATTCAATCATGCTCCAAAAAGTCGTCCAATAAGCCACTGCACTCTAAGGATCCACTCTAAAGATTTGCTCCACTCCATGTTTTAGTATATGCCGTCTGTGAGCGAAAGTGAAAATGCAAGAATTCTTAAAACGATTTTCACTTAGTATAAATATGTTCTTATTCCTAAGTTAAGGATTAAATATTAATGAAAGAAGTGGCATTCAGCTCATTTTCAAGTAAGAAAAACTGACAAGTTTGCTGCTTATGGATGGTGGTTTGGACCTATATTCAGTGCCCCTGAATATAGCCCCTTTGAGTTGAATTGGAATTAAGGTCACCCGAACTGTCTTTGCGTAGGAATTCTTAAAATGCTGTCTACAATATTATGAATGCTATATCCATTAAATGTGAAACGTATGCCTATATTCAGCTCATACTAATTATATGACGACTTGACAACCAATGCTTGTGTGTAGCGATGAGAGTTTGGATCTATTTTATACCGCACAGAGATACAAGCTTTCTGGAAATAAGGTCAGCTGAAATGGTAAAGTAAGTCCGGAGGGCTTTCGCCCCCAAAACCGAATACATCCAGGGCAGGTGCATAATTAAGCTCCACCCGGTCAAGACGAAAAGTTTTAGTCTTTTTTTATTATTGTTGTTTTTTGTGGGGGGGGGGGGGGGGGTTATACAAGGTAAAGAATTAGGTTTGCGAATAATCTGGGTAAATGCACAGTATCCAAAAATTGTCATCCAAAACAATGAAAAAGACATTTTAATAAAGGAAGGGTTCGACTGAACCCGCTGAACACCCTCTGGATCCACTTCTGATCTGTTTCTCATTTATGGGATACAGCCTGAGGATTATTACTATACTTTGCACAGAAAACAATCAGAGAGTGTCATTTCTAATCCGTTTTTGTCTTTGTTATTTAGTAAATCTCGTTTATACAGAAGACAGCCAGACATCACGAGATACATGACACGAAAGACGGTACGACATTTGTCCACGGCGAGCACTCAAGATAATTCTTAATAATTCGACCTGGGTGAGCACTTTTTACTATGCAATATCATAAAGCTCACAGGACATAAAAACGTAATGTGGAGGCCCCGGTGCATGGGTAGAATATGCCGTTCCGCGCATTTCCCACAGGTTACACGGTGTCTTTTTGTTTGTCCTATATCACTGGATGCTGAATTGGAAAGATAAATGAGCCGTAAAATGAGAAAACGTACCAAATCAGCCTGCGCATCCATACAGTCTAATCAGAGTCTTCGTTTAAATTAGCACCCTTGGCTATCCAAAAGTCGCCCAGTGAAGATTCTGATAAGACTGCGCGAATGCATCAGAATCTTCACTGGGCGCACTTGTCCGAAAGTACGTTTTTGACGGCTCAAATTGTTTGCGACGTAATTCCCTTATGACATACGCCGAGCGACGACTCAGCACGACTCTGACCATCCGTGCAGTCTGGTCAGAGTCTTCAATCTATGCTTTTTGGTTAGCCTGAGTCGAGGCTTTTTCAGGCGGATTGTGCATACTCTGATCAGATTGCGAGGAGGCACAGGCTGATCGCTGGGCAAACATGTCATAAAATACTATCCCACATCCAACTGTTATTACAGTCGACTCTCGTTATCTCGACTTCGCTTATCTCGAAAAACCGCTTATCTCGAAGTGATAATCTGGTCCCTGTTATAACAGATACCTAACAACAGTAACAAAATATTATGGAAAAGAGGAGAAATTGCTCCTAAGGAGCAATTATTCCTCCCCCTTTCCATATTTTCAATGTTTCTCTATCTTCTAATCTCAAACTGCTCCTAAACAATGGCCTTTTCCCAGAACAGGATCTACACTGTTTGTCATGACACTACCCAACTAGCATTCTGGTTTAACCCATTTGTTCCTAGCGTCCCATAAAAAGGGGCATTGGCAAGCAGTGTAGACCCAGTTCAGACGCCGCAGAACGCGGCGTCTGATCAGGGTCTACACTGTTTGTATTAACTACAGGAATTTCAATAAAATTCACGGTAATAATCAAAACTGACTAGACACCCTTTAAACTGGAAATAGACTGGTCCAAAGAGTTCAGGTAGAAGAGTCCACTTGTCATAAATGGGTTAAAAAGAAAGAGTTATTCAGCTTTCCTTGGGTGCAAATTCTTTCTTTTTAAAGTTCACACCTTTTTAGAAGCAGGCAAAATAATTGTTGACAGAGTTGCCTTCCTCTGAACGTGTGTCCATTCCTGTTAAAATGGCGCGTATGACAGCGGTCAATGCCGGTGTCAATGCTACTGTAAAACGTCAAAGATCCCAACATTTACAACAAAAAAAAAACATTGATGCAAAGCATCAGTACGCCGGGAAACTAATCTGTCATGCATTACTTAGCTCCCTATAGATCGTAGTACAGTGAAAAAAATGTTATAATTTATGAAAGATTGTAATTATATAAATTATCGCAATACTCAACGATAAAAACATTATAGACGTTATCAGAGCTATGTAAACAAAAAAAACTATGATCGTCTGTTTTCTAGCCCGCATACATAATTACATGTCGCCATCCATAGCCTAGGCCGAACATACTATATCCGAAATCATCTATGTAGCAGTGTTTCGTTCTTTTCTCCACTCATAACGTTTTCTTTCGGCTCAAATCTTTCCATGCTTGAATATCAAATTAAATTGTATTATTAAACCAGCTTATAATCCGTTCGATTTGAGAATGCATATTTCCAATCGTAAACAAAGAAAAATATCTTTTGTTTCTTCTTCGTAGAACGACGAAAAAAACGAAATGAAAAAAATTCAAACGATTGACAGCAACAAGCTCATTTCAGGTCGAATGGTCAAATTGGGGCTCCTACGGGAAAACTGCTCATTTCTCTTTTAAATGAGCAAAACCCACATTGCTACATTCATTCTACACAGTACTTCCGTTTTTTTTATATTTCACTATGTTACCAATAGCACAGTTCTCTGCTGCAAAAGTGTGACTTTGAATAATAATAATAATAATAAAAAAAAAAAAACTGGAGGTGAATAGTCATATATAACCCCACTAAGAACCCCATAAAACTGGAAGAAAACCGATGTTCTCCAAATGCATACACATTTTACAAAAACAACCTCAATTTGATACGCCGGGCGTAAATGACGCTAGTTGTGGAAATGACAATACGAAAAAATGTGCTGAAAGAAATCTAAACCGATCGGTGAAGCGCTCAATACGCACATTACGTTGTGCGTATGAACACCATTTGCCATTATGGGAGATCACCAGACATAAAAAAATGTTTTCCTCCTTTTTCATAGGGGCTGCTTGGAAAAGGACCGTTTAACGAGAACTATCCAGCAAGTTTTAATACGGAAGCCTGTATGTGACATTGCGTTATGTGTAAGGATGTTTTGTGTGTATAACTTGTGACTTCCTTGTTTTGACTTTTAAAAGCAGCGGTCAATGCAATGGCAACCCAAGGCCAGTGACTTTATCGTGTAAGCTGCATGTATTTCTTATAGTGCGGTATATAAAAAAGCTAAAAAAATAACAAACAGTTTTTCCTGTTTCACCTCATGCACTTTCTTTTATGTCCTTTATCTCACCCTAAAAAAGGCAAAAGGCACATGTCAAAAAATGAAACACAGAACATAAAAGCGAAAACTCAAAACGTAAAAACTCATTACGAATACACGTCTATTCAAATATATTGAAAATTTCACCACCAAAAAATTGAAAGTTTTCAAACAAAAATTCTGATATTTTTCATATTTCTGCTCAAAACATAGATTGTGGGTATTATGTTTTTAACCAGAAATAAGAAAAATAATGTATACCCATGTGAACCCCAGTTTACTATATAAAAGCGGGGTTTAAGGGGGTCAAAATTATATAGGTACATGTATGTTTTCATGATGCAAGACAAAACACGGAAACACAGAACTCAAAACATTCTCACACAAAACACAATGTCACATATAGGCTTCCGTATTATTACGACCAAGCGCGTTTGCAGGGTAGGCTTTTTCCCAGCGGGCACGCAACGTTGAGATAACGTCGAGACATGACACTGCAGCGACGTTGAAGCGATGTTGTATCAACGTTATGTAGACTCCTTTTAAGAAGGAGACAAAAACCTTTATCAAGAGTTATCTCCCCTGAAAGTGTATAAATAGTACATACATAGTAAAAATAAGTGTTATTGAAAACTGGACATGCAGAGCAGGAATAATAATAAATATCACCAACGTCAAACCTATGCCAGTCGACGAACTGGCATTAATATCGCGCAGCAGGCAGCAGTTGTGATTCTGACATTTCCGATACAAGTGTTAATAGTTCAAATGTCGGTTGAACATTGTGGAAGGATTATGTATAATTCACGTATAAATTCAGTTTTTGCTACAAATATGCGCCCAGCGAAGACTCAGATCAGCCTTGGTATACTCGCAGGCTGAGCAGTCTTCACTGTCCGCCTGAAGACACTTTGGATCCTTGGCTATTCACAGAAGGCACTGTAAAGAATCTGACCAGACTACGCAGATGCGCAGGCTGATCTGAGTCTTTGTTGGGTGTACGTACATTCTTGTAGGAAATGCTGTGCCCCGGCTCATATATCCCATTGTTTTAATACACTGCAACCTCTCTACTACAATCTCCTCGGAAAACTATCACCCAGCTAGCATTCTACGTAAATCTACATCGGGCCGTCATCGGCCCGTCAGCTACCCTGACGGGCCGATAACGGCCGATATAGATTTACGTAGAATGCTGACTGGGCAGTTATGATCAGCAGAAAATGCCACAATCATGAAGTACAGTAAAATTCCTTTATTAAGACCACTCGAAAATAAGACCACTCCGCATTTAAGACCAGCTTTTGTCAGTCCCAAATACGTTTTTCTTGTTATTCTACATAGCTCCAGATAAGACGGGGTATCTATCTGCATAATATTTTCGTATTTCTCTACAAAAAATATATAGTGGTACTCATTAGAAGCACCTCCATCACGAAAACACGCCTATATAATTTTGACCCCCTTAAACCCTACTTTTATATAGTAAAACTGGGGTTTACAGGGGTATACATTATTTATCTTATTTCTGCTCAAAAACATATATTGTGAGTACTCGTTAGAACCGCCTCGCCGAGGCGGTTCTAACGAGTACCCACAATCTATGTTTTGAGCAGAAATATGAAAAATATCAGAGATTTTTATCTGAAAATTTTCAGTTTTTGGAGGTGAAATTTTCTATATATTTGAATAGGCGTGTTTTCGTAATGTCGTCGAGGCGCTTCTAATGAGTATCACAATATCTTTATTGTGGAGAAATAAAAAAAAATCTGTACTTTTTGGTTGAAAAAAGAAATGACTTACCTTAAGCTATGTTCTACAGCCAATATTAAGACCATTCCGCTGATGAGACCACTTTTAGCATTACCAAATGTGGTCTTATTATAGCGAAAGTTTACTGCGCAGTCTTCCCGAGCCACCGACAGATGAGATGAGTAGATGAGAAACAAACAATGATAAAACAAAACAACACATTTACAATGACAGCTTTTGAAAATTATGGGATGTTCCCAGCTAGCATTCTACGTAAATCTATATCGGGCCGTCATCGGCCCGTCAGCTACCCTGACGGGCCGATGACGGCCCGATATAGATTTACGTAGAATGCTGACTGGGTTGTCATCAAGGAATACAATTATGGCAATAGGCTTTGTTAACACTTAGTGCACTGCGTAAAAAAATCAGCAGACAATATTTTGCTCAATGTTCTTTATTTTTTTCCAGAAAACAGATTTTGACATTTCATGTAAAATCCCAAGGAGACAATTTGCGTGAAATGTCAAAACCCGTTTTCTGGGAAAAATAAGAAAAAGTCTGATTTTTTTTTTCTAACATGCTTAGCATTTAATAAAATGTGTCAGGCGAAAACGGCCCTTATTTCATATGTTGGCAACGAAGGTCCTGATCATTTTATTTTCTGTTTTACAGTGAAGTATACAAATGTACCGTTGATGATGCCATAGCTATTTTTCCTAAAGGCTGTACAACTGACATAAAAAGGAATGAGAAGTTCGAAAGAGGAAACGCCTTGAAGCGGTCAGTTGTTAGACTGCTGGCGGGGCGCAAGAATGTGGTGACAGGGCTCATATCGGTTTTAGTCGAGCGAATCCTGACTCACTTGTGGTAGGAGACGAACAACAAGATATGTAGACGGTTCTGGTGTTAGTTTTGCTCACATAGCAAATGGCTCCTTCTCCACTGCCGACACAAAAAGTACTGTATAAATTTTACTCTTATTAACAGGACACCTCAAGGTTATATAATCACTTTCAGGGAAGGCAACTCTGTCAAATTGTTTTACCTTCCTTCTGAAAAGGAGTCAAAAAATGCAAAAAATGCAAATGCTTACCTTTTAGAGTAGACCACTTCTTTTTAGAAAAGACACCTTTTTGAAAAGGATTCTACGAGTCAACAAACAATGCTCTCCTTAAATTCTTAAAAGAAAGTGGAAGCAAAGGAGAAATAGGAGTCTTCCTAAATTGTGATTAGTTAGACTAGACCCCAAGATTGGTCTACAAGTAAGTAAACTGGATGTCACAAGTTGTCTCCTTTGCCCAAAAAAAAAAGAAAAAAAAAAAGATATATCCCTCTAACGAATTTGTCATAAAATGTAAAAAAAAAAAAAAAAAAAAAAAAAAAATCCATTTTTTTTACCATCACTGGATGAGTGCCAAACAGTGTAGACTCACTGCATCGCATCTGGGTCTACACTGTTTGCTCAGGCGTGCTTGTTCCCATACATAGGGAATTACAAATTTTCTTTTTTTTCAGCCTAGACACAAACTAAATATAATTATTACAAATGGCAGTACACTTGGCGATCTCCCATGCAACATCTTCAATTCTTTCAATAAATGTCAATTTAGTGAATCTTCCTTGATTCTCTTTCTTATCATATAAGGTGCAGTGAGAGAAAGGATCTCCCATCACATATGTTGAAAACAAACGCCTAGATCAGCCTGCGTATGGGTGCATTCTGAACAGAGCCTTCGCTGCCAGCTGGCAGGAATTACTGGATACAATAACAAATTCGAGAAGGCCCGGATCAGTCCCGGCGGATGAGTAGGCTGATCAGGATCTTCTCCGTTTATATACAGTATTAGGGATCTTTTCTTTTGTTGCATGATCATATCAGCCATTTGGGTACTATAAATTTTGATGCAAAATCACATTTATGCATTTTTGGCAAGAAATCATTCAAAGCTTAGTATGCTGGGTAAATATTTTAGCAGATGACATTCTGAACTTTTTTTTCATAACGTTCTCAGAAAATAGGCTTTGGCGCTTCATGCAAACTGTCTCCTAAGGAGATAGTTTGCATGAAATGCCAAAGCCTACTTTCTTGGAAAAATAAAAAGTATATATGCATCATCTATTTGTCGTCTGCTGAATTGACCAAGAACGTGGTAATGGTTAAATGGGTTAATTTCTGAAGCTTTATAAAGTCTTTGCAAAGAAAATGTTGATTTATCACTCCTAATAAAATATATCTTCATAATTTTGACGAGTTCTGCAAAAATGCCTTAAATCGAAAGAAAACCGTGAGCGAAATCGAAATTGTAGGCATGTGGAAACAGATGCTCTAAATAAATATATTGAGAGACTGCATCCGCATGCTGAATCTTGTCTCGTTTTGAAATTGTTCAGTTCGAGAGACATGTGGCTTATCTTAGCGCTAAATTTGTTCATAGAGTCAGGCAAAAATTTAACACACACCCCACCAGATAAGGGGCTTTGACATTTCATGATGAAACATATCAATTTGTCGTCGGCTAAATTTGTTCACAGAGTCAGGTAAAAATATAACAGATTCGCGCAATGTATCGAGTGAGGAAGAAGCCTCGTCTAATAAGCGACCTCGACTAGTTCTCTCTAACGTGCCTGTTTGGATTGTAAAATATTTTTATTGGTGTTGCTAAGCGTTGATGGCTGTGAATGACGATTTAATTATTCATTTTTACGTCTAGTCTCCTAATAAAATTACAGTATGTCATACTCCTGCAAGTGATGCTGATTTCATAATCTACTATCAAAGTCAGTTGCTCACAATGTTACACGAATGGTCCAAGTATAATACTTGTAATTTCAGAATATATAATCACACTGGTAAATCAAAAAGCACTAGTGGTGGCTGCAACGCTCCGGTCGGCTTTTCAACGCACTGGAGTGGGCGAAAAATGGCGGAAAAGGTAAACAAAACATATACCTGTTCTTGTTATAACTTTTATCTGAGCTTATTTTCGGTTTTATTTTTAAGGGCACTGGGCGCACGGAACACCGAAAAGACTGCAGCTTATGATTATGTAAGGCATTTGGAGATTTATTTTATCGTTTAGTCGGCAAATCGGCTGCAAGTTTAGCACGTATCCTTTCGATGTCATGATCTCACCTGTAATTTCTTAAAATGCTACTAAAATAAGCATTTTCGACACTGTTTTGATCCATTCCAGTGGTATTACAATGAAAAACACGATTTCTACACGCCAAATTTTTCGCGATGATTTTCTTGTACTTTTATTGTCCATTTTCTATTACAACGCACTGTGCGCATTTTTTTGAAGCATCGCTACAACGTACCGGCTGTGACACACATTTTGTGGCTATTTGTTTATTCCATGTTGGACTTTTATAACGCACTGCAAGCGGTTGAAATCCAGGCGAACAGATAATATTTTTATCATTCAATAGTATTTAATATAAAACATCTCGACAATTTCATTAAAAAAAAATGTCTCAGATTTGTTAGACTTCTCCAAATGAACTCGTACAACGAGGACTATAGAAAACCAGTTTACCAGGGCAAGTATTTTTTCTGTTTTTTTTTTTTTTTTTTTGTTGTTTTTTTTCAAGTCCAAAAAATAATTGAAATGGTACAAAAGTCCTGCTTCTGTCAGCTTTTCAATAACTTTTTTGTCTGTAGCGATGTCGATATATTCTTTGCTTGTTTCAGAAATCGTTTCTTCAACTTCATCATATATGATGTTTTCACTGATAACTTTCGGACTGGGATTGGCATAAATATGAAATTTTTTGCTACGTTTTGGATAATGATTCAGGAGTGTTGAGTCTTTAAAATGCACTAGACGTGTTTTTTCTTGGAGTGGCAGTTGCAGAAATGTTCTTCTTTGGCGTTACGAATCGCGGGAATCGTCTTTGTTTCGGCTTATGCTGCCAAAGGGTTGATTTTCTTCGTTTCGGCATAGCTTAAAATATAACCATACTTATCATTAATATCAGATAATACATCAGACACAACTGAATTCGCCTCAAGACAATTCGCCCCACATAAAACTAGCACACTAAAACAACTTGCCCCACAAGTAAAAGCAGATGATATTTTGAAATATTTTTCTTATTTTTGTCCCCAAAAATAGGCTTTGACACATCATGCATTAATCCTTGGGAGAATGTCAAAACCTATTTTCGGAAAAGAGTAAGAAAAAACATTTCAAAGTACCGTCTGATAAATAAGCAAAAATTCTGCTCTTACAATAATGTGCTATTACCAGCGTGGGGCGAGTTGTCTTATGAATCTGGGGCGAGTTGTCTTGGGGCGTTTTATGTGGGCGAGATATCTTGGGGCGAGTTTTATGTGGGACGAGGTTGTTCTGCACCCGTACAACTTATACTCGGTTTATAATGCCTACGTGATAAGTCGTCTACTGCATCGAATCCGAGGTCATCCCAACACAGTCCCGCCAACAAATTAGAAGACATTTTAAAATCAAAGGACTGATAGTCCTAAGAGTCTGCTAGCTTGTAAAGTATTGTGGAGTGCTGTGTATCTTCTATGCAAACACAATACATGCAAAGAAGATAGGTAGCATTCCAATGCTACCAATACTACACCATAAGATGGAGCTCTATGGAATATATCAAGCATCTGGGCATTGTACTTCCCGAAAAGAAGACTTAAAAACTCTATTAAATGTACGTCAAGCGAAGATTCATATGGGTTGAATGAGAAAGTCATAGCGAGTGCTGTCTCTAAATCAAGGAAAGGATACTCCATTGAGGATATGATATATATTTTTTTTCACTTTCCATTGATAATGCTGGTTGTCAAGTGAAAAAAAAAAAGATGGCAAATCACATGGCTCTAAATAGTCATGATATGTCTTGGAATTCTTATTTGCATACTTGTATAATTTATCTCCTGCAAACAGAATTTCATTCATGTTGTTCACATTCCACATGTTGGTACAGATCCTTTTCTGTTCAGCTTTCACCAAAAATAATAAACAACATGGAAGGCATTGACGCCCTCTTCAATCAGGACTAAATATCTCATCTCCTTGATGGATACTTCCTTGCAATAATACAGATGCATTTTCTTGTAGATTTATATGATTTGATGGACCTGGATTTTGCTCTATATCCATATTTTCACACTTGCTTACAACCAGTGGTTTCATCCAGTATTAAATTTACATTCAGAGACAAGGCTTTGTGAGAAAATTTACTATTCCTTGAAAAACAACCAACATGAACACTCTGTACTATATGCTTTCACTATCAATTTCTCAAAATCAGTCAGATGGAAATGCATTCTACTTGTTTTAATGTATAAATAAGAATGGGTCTTTACTGAGGCATCTGTGTGAAACAGATATACATAAATAATCTAACCATGTACTGAAAAACTAAATACAATTATTTCTCTTCTGTTTTGTTTCTTTCTTCACAAAAAATCCATTTTATTATCTGCATATATAGGCCAATGCAGTGATTGCAGTAACGAACGTCTTTATTTTCCAATGAAGTTTATCACCTGATTATTCCAAATGGGTGTATCTCCAGCAGCGATTTCCAATTTCTAGAATTATTAAAGTTCAACTCTAGATATGCTCCAGTTCATACAAATTCAACACCTGATGTAGCTCCACGATTATTCTAGTACAATTTTATAAATTTACTCTATCTTTATCAACTTATTATTAAGACAAGAGCAGTTTAAATAAATTTGAAATGGCTATGTTCAGTCCAGATTAGCTCTAATAACTGATTGTCATTTGCTAGTGCTTCACCTAAGCATCAACAGATTAGCCCGATCAGCTATGCCTACCCTTTTCAAGAGATTTTCAGATGTCCAAAAAAAGTTATAAACCTATAAATGGGCCAGCAGTCGTAAAACAACTCCGTGTCAATGAGGTGTGAATAAAGTTATTTCATGTAGAAGGAATGAATTAAGTGCCTGATTTCTTGCTATATTCAATATCGAATAAGTAGATTCTGATTATGTAAATACTGATACCTTTCTTTTCGTTCAGCTTCCGTTGCTAAGCACAACATCAAAGATGGCGAGCGGTCCTACTAATCACCCCATGGCACCCCACGGTACCCTATGGCAGCCCACGGCATCAAACTATATGGATATTGATCATAAAATATGTTATAGATGGACAAGTATACTTTTGCAATACTCGTCTTCATCTTAATAAACAGAGATTTATATTGAAGATGATGACTTGTGTTTGATTTAAAATATTATGTCTAAAACTCTCGTAATTTTTTGCGCCCCATGGCATCAAAATATATGTATATTTACCATAAATATGTGTTTTAGATGGCCAGTAAAAGTTTTGTAATACTTGTCTCTATCTAAATAAACAGAGTATTTATACTGATGACTTGTGTTTGAACTTGAATATAAAATGTAATTTTAAGTTAAAACTTATTTTCGATACAGTATCAACTTACATCATTGGTCTCTTTGCTATATTTTAGCGTCAGTTTGAATCTTGGTGTTTAGGCGCCCCGAGATAATCGCTTAATGTTAATGTCTTAAACTATCACAAAAACAAATTTGGATACATAAAACTAATACCCTGGTGTAATTTCAGCATTCAGTTAATAAATACAATGAAATAATTTAGTGCCGTGGGGTGCATTGGGATGCCGTGGGGTGCCATGGGGTGATTAGAAGGACCCCGTGCCGAGTTAACGCCTTCACAAAAGTAGCGCGTGTATTACTACACCGAATTTTGAAGTCTATGTTTCAAATTGCATTATCCAAATCGATTTCAGTTACAGTTATGTTAGCAAAATAAAAAAAGCCATACAAAATTCCGCTGCTTCACATTCAGTTCACCGTAATAGTGCCGCATTGCGTCTGATTAAGAAGTAGTGCGCGTATAAATATACGCATAAATAGCTGTGATGAGAATCCGCTCGTAAAACCCCATGCGATTGCAAAGAGCCTGCTAGCTGTCGCTAGCAGACTCAAAAATGTAATGTCGAGACGTTTTATAGTAAATACATTTACTATTTAATGATAAAAATATCTGTTCGCCTGGATTTCAACCGCTTGCAGTGCGTTATAAAAGTCCAACATGGAATAAACAAACAGCCACAAAATGTGTGTGTCACAGCCGGTGCGTTGAAGCGATGCTTCATAAAATGCGCACAGTGCGTTGTAATAGAAAATGGACAATAAAAGTACAAGAAAATCATCGCGAAAAATTTGGCGTGTTGAAATCGTGTTTTTCCATTGTAATACCACAGGAATGGAACAATAACAGTGTTGAAAATGCTTATTTTAGTAGCCTTTTAAGAACTTACAGGTAAAATCATGACATCGCAAGGACTCGTGCTAAACTTTCAGCCGATTTGCCGACTAAACGATAAAATAAATCTCCAAATGCCTTACATAATCATAAACTGCAGTCTTTTCGATTTTCCGTGCTCCCAGTGCCCTTAAAAGTAATACCGAAATAAGCTCAGATAAAAATTATAACAAGAACAAGTATATCTTTTGTTTACCTTTTCCGCCATTTTTCGCCCACTCCAGTGCGTTAAAAAGCCGACTCCGGAGCATTGCAGCCACCACCAGTGCTTTTTGATTTACCAGTGTGATAATAGATTTGAAAAGGAATAACCCTTGAGCCCAATGAAAATGCACATAAAGTGAAAGGCTTTATTGGGCCCCGACATCAGCCTATTTCCTTGATTTTGCAGTCTAAATATCATGTGATCAAATTTATCATGTGATTGTCTTTTGTTATGAATTCAAAATCAAGTAATAGCTTTTATAGTAGCATCACGAAAACATACCTATATAATTTTGACCCACTTAAACCCCACTTTTATATAGTAAAACTGGGGTTTACAGGGGTATACATTATTTTTCTTATTTTTGCTCAAAACATATATTGTGGGTATTGGTTAGAACCGCCTTGCCGAGGCGGTTCTAACGAGTACCCACAATCTATGCTTTGAGCAGAAATATGAAAAAATATCAGTTTTTTTTTATCTGAAAAATTTTCAGTTTTTTGGAGGTGATATTTTCGATATATTTGAATAGGCGTGTTTTCGTAATGACAATTTGCTTCTTTTTCCTTTTTTTATTTTTTATTTTTTATTTATTTATTTTTTTTTTTTTTTTGTTTGTTCGCTTTTACTTATAATAACCTGTTATGGTATATCAAAGTGCTATTTTTGGAGTCTAATATTGATTTTTTTAGGAAGTCGCACTTCATTAAAGGTTGTGCATACACAGGAGTACAAAATTTAAAAGGTCTAGGGAGTCCGGTATACATACATACTGAAGTTTGCGAAAACAGCTTTATCTATTACTAATTAAAGGGCTGGGGTTTTAATGACTGGCAGCTTTTGGTATCCCAACAAGACCCTCATAAAAACTGACATTAGCTGGTGTCGAATGTTTTTTTTGCCAGACTAGTTTCGGCAAATTCTCAGCGATAGAAAAATACCTGCCCGAAACTCCTTGACTGGGCTCAATGACATCACGAAAACACACCTATATAGTTTTGACTCCCTTAAACCCCACTTATATACAGTAAAACTGGGGTTTACAGGGGTATGCATTAATTTTCTTTTCTGCTAAAAACATAGATTGTGGGTACTCGTTAGAACCACCTCTCCGAGGCGGTTCTAACGAGTACCCACAATCTATGTTTTGAACAGAAATATGAAAACTACCAGAACTTTTTTCTGAAAGTTTTCTTTTTTTTGATGGTAAAATTCTCAATATATTTGAAAAGGCGTGTTTTCGTAATGCTCATAAAGGACCAGAAAATCTTAACTACAAAGGTATTGAAATAGACTGGCCCAATCTCCAGAGACTATTTTTCTCTTATAATACTATTTGATAATCCCCTAAAATAAAACAAAAATAATATGATAACTATAAAGGCTGGTCACTAGTTTAGAGTAATGATATTATTTTGGACTGTTAAAGAAAATTATAAGAAAAAATATTTAGTCACTGGAGACTGGAGCCAGTCTAGTAGTGGAAGGGAGACAGCAATACATTATAGAGTCACATTTATAGGTGTTGGAAGGGAGGCAGCAATGCATTAAACTATTACTTTACATTCTGTTCCTTTAGTCTGAAGCTATCTAAAGTTGACAGTTACGCGCTCAAACGACTCGTTGTGTGTAAACCCTCATCATATTCTTGAAAACCACGAAGCATTATACGGCAGGTATCGTTCTGATATAGACTGCCTTTGTTTGAAAGATGATTGAAACATGCTTTAAACTGTTTTTATTCAGAATCAGATCAGAATCAGAATATTTTACAGGTGACACATCAAAAGACAATCCTTCACCAGGGCTAACGATTGTGAAGACAAGTCTCTAGATCTCACAAGTGATGTGAATCTAGCGACAGGGTACTCAGAACTTTCAGTAGAGGATATTATAGATACACGGAGTGCATGGGCTTACTACCTTTGCGTCTCTTGTAAATAGACCCCACCCTAACTGTTCAAGAATGCTAGTCATACTTCCAGTTTCAAAGTTGTAATTACAAGTCACAAACCTAGCTGCACGATTCTGAACCTTTTCCAATTCTTCCTGGACAACTATTCCCTGTGGGTCCCAAACAGGGCTAGCGTAGTCCAGGTTTGGTGGCACCGACCGCCCTGCATGCCATCTCCTTAACATCTTGTAGGCATGACGATAGATTACGTCTTAAGAAACCAAGTGTTCTGTTTGCTTTTATGCAAACATTGCTTAAATTAGTATTTTATTTCAAATCCTTAGTGATTGTCATACCAAGGTATTTAATATTATCCACATTTTCGAGGACTGTTTCACAGGCTAAAATTTCATACGCCATTTCCTGGCCCATTTGCCCAGTGGATGCATATCCTTTTGGAGTTTCGACGTGTCTTCAAGGCTATCAGTCTGGCGATAGCAGACACAGTCATCCGCAAACAGACAAATCTCAGATTCTTTTCCAACCATGATGTCATTTATATACAAGGAAAACAACAGTGGACCGAGAACAGTGCCCTGCGGCACACAGACAAAACTGGAGCCCATTGACTACAACCCTTTGTTGCCTATTGCACAGAAATGAATCAATCCATGCTAAAGTTTTTTTCCACTTATGCCATATCCATGGAGTTTGCATTTCAGAAGCTCAGGAGGAGGAGTGTCAAAGGCCTTCTCGAAACCCATTACCTTTACTTTACTACCTTATTAATATGTGAAACTAAATAGAATGATATTTGAGGGCGGCCGTATATTACAGCAGGCGCTTAGCATTTTGTGTTATAATCAGCAGACGACATTTTGAAATGTTTATCCTGTTTTCCACCAACCTGATTCGACATTTAATGCAAATTGTCTCTAATTATCAAATCCTGTTTTCTGGGGAAAATAAGAAAAATATCACCAATTTTTCGTCTGCAGAATTTGCTCCGAGAGTGGTATAAGTTAAATTCTTTGTTGTTGGTAACCATCTCCAAAATTGCTTTCATGTCCCTAGTGCATAATTTTACTGTGGTGGTTCGGCCCATAGATTACACTAAATCTTTTCTTGAAGGCTTGTGTCTGATTTTACGCGCCTGTGAATGCGCTCATCGTGCTTCTTTTCCTCTGGCTTTGCGCCCGGCAAAGATTCAGATCAGTCTGCGCATTCACGCAGTCTGATCAGAATCGTCACCTAGCGCAGTTTGGATAGTCAAGGACGCACAGTTTCTTTATGCGGACACTGATCAGACAGCACGGATGGGCAGGCTGATTTGAGTCTTCGTTGGGTACACATATCAGAAGGTATGTTTTCTGACATTGCGGCTCATTTTTCTACGTAAGTTAGACTAAATTTGTCGTCTGTTTTTTGTTTTGTTTTTTGTTGTTGTTTTTTTTTTTTTTTTTTTTTTTTTTTTTTTTTTTTTTGTTGTTGTTTTTTGTTGTTTTTTTTTTAACAAAATGCCGCTTTGAAAGACTATTATATGTTAAGTTGAAAGACTGAATATCAAACAGCGTAGATCCCATTATCACCTATGGAAGTGAAAGAGTTAATATACATTATCAAGAAGACACGAAAGGGCTTCATGAATATTGGCTAAGCTTTTTTCCGATTTTCGTTCTTTTATGTGTTCATTGTTTCCAAATGCAACTTTTTAGATCTTTATTTCAGTTTGTTTTGAGGCCTTATCTTTTTTTTCATCGCTACGTGGATATGGTTTTATTTACTGTTCAGTTATGGAGTCCGACGTAGACCGAACAATCACGTAGGCGAACTGCATCAGGAGCTGTAAAGGTGAAGATTGAACGCCCATAATCCTCCTTCCCAACCAGTGACCCACCCCAACATTTTTGCTGTTGACTGTTCCCCGTGGGTACTTCAGTTGCAATTCCTCTTTATTATTTCGTTTTGTTTTTGATGAAATGTTTGTGTTGTCATTTTTATGTCTTTAAATACGTATCTGGTGTTTGGGGATACTTAGACTGGCTCCAGCCTCTGGTGACCAAGTATTTATTCTTTAAATCCTGTTTGATAATCCACTAAAGTGAAAACAAAATAATATCATGACTATAAAGGCTGGTCACTAGTGACAAGCCTTTATAGTCATGATATTATTTGGGTTTTTATTTAGTGGATTATCCTAGCGACCAGCCTTTATAGTCAATGATATTATTTTGGTTTTATTTTAGTGGCTTATCAGGTTTTTAAGGAAAAATAATACTTAGTCACTGGAAACTGGAGCCAGTCTAGGACTGTGTTCTGCGCTTTCACCATCACCGCTCTAAAGGCAAAACAAAAATTCTAAAGACGAAAAACTGATGATACTTTTCTATTTTTTTTTTTTTTTTTTTTTTTTTCAGAAAACAGTCTTTTCCATTTCATGCAAAGTGTTTCCTGAGGAGACAATATGCATGGAATATCAGAGCCAAAATAAAATCGTGAAATGATAAAATATACCCCTCCACTATCGTGTGAGGCGCAGACAGATAACTCTCCAAAAATGACAAAAATTGACCATTAGCAATCCGAAACGAGATCTCTGCAGTAATGCATACCAAATTTGGAGAAATTCCATTGATATTTACTGTAGTTATCGGCTGGAAACGGAAATCCAGTCGTTTGGCGTGTAAATAAATATGTCAATAAAAACGTAAAACGATAATACTCCGCATTATCATGTCGTGGGCGGATAACTCTTTCACAAAATGACAAAAATTTGCCCATCAGCAATGCCAACCTAGATGTCCACAATATCAATGTGTATATCAAGTTTGGTGAAAATCCATTGAGAGTTACTCAAATTATTGTCCTGAAACGAAAATACGGATGTGTTGCGGGCAGATAACCCTGTCAAAATTGACGAAATTTGCCCACTAGCATTCCCAATCCAGATCTCTATCAAATCTATGCACGTACCAAGATTCGTAAAAATCCATTGATATTTATTAAAATTCTCGTCCGAAAACGAAAATATGGACGTGTCGCGAGCAGAAAACTGTCAATCTGCCCACGTATGGATTTCCTTCAAACTTTCCAGGTTATTTGCACATGGCCCTGCAACTATGAAAATACGTTTGTTTGTTTGTTTGTTTTGTGTGTGTGTGTGTGTGTGTGTGTGTGTGTTTTTTGTTTGTTTGTTTTTTTTTGTTTTTTGTTTTTGTTTTTGTTGTTGTTGTTGTTGTTGTTGTTGTTGTTGTTTTTGTTTGGTTGTTTGTTTGTTTTTGATTTATTTTGTTTTTTGTTGTTTTTTTTTGTTTTTTTGTTGTTTTGTTTTTTGTTTGTTTGTTTTTTGTTGTTGTTGTTTTGTTGTTTTTTTTTAGATCAAAGATTGTAGGTCTCAGGAGAGCTCCCGGATGTACACCCGGCTTATAGGTATACCCGTCTAAAAACCTATCAGTTTAAAATCCACAATTCAACATGATTTTCAAGAAAGTCCATTGTTGTAGTGAAGGAACTCAATAAGGAATATTTTACTACCATAAAACGTTTGTATATATTTCTATAACAATTACATTGAATATTAAAAATCAAAATCTGATTAGATTTTAGATGAAAATAAGGCAAAGAAGAAATTCATCTTTAAATAAGTATGTTCCAGTTCTTGTCAATCTATGATTTTTGCCTAAAATATGCCACATACGTCCTCTCCTGATATGTGGAAATTCATGGAATTTAAAAACCGGTATGAAATGCATGATATGCACTTAGGTTAGTTGAGTGTAAAATTCAAAAAAATTATTGACTAAACAAATATTCTGAAATCTATCATATAAGTTATTGAACCAAGATTTAATTTATTATACTCGTAAACAATCCAATTCCGGACAAAAAAAAAGAGTAAATGAGCATCGACTATAAAAAAAGTAGTTGGGGCATTATATAATACGTAAGTACTCAGTTCATACTCAGGGATGCATTGTATTCATTACGAAAACACGCCTATTCAAATATATTGCAAATTTCACCTCTAAAAACTGAAAATTTTCGTATAAAAAAACTCTGATATTTTCATATTTCTGCTCAAAACATAGATTGTGAGCACTCGTTAGAACCGCCTCGCCGAGGCGGTTCTAATGAGTACCCACAATCTATGCTTTGAGTAAAAAGAAGAAAAATAATGTATACCCCTGTAAACCCCAAGTTTTACTATATAAGTGGGGTTTAAGTGGGTCAAAATTATGTAGGCATGTTTTCATGAAGTACATGGGTATGGGATATGCAATAAATATCTTATCATGCCTCGATCAAAAATAATCAGCATCAGCATATACAGGGATGACCCATTATTCTGTCCTCATCAGATGTCTTTCATCGTAATACTAAAATGGATCTTTAAATGAAGAAATGTAAGAGCCTTTCGTCTGTAAAATATGTATGAATCAAGGTGAGCCATCAACAAACAGTCCGTATGCTTCTAAATTCGTGATTTCTTGCATTTGTATAGCATCAACAGCAGAGATTTTCATTATTTTAGTTCAGTCTTTCATTACTTTTCATCAATTGTTTGTTACGTTATAGTAAAAGACAGGAACTCCGTATTTTTATTTTAGCAACAAGCTGAATTAAAGCTAAACAGAATCCTTTATTATCTCGGGCACTTGGCTCATCAGACCACAGTGGATCCGCTGCCAAAACGCAAAGAAGTTCAAGTAATCTTTACTATCTTAGATGTGTGTGTGTGTGTGTGTGTGTGTGTGTGTGTGTGTGTGTGTGTGTGTGTTTAAGACGGGGTTTCATCCCATACTTTCAAAGGTGTTCCACAGGGTGAAATTTAAGTATTTCTTTGATTTTCCACATGTTATAATAACCCGAAAAGGTGTTTCTAAGCAAGCTATTTATAACAGAATAATAAAAAGTAACCGGAATGAAAAACAAGACATCACTTGAATATAAATCAGTAATTGCATGTATTTTCTCATTTGCTGTCATCTGGGTTGTCATTTTAATGTTAAAAAACACTATTTTACTGGTTTTCGATTTTTAAGAAATTTTCCGAAAATAATCCAGATATGTATGGCATATTTTCATATTAAAATGATACGGATCGACAATAATTGGAACCCAGTTTAATTAAAGATCAAATTTGTCAAAATATTAATCACGCTAACTTAAACATAAACGCTCCAATGTCATATAAATAAGTAGATGTGTGTCATTCGCATTTTTACCAGTGACTTATCTTTTTATCAGCAAATCCGACATTCAAATTACTAGTTACTGATAGCTGTGGAGGGTGTTTTTCAGTGATATCCATGTGTAATTATATACAAACCGGTCTATTTAAGCAAGGGAAACAGATAAATGGGTGTATGTACCTTATGTTCAACAGTCATGTCCCAGGTAATAATTGTGCATAATATATTATGAGAGTCGATGCGTGGACAGAGTCCTATGTAAATTCTCTATAGGGTAGAACTCCCCTTTGACAATAAGCAATACAAACCCGATATGCACGATAGCACATACCAAGTTTAGTGAAAAGTCATTGATATTTACTGGTTATCGTCCGGAAACGAAAATATGGAGTCGCAGGCAGATAACTCTGTCAAAAATTGACAAAATTTGCCCATTAGCAATCCCAAACCAGACCTCAACAATGTCAATGCACATGCCAAGTTTCGTGAAAATATATTTAGATTTACTCAAGTTATCGTCCGGAAACGAAAATACGGACGGACATCAGACGGCTCGGACGGACGGACAGAAACACGGACAGCCAACATGAAGAAAAATATTTCAAAAAGTCTGCTGAAATTTTACCCAGCATTCTAAGCGTTAATACAGAAGATTTAATATAGGAAATGAAATATTATCGACAAACATTCAACATTCTAACTTCCGCCATTTCCGTCAGTACGAAACAAATTTATTTGTCCGTACCTCACACATTGCAACAGGGAGAAACATATAGTAGTGATACAAACACTCGCCTCCCATCGGATATATTTGAGCCGTAACGTGAGGAAACGTACCTTCTGGCATGTGCGCCCGACGAAGATTCAAATCAGCCTCCGCATCCGCGCAGTCTGACCAGTCTTCGTTGTACGCATGAAAGAACTTTGCACCTGGGCTATAAAAAAGCGCCTAGTGCAGATTTTGATCAGGCTGCGCGCATGCGCAGACTGGTCTAAATCTTCGCTGGGCGCACATGTTTCAATGTACGTTTCTTGACGTTGTGGTTCATTTATTTTCAGGATGGTGCATGATAACAGACATTAAGTGAGTTATATTATGTTGTTATAATCCCTGTTTACATCGTTTTCTGACAGTCTAATCCATTTTAATCAATCTCTACAAGACAATTTCAGATGTATGATCAATTAACCTTTACCGCTCTCTTGGCAAATTCAGCAGACGACAAACTAATAACATTTTTCTTGCTTTTCCCAGTAAGATAGGCTTTGGCATTTCATGCAAATTGTCTCATTGGAGACAATTTGCATGAAATACCAATGCCTATTGTCTGGACGAAAAATAAAAGAACTATATTTCCAAATTTCGTCTGCTGAAGTTTTACCCAGCATGCTAAGTGTCAAATAACACCTGCTGCTTTAACAGGTGCAATAACATGTGGAAAGGTACTTTCCGATATATCTGTCCAGTGCAGTCCGATCTGACACTTCCCTGTTCATCAAAATACCGTGTTTTCCCTAAATATTGTGTTATCCGTAATTCCTTACCATACTTGCCCTAAAATCTGAACAATAGATTCTAAAAGGAACAAGCCTTCAGAGCAATAAATAGACCTTCAAAAAAATGAGAATGACTGAAGTGTCATGATTCCTAGGCCAGTTAGGCCAGTTTCGACCAATTAGGCCCTGATCAGCGACCCATATATAAATTTACAGAAATCAGGCCCTGATCAGCGACCCATATATAAATTTACAGAAATCATGGAGTCTGTGATCACAAAAAAACGGAAAATAAGTACATTAAAGTGATGTTTTGCATTCCTTTTACTATACGGTTTACTATAAAATGTTGAATGGATAGGGAAAAGTGTAGCCCCTGATGAACTGTGATTCGAATCTAAACGGTTTGCTCATGCCTGTCTGTTCCATTACTAAGATTAAATACGACAGCCTAGTTACCATTGATTCCAACAACGAATGCCAAATCAGATTCAGATCTGGACCTTCATTGTGCACATTGATGATCAGGTACCTTATTGTATGTTGCGACTGATACGAGAAGATTCACTCCACAATTTGGCAACATTTCGATTTCCGATTTCAAAATAACATAATAATTCCATTTCTTGCTTCGTGTCGGGAAATTGGAAAGTTCTGGTTTAGTTGCAAGGATATCCTTATCTTTCTTATACTATTTTAATAAAAAAAATACCTAAACGAAATTCCAGCAAATATATTTATCTTCAATAGAAAACTCAGCACTCCCTATTACACCCCTCACACACGCATACCCACCCCCCCCCCCCAACCCTCTCCCCCTCCACCCCACCTCCTCCCCTCAAACCTCGCGGGCTAGTTTTTCATGCCTGGCTATCTCTTGCTATTCGAATAAAAATTCGTCTTTTACATGTATATGGACTTTTATCCTCTATATGCAGACCATTCGCATTAAATGTCAGGCCTTATTTTCTCGAAAAAAAAATGATAAAATGATAAAAAATGAATGTTGTCAGCTACAGTTTTGAGAGGAATCAGGCGCGACGCAAGCATTTCGTCTGATGCTTAGAATTGAGGATCAAATCACGTTAATCCCGGCTAGCATTCTTTATAAATCTATAGCGGGCCGTTATAGGCCCGTCAGCTACCCTGACGGGCCGATAACGGCCCGCTATAGATTTATAAAAATTCTTACTGGGATGTAGCTTTGATTGGACTGTGTTTCGTGATTGTGGCATTTCTTGGGTATCTTCACTTATATTTTTGCATTCCACCTGTCCAATTAATGAACCAAATGTTTGCTGCAGTTTTTCTACTTTTTCTCCAAAAGAACTACTGTTAAATATAACTCTTATCAATGTGTAATAACATAATCTCTCTTAAAAGTTATGGCAAACGGGATAAATTTAATGTTCATCACGAAAACATGTATTTATAATTTTGACCCGCTTAAACTCCACTTTTATCTAGTAAAACTGGGGTTTACAGGGGTATACATCATTTTTCTTATTTCTAATCAAAACATAGATTGCGGGTACTCGTTAGAACCGCCTCATCTTCCAACGAGTATCCACAATCTATGTTTTGAGCAGAAATATGAAAAATATCAGAATTTTTTATCTGCATGTTTTCATTTTTTCGGTGGTAAATGTTTCAGTATATTTGAATAGGCATGTTTTCGTAATGGATATTAAAAATTTCTATTTTTGGATGACGATATCCCTCGTGCTACATCCTATGTTGTATATGTTTCTCAGCTGATTCGTTTTGCTAACGTTTGTAGTCAAGTTAAAATTTTAACTGCTAAACCTTTAACCCATTTATGCCGAGTGGATTCTTCTACTTTAACTCTTTGGATAGGTTAATTTCCTATATAAGAGGTGTCTAGTTACTTTTTATTTTTGTCATTTTTTGTAGAAATATCTGAACTTAATGCAAACAGTGTAGACCCTGATCAGACGCCGCGTTTTGCGGCGTCTGATCTGGATCTACAATGTTTGCCAATGTCTTTTTTATGGGACGCTAGGCTTAAATGGGTTAAGCAAGGGTACCGTTAACATAGGCTACGTAAAACATTTTCCAAGTTTTATCGCGGTCATTTAGAACTAATGTCCAAATCTAACGTTGGTTTGAAAGCACTTCTGCAAGAAGGTCTGTCTGAACCTGAATTTTATGACAACTTAGTCTATAAATTCAGCGAGATTGTTAGCAAAACTGATTTTTCCGTGCAATTTCAAAAGATTGTCACTCGCTACAAAAATAAAAAAAAATAAAATAAAAAATAAAAATTAAATAAAATTAAAAAAAAAACATTGATATTGTGCGGGAAACTGCAGGCATGATTGTTAACCCAATTATGGTTGATAACTATGCCTTCCTCATAAATTGCACGACAATGGGTCGGTCCTCAGTCTAAATGATCTGCGCCAGATGGTCGGTGCCTGACTATTCATGTCTGTAGTCGGGCGCATCGTGGTCCTGTTTGTGGTTTTCTCGTGTTTTGGCTTCAGATTGCCATTGAGCCCTTTGCTTTTTTTTTCATCATAGTGTATTCGGTTATATGTGTTTCACTGTAATGTTTCAGATGAGGTAGAGGACCCCTATTTGGACCGAGCATGTACCGTATTCGACCGAATTACCGCACTGTGCGCTTAGGAGTTTCAGATTTTCAAAACTAATGGAACCACAACTTGCAGTAAAAAAATCCACCTGATAAGGATTATAAAGAAAGAAAAGATTACTTCATGCATGATTATTTAATGATATTTATGCGGCATTTTTTCTGATTTTCTTTATAAAAGCATAAGTTGTTGGTACTCATTTGAATTGCCTCGACAAGTCGAGGCAATTCAAATGAGTACCAACAACATATGTTTTTATAAAGAAACAGATAAAAGTACACGAGCTGTAATTTGAGGACTGCGAAATTGCTTGACTGTGCGCTTATAAGGGTTTGTGCAGTAATTCGGTCGAATACGGTATTTGCAATTTTAAGTTGTATCAGAATTAAGGGTGGCGTTTCGCGCGAATAAAATTAGTTCAAGACTCCGAGTAGTTTTTCTACTGACCGTTCCAAGGTAGTCCTTCTGTCGCAGTTGCTCTGAGTTTTTGCAGCTGTTGTTTCATATGCAGCGTTATGTTTTCCTTATTTTTCCTCATCTCTCCTTCTTTTGGTGACTCGGGAGGGCTGTGCTTCTTGATTGCGGCATTTCCTGTGTATCTTCACTAATGTTTTTCTTTTTTCTAATCTTTGCTCAGGACAGACTTCAGCCATCACGAAAACATGCCTATATAATGACCCCCTTAAACCCCACTTTTATATGGTAAAACTGGGGTTTATAGGGGTATACAATATATATATATATATATATATATATATATATATATATATATATATATATATATATATATATATATATATATATATATATATATACTCGGACCCATCAATACCGGTATTGATGGGTCCGAGATATATATATATATATATATATATATATATATATATATATATATATATATATATATATATATTTCTACTCAAAAACATTGATTTTTGGGTCCTCGTTGGAACCGCCTCACCGAGGCAGCTCTAAGAGTACCCACAATCTATGTTTTGAGCAGAAATCAAAAATACCAGAATTTTTATCTGAAAATTTTAATTTTTGTGGTAAAATTTTCAGTATATTTGAATAGGCTTGTTTTCGTAATGGATAACTTAGTGCCTGTGACTTTAATTTTGAACACAATTTAGTAAAAATATTTAGTGTCGAACTGGAATTCAAAATAAACATGTAGCTAACATTATGCTGGTAGGCATATCTGTTTAGTTGTCATTGTAACCGAATACCCCCTACTTACAAGACTAAAATGAGGTCTTCTCCCTCCAAAGCATTTTAAATTGTTTGAATTAATCTTGACGAGAATGTTGCTGGGGATATCCTCTATAGTGTTTACTTTTTTATGCTCAGCCATTGTTATGATTGGTTGTCATTGTGACGGTAAATTAAAAAAAAAATAAAAACGTAAATCTTTAAATAAACCGAGCAGAGCAAAAATAGTTTTGCTTTGCTCGGTTTATTGAAAGATTTCCATTTGTGTGTGTGTGCGTGCGTGCGTGCGTGCGTGCGTGCGTGCGTGCGTGCGTGCGTGTGTGTGTGTGTGTTGTTTTTTAACTGCTAGTGGAGCGTGATTTGATGTCGCATTTTTCGTTTTCCTTATAAAAATGCCAACTAATCGACTCTGCATTTTTTTTTTATTCTTGCATTTCCAAGAAATATTTCGGGTACCTTTTCGCATGGCACGGCTCGTATAGGAACATCGAGTTTCTCGCAGCACGCCTTATGTTTTTTTCGTGCCAGATGACACACACAGAGCTGTCAGACTGCAAATAAACAATACAAGAATGAAAACCAACAAAAGTACATCTGTAAAGATAATTTACTGAGTTCAAAAACCTATACGAATCTTTAGAATGAGGCTTTCACCTGAAAAACTGTAATTATAGAAAAATGCGTTTAGTACCACTTCTTAAATTTCCGATGTTTAAAACAATTTGGAGTTCTAATTAATCAACACGCAACTTTTTATGTACTTTTAGGCTTAATCTTGTTTTACTTCTATTTTATGGAAAAGAGACACGAGCTTCTTCATTACATTCACATAATCAAGCAAGTCAACATTTCTGTAAAAAAATATACAAAAGCAAACAACTGTCCAGCGGGCACATGGTGTTCATACAATGTTGCATCAACATCGATGCAACGTCATGTGGTTGTATCGACGTTGTTGCGACGCCGTCTCAACGCTGCGTGCCCGTTGGGTAGTTTTAATACAGAGGTGAGTGTCTTTCAGACCACGGACCGCAATTAGTTTTTTTTTTTTTTTTTTTTTTTTTTTTTTATTGCTTCCCATACATGCACCTGTTGGAATAACTCTGCTCACAACATTCCAATCAATACACATTTTCTTATGCTTTTTAACACATGTCCTAAATTTCAGCTTCAATTTATTCTATTTAACAACAGCTTGAAGGGTTTCTTTGTCTGCTATCAGCTGTCAAACAAAGCACCTGTCAATAAATTTCTAGTTATGGCCCTCGTAGATGTATTATTTGGGGGATTGCTTTGGTTCATCTATTTTTCTGAAATCAGAGGAAACCGGAACAAATAACAATTTTAAAAGATATAAGTGAAGATACCAAGGAAAGAGACCTTCATATTTAACTCATTCTGTGATGCTCTGATAAACAGTCTTTTCAGCCATTGTCATACTACCACAAACTATGGAACTATTTGTCAGAGAAACAGGAGGGTAGGGGTTGGGGTAAATGTGGTCTGATTCCAGGAGACGAAAAAGTTAAATTCTCAAAGAAGACGTTCAGAAAGTATGATTTTTCAAGGAGGTATCCCTGTAGCAGTTCCTCTGTCATTTGTGGCGTTTGTTTTGTCCTTATTTGTTCCTCATCTCTCCTTCCTTTGATGCCTAGGGGAGATTGTGGCATTTCCTGGGTATCTTTACTTATTTTTTTTTTATTTATCTAAGTGGTTCCTTTAACCTATTTATGCCTAGTGCGTCCCAGAAAAGAGACATTAGCAAACAGTGTAGACCCTGCGGCGTCTGATCAGGGTCTACACTGTTTGCATAAAAGAAAATATTTTGTTCTTAACAGAGTCGTTCATTAAGATTGAGTAACATTTGTAAAAGTTTGAGTAACATTTGTAAAAGTTCCTTATCAATTGCGAAAAGCACTGGACCAGATCGGCATGCGCATGCGCGTAGTCTGACTAGGGTCTTCGCTGTTCGCTTACAGAATCAGTGGATATAGTAGAATATATCAACGAACAATGAAGGCCCTGATCGGGTTGCGCGGATGGATATATGATAAGGTTGTTTTCTCACGTTGCCGAAATACAGAAAAACTTCAATGAGGCTGATTTGAAGTCTTTTTAAATCCCTTTGAAATTTTACCGATAGCTACAGAAAACAAATATTTAGAGATATTTTAGGGATTTTTTAATTGTATCATGAAATGTATGATGTGTGTATTCTTTAGAATCGCCTCAACAAGGCGATTCTAATGAGTACACTCAACATACCATTATTTTATAGAAGATCGAAGATATCCATATATTATCCCCATTTGCCTTCTGCCTTCTGACCTGACGCCATGTCTAGAACAAATTTCCATGGTCCCAAAGATGTTCGAGCCATTGAACCTCGATTGTATTGTGAATCACCCATTTTAATACATGTATCACCCCGCTAATGCCCAGTGGACTCTTCTTCCTCAGTCTTTGCACAGGCCCATTTTCAGTTGAAGGAGAGTTTGATTTAGTTTAATTTTCTTATACAATATATAAATATATATATTAACTCTTTCACTGCCACAGGCGGTAATAATAGGCTTTTGCAAACAGCATAGCTCCAGATGAGCATAGATCCAGACGGCTCAATGAGTCGTCTCATCTGGATCTACGCTATTTGACATTCAGTCTTTCAACTTTACATTTAAACGCCTTTCAAAACGATAGTTTGTTCAAAAAAAACGAAAGAAAACAACAAATGTCGTCTGAAATTTGGCACCGAATGATTTAAAATACAAAAAGCATATTATACATTTTTACAAAGGTTAGGAAAGATGTTTGGCATCGTGGAACATGAAAATGTCGCTTGCGGACCTATGCGGACCGAACATACATGTATATTTGGAAGTTGGAGCTACATCCGAAAAAAAAAGCTGGTTTAAGTCCCTCGCCGCAGCCCCCCTCCCCCCCCCCCCCCCCCCGCCCCCCACCCCACCCCCGAGTAGTTCCATAAGGTTCCTCTGTTGCAATTCTTCTATGTTTGCGCGTCTGTGGTTTTCATATATGTTTGTTTGGTTTTTAATTTTTCCTCATACCTCCATCTTTTGGTGCCTAGGGAGGGCTGGGCTTCGTGATTGTGATATTTCCAGGGTATTGGGTTTTGCTGCATGCAGGCATGCGTATTTTTGGGGCAGACTAAAGATTTATTGTTTAAGGACAGTCACTAGTATCAAGTTTTATTACAATCTGTTATAGTGGAAATTAAGTAGCTTTATGTAGAAAAGATCATTTGTGTTATGTTAAATATTAAATCTAATGGTGATAATCTTCAAGACAGTAGCAGTGAAAATGGGGAATTATTATGACAAGATGACACTGTTTCTTTAGCGAAGTCTATAATTAGTATGGGGTTTAAAGAGACTATTATTAAGATGAACTGACTAGAGGTAAAGTATTGGATGACACCAATAATATATAACTTTAATTATATATGGAACAAGAAACAATAATTATTATGGTTTTAATTGTTCAATTGTTTTAAAACTTGACAAAGTGTGTTTAAAAAAAGGAAAAACATAACGTTTAAGGATAGCGTGAATGACATCAATAACCCGAGGTACAGACCAGCTGGCGGCACTTTCTGGATGTGATTGTAGAACTCAGACCTCCCCCCCCCCCCCCCCGCCCCATCCCCGGCATTAGAACTCCGTGTTGTCCAAAGCTAAGGACAGCCAAGAACCTGAGGGTAGGCAGAGCGGCAGATAAACCGTTATCTTTTAATCCTCTTGTCCAAAATTGTCTTTCAGTTTTTCTTTTGTATGCGAAAACAGTTTAACTCCACAATTCAATGGCGGTTTAAAACGATTGTGCGACTTTCAAAAACTGTCGCGGTCTGAACATGTTGAGACGTGTTTGTCGCCCACTGTGGTAAATACACTCTTCCGGTTATAAACGCATTATTTTTTATTTACGTTACATCAATTGCTAAACGTTCCAGGGAGACAACTTTATTAAAAATAATATGCTCCCTTCTGAAAAGGGGTCTTCTTGGAGGCAAATTCCCCTATTTAGAGGGGAACCATAGCTCTAGATAAGAGGGGGTAGCCACATATTTTTTTTTTCTTATTTCTCCACAAAAACATATGTTGTGGGTACTCATTAGAAGCGTCTCGGTGAGGCGCTTCTAATGAGTATCCACAACATATGTTTATAGGGTGAAATAAGAAAAATATCAGTACTTTTCAATGCAAAAAAAACTCTTCTGGAGCTATGGACCCCTTCTCAGAAGGGGTTTGGGGTTCAGGAAAGCAAACAGGAAGTGACAATCCGTTTCCCCTGTCAAAACTGGTGGATACTCTACCATGTGTATCCAATGCTTTTAATCAGGGCCCAGTTGTTCAAAGCTTCTTTAGCTTAACGAGCTCGTTAATGACAAACTCGTTAACTGTAGTAGCTAAGGTATTTTCAAATACATTGATATTTTTTGCAGCAAAAGTGCAGAATGCAAAAGCTACTCACATTTTTGTCAGCAAAAATATCAATGTATATATTTACCATATTTCAAGCCTTGATAGAAATTTTAACGTCACGTTAGCTAACAACGTAAAGTCTTGAGCAACTTGGCCCAGATTATCTGGAAGGCAAAGTATAGGCGTGACGATTTGAAAGCTGCATCACGAAAAAACTTACCTTTCGACATGTGCGCCCAGTGTAGACTCAAATCAGCCAGCAATCTGATCAGGGTCTTCGCTGTCCGCATGACTTCTTCGCTATCCAAAATGCATCCAGTGGAGAATCGAATAGACTCCGTGAATACACAGGCTAATCTGAATCTTCGCTGGGCACAAATTTCCGAAAGTACGTTTTCTGACATCACGGCTCTGATGCAGTGTCTGCACAAAGGTTTTTTTTATGTTTTCGTTTGATTTGAAAAGAGGTTACCATCATCTTGGACAATGAAATATCGTAAAATTGTGCTGTTAACCCATTTATCCAAATTGGATTTTTCCACTTTCACTCTTTGGATTGGTCCATTTCCCAATAGAAAGGCATCTAGTTAACTTTTATTGTTACCATATTTTATAGAAATTCCTATTCTAATGCAAACAGTGTAGACCCAGATCAGACGCCGCATAGTGCGGCGTCTGATCCTGGTCCACACTGTTTGCCAAAGTCCCTTTTATGGGACGCTAGGCATAAATGGGTTAAGATTACTTTTGGGACTGTCTAAAAGTGGTCTTATTCGTGGGATGGTCTTAATATTGAATATAGAATATGGTAAATGTCCTAAAATTTCAAACGCTTTATTCCATACATTGTTTGCCTACATTTTACTTTTTATGCAGTTGTCTCGTAAAATACTTAGTGGGATGACAAACTGTAGGAGCAGTCTGATCTGGGTCTACACTGTTTGCAAACACGATTTTGTCAGAAACCTTGCAAAATATATGGGACTGACAAAACTTGGGTCTTAAAAGTGCAGTGGTCTCAATTTCGAGTGGTCGTTACAGCGGAGTTTTGACAATCACGTTTTGGATTTGCTTGTTTGAGTTTTTATGATTTTTCAACAATATTTCAGCCATGTCGAGCTCTCCCCCAGAGAGAGTGCGAAGGAAAAGAAGAATGAGATAGGCGCGAAAAAGAATCCAACCCCTGAACTTGCTTCAGTTAAGCCGCAAGAACTACGAAAATCCAGTGATGACAGAGTCAACACGCAAAATGATTCACATTTCGAAAACATGCCCATTCAATATAATGGTATTTTTCATGGCCGAAAAAACGAAAAATTTCAGATGAAAAAAAAATGTGATCTTTTTGTTAATTTTGCTCGCTACAGAGATTGTGGGTACTCGTTAGAACCGCCTCATCGAGGCGGTTCTAACGGGTACCCACAATCTGTTTTATAGCAGAAATAAAAAAAATAATGTATTATAATGTATTATCAAAGGCCTCATTTTTTTCTGTTGGGTTTGAGGGGGGGTCAAAATTACACAGACATGTTTTCGTGATGAGCAGAGGGGCCACCACCTTTACCACTCACTGAAGATTTTGGATAAACCAGAGGCTGATTCAATTAATAATAAGAGAAACAGAGCAGGACGAAGTCCCCAATTCAAATAATCTATCATCAAGACCTTATACTGACATGCTATACATTCAGTAATTCCCTTAAGTCTTCTCTTCAAATTATGGAATTGTTGTGTTAAGAAATCTCTTTTCTTTGCAGATATTCTTAAATTTAATACCAATCTAAAAAAGGGGACCTTGACGTGAGAAAACGTACCTTCGGACAAATGTGCACAACGAAGATTCAAATCAGCCTGTCAGTCCGCACAGTCTGATCAGAGTCTTCGTTGTCCGCATAAAGGACCTGCATCCTTGGCTATCCAAAATGCACACAGGCTGATCTGAATCTTTGCTGGGCGTTTAAATCAAAGGTACGTTTTAATCTCCTTTTCCACAACTATTTGTTATTCTTTCAGATGTCCTTTTACACCGATTTTAAATCTTAAAAAAAATGCCAAGTTATGCAATTCTTGTAGACATTTGATATTTATGTTACAGTATTTATCATAAGAATTCGGACAGACACGTCTGAGCAAACAGTGTAGACCCTGATCAGACGCCGCACTCGTCCAATAATTCTAGCAACAATATCAAACAGTAAAATGAACTTGAACTTTAGGGTAAGTATGCTAGGGAAAGACATCCAAATACTTAGGTAAAATAAGGTAGCTCATAGTTTAGAAAATGTTCTGATTCAACCTCAGCATTCTCTAGCAAAAAAAAAAAAAAAAAAAAAAACAGAGAGAGAGAGAGAGAGATTACTCTCAGTGGATATGTCATACGACGGAAGATTGCGAAAGAGTGTTGCATTACTCTTGGGGATAAGTCAGGCAACGGAAGAGTGCACAGAGAAAGAGAGAGAGACTGAGAGAGAGAGAGAATAACAAATGCGTCACTACGTGTTTACAGGACCGTAAGGCATAATGTGTGGACGATAGAGGCACAAAGGTGGTCTTTAATTTAAGGGATATTAGCAATCAACATCAAAAAGACTGAGGTAGTATATCAGCCAGCACCTTGAAAGCCTTACAAGGAGCCTAAGGAGCCTACCATCACAGTGAAAGGTCAACGACTGCAAGTGGTAGAGCAGTTCACCTACCTTGGAAGTATATTGTCTAGAGTTGAACACATTGATGATGAAGTCAATGCTAGGATTGCCAAAGCTAGTGCAGCATTTGGTCGGCTACGTGGAAGTATTTGGGACCGAAGTGAAATCAGACTTGACACAAAGCTGAAAGTATACAGATCGGTGGTGCTACCAATACTATTATACGCATGCGAAACTTGGACAGTTTACCAACGGCATGCCAAAAGACTGAACCACTTCCATACAAGCTGTCTTAGAAAACTTCTAAAGATCAAGTGGCAAGACAAGATTCCAGACACAGAAGTCCTGAAAATGGCAAGGATGCAGAGTGTACATATGCTTTTGAATTTGGCACAGTTAAGATGGACAGGCCATATTACCAGAATGCCTGATGAACGTTTGCCAAAGAAAATCCTCTATGGAGAACTACAAGTTGGAAAACGCTCCCATGGGTGGTCAGAAGAAGCGATACAAAGTCACCCTCAAAGCCTCCCTTAAAGAGTTCAACATACCAACAGAGTCATGGGAACAGATTGCACAGGATCGAACAAAATGGCGAGGCTTCATAAGAAAGTGAGCTTGTGAATACGAAGCAAAAAAAATCAGCGAAGCCGAGCAGAAACGTGCACAGCGGAAAGCCAAAGCTAAGACATCACCAACAGAGCTTTCTTCCTCAGACCTCTCTTGTTCTATCTGCAACAGGCAGTTTAGTGCCAAGATTGGTCTTATCAGCCATCTTAGAACACACAAATAACACATCATACAGTTGATTAGGACCGGTCATTGTCAGTAGTGACAGAGGACCGATAGATTAGGTGTAGAAACTGAAGAACGAAATAACTAAAGCCTGATCTCTCCATTGGAGACAATTTGTATGATTGTCAAAACCTGTTTTCTGGAAGAAAAAAAAAATAAGAAATTTTTACCCAGAGTGCTAAGCGTTAAAGATAAAATGAAATAATGTGTCATCACATGTTTTTAGAATCGTAAAGATGTCTTTCTTCCACTGCACGAGAGTTACAGAGTATTGAATTGGCAATAGTTTTTTTTTTTTTTTTTTTTTTTTTTTTTTTTTTTTTTCAGTTATCAGAATATAGAAACACAATTGTGCAGTTCGAGTTTTGCAGAATGGCTCAAGGAAAGTACATTTGCATGCTTTGGCAACGAGTATGTTCAATGAAAAATGTATATTGCAGTTTAACTCTTTCATTTCTGAGTTTCAACAGTGGACTCGTTCATCTTTGAATCAGGTCAGAACTATTGCTCCAAATAAGGGTCACAGACAAAACTCAAAACAGAATGGCAAACAGTGTAGATCCTGATGAGATGGCTCGTTACAAGCCATCTCATCAGGATCTACACTGTTTGCAAAACAATTGTTATAAAGGATTAATACGAGATTCCATTTGGAATTAATACCTCGATGTATGAATCGCAGTCAGACTGTCCGAGTCGCATTGTGGGTCTGGACTACTGCAAATTCCAGATTCTTTTTTTTAATTCATTAAATTAAATTCAAAAGTGAAAAAAAATGAGCTAACACAAAAAAGGTACCGTATGGTTTTCCGGTTTGTGGGTCTTCAAATGCGCATTAGTAGTCCCCTGTTTGAGCTAGGCATGCGTTGTTTTACCCGAACAGCAGAGGCTCTGGCGAGACAGCGCTTATGTGCAACTTGCTTGATCCTTTGCTGGCCGCCTATGTGATAAGCACCACTTCTCCTGGCTCAAATGTAGATTTAACTCCACAAAATTGAATTGATTAATGCATTTCGCAAGATTGGTCACATGGTATGATATGAATTTGTTGGTGCCACCCACCACCAATTTGATTGCGAGATGTTTGAATCATATGGTCCAGAGTGAAGCAAGAGGTATATTAGTAATCCCCGCGTGGCAAAGCGCTTCTGTTGGGCCAAAAATGTGTCCTGGACACGGATTTCGGTTAGCTATGATTCTGGATTGCAAAGTAATGGTTATTTCTGACAGCATATTTGTTGACCTGGCTAAGATCACGTTTTACGCTTATAAAGAAAACTATGCATTGATTGTGAATCTAGATGGCTCAAAACTGTGTGTAATTGCCCAGAATTAGTTTCAGCAGTGGGCCACGTGGAATACATTTTTAACGCTTATCATGCTGGATAAAACTTTCAGCAGACGCCATATACGCAGTCATATGAAATGTTCATTTGTTCTGGTCGACCTGCTGACATTATCTTCGCCAGTATTAACAGGGAGAGCTTTAAGGTAGACACAGTCTAACCAGCTCTTCGCTTTACTCCGGCAGATTCCGCAGCATCCATCTGTTCTGTTAGTAAAGAATGACGGCACTAATAAGACTACGCCAATAAACAGACTGATCTGGGTCATCGATGCTCGCATGTGTGTTAAGTCAACTATTACAAAGAACCTGATAAGACGCCGTGTTCTCTAGTATCTGATCTGAGTCTACATCGATTGCCTATGTCCCAGTTTTGGGGAAACTCGACTTAAAGGGACTCGATCGAAACCTCGTCCTTAATTCTGATGCAGCCCAAAATTACAAATACGCGTTGGGCAGAACAGTATCCAATTGGTTGATAAAATTCTTTTAAATCAAATGGCAAATTTTAATTTTTCAAATCATGGAAAACAGGAAATACAAAACGAATTTTATAAACAAGCGTCTCTATAAATTACAAGCTTTTTTAAATGGTAATATTTGTAGTAGTCTGGAAACCCCTAAAAGGGCAACTGGCAAACAGCGCAGACCCAGATCAGACGCCGCAGAACGCGGCGTCTGATCAGGGTCTCCACTGTTTGCAAACAGGTCAACCATTTTTCTTTAGGAATATCTAAATCACATAGCCTGACATACCTAAAATCGAAATTAGAATCTTCCAATATGTAGTTTGTGGGAGTTCAGTCAGTCGACAATGGGTTAGACACTAACTAAAAATAGAGTTCTAAATTTAGATCTGTTTATGACACGTAATATAAGCCGCAACGTGAGAAAACGTATCTTCCGACATTTGCTCCCAACGAAGACCCATACCAGCCTGCGCATCTGAGCAGTCTGATCAAAGTTTTCCTTATCCGCCTGAAGAAACGTCGATTCCTTGGCTATCCAAAATACACGTTTTCAGGCTCACGAATTACTATTGTACGCAATGACAATGTCAGTGCCATCTACTATAGCATGGTACCACGCTCAAAACGTCAAAAAAATGAAGTAGTATATATTAAATATTTTGTTTTATTATATACAAAGTAATGAAATATAGAGAATTATTAATGAAATAGAATGCATATTTCGAAAAACTTATATTTTCACTAGTGAAAATATAAAACATATTTTCACTCCTCTGAGCAGTGAAAAATATAAGATCTGGAACTACTTTTTTTTCTTATTTATATTAATGGTCAATATGCACGAGTGAAAATTTGAATGTTTTCATTACACGAGATGAAAATTTTTATGGTATTCACTGGAAAAGAGTAAATTTTCTATTTATTTTATTGTTTACACGCCAATGCGCGTTTCTGACGTCATAACTAACGTCACCAAACAAAACATGAACGTCATGGCGTCGACGCTCAGTGCTTAACATGCAAAACGCTGGAGGAAACAAAAAAACAAAACGTTTCGGCAAATCAAAATAATTTTGATACCAACATGTTCCTTACATTCTAACTAATGTTATGCGGTTCTTATATGTCACCGCCAAGGGACAAAACTGCGTGTCAGACTTCCCCTTGCAAATGCAAGATTTTCATCTCTTCTATCGAAAGTGATGTATATAATAAAAAGAAAATTCAAATGTTTGTCGTGAGTATGACTTTTATTTCATCTCGTGAAGTGAAAAAATGTATATTTCATTCGTGCCTTCGGCTCTCTCGGTTCTCATGAAATATACATTTTTTCACTTCACTCGATGAAATAAAAGTCATATTCACTCCAAACATTTGAATATCCTCTATTTATTAATATGCAGAGGTGTAACTCACTGTCTGTTTATTTATTTATTTGCTATGTTATAGACAGAAACACTTTTTATATGCAAAGTTCTTGTTTATGGGACTGCTTTGTGACGTTCCATTACGAAAACATGCCTATTCAAATATATTGAAAATTTTACCACCAAAAAATTGAAAATTTTCAGATAAAAATTCTGATATTTTTTCATATTTCTGCTCAAAACATAGATTATGGGTACTCGTTAGAACCGCCTCGGCGAGGCGGTTCTAACGAGTACCCATAATCTATGTTTTTTGAGCAGAAATAAGGAAAATAATTTATACCCCTGTAAATCCCAGTTTTACTATACAAAAGTGGGGTTTAAGGGGGTCAAAATTATATAGGTATGTTTTCGTGATGTAAATGCGTGGTAAGAATTCAACAAAAGACAAATTGATGATATTTTTCTCATTTTTCCCATAAAACAGAATTTGACAGTTCATGTAAATTGTCTTCAGTGTCAAATCCTGTTTTCTGGGAAATATAAGAAAAAAATTCAAAGTGCGGTCTGCTGAAATTTTTACTCTGTATGCTAAGCGTTAATTTCACGACGTTTAATTTGGCATACTCTTACTATGCGTGAACATAGCTTTGATCCGCAAACAGTATAGACCTTGATCAGTCGTCGCGTTCCGCGGCGTCTGATCTGGATTTTCAGTGGAAGATAAGGCTTGTTTGTCCGAATTTTAGGCAAACTACTGTCATGAGAGCTTAACGAAGGGAAACTACTGTCTGAACCAAATAATGTTTTGGTACTTTGAGTTACAGAACATTCTTAACCCATTTATGCCGAGTGGCCTCTTCTACCTCAAGTCTTTGGACAAGTTCATTTCCAATATAGGGGTTGTCTGGTTATTTTTTATTATTACCGCGTTTTGTGAGAATTTCTGAACTTAATGCAAACAATATAGAACCTGATCAGACGCCGCGTTCTGCGGTGTCTGAGCTGGAGCTGCACTGTTTGTCAGTGTCCCATTTACGGGACGACAAGCTTAAATGGGTTAAAGGGCGGATGCTCTGCTTTCGAAGTCATTCAGAAAGTCTATTTTGTTGTTTGTTTGTTTGCCTGGCGCTTTAGTCAGACGTGTTCGGTGCTCCACTTGTTCAAAATCAAAATACGTATAACGTGTCACTGTAGTTCAAAATATAATGTTTCACTGTAGTTATGAAACAGCCATAATTAAAACAGCATTGCAGAAAACCTTGAATACTTCCCAATACTTCAATTTAACATAAAAAAAACTGTACAATTTAGGCCTTTTTTCGTTGCGACTTTAATTTTGGACAAAAGCTGTAAGATATTGCCAGTCACAACTAGATCTGTTTTGTTTTCATTTCAATTAAAACGCCAGACGAAAAACAAACAATAAAAAAAATCATCTTTCCAAGTGATAGAAGACTTATGAAGTATTTTTTCTGCGGCTCGGTCTGGAAGATAAAGGATTTCCTTGTGCACTAGTGGAAACGGCAGTAATCTGCAAGTGACAGTCAAGGTTACAGTCAGACTGCGCAGATACGCAAGATGATCCGCATGAAGGTCTTTGCTATTTGCACATTACGAAAACACGCCTATTCAAATATACTGAAAATTTTACCACCAAAAAATGAAAAATTTTCAGTTAAAAAATCCTAATATTTTTCATATTTCTGCTCAAAACATAGATTGTGGGTACTCGTTAGAACCGCCTCGGCGAGGCGGTTATAACGAGTACTCACAATCTATGTTTTGAGCAGAAATAAGAAAAATATTGTATACCCCTGTAAACCCCAGTTTTACTATATAAAAGTGAGGTTTAAGGGGGTCAAAATTTTATAGGCATGTTTTCGTGATGATAAATGTTCACCCCAATTTTTTGTGACCAAGCTCCTACTTGAAGCCTTCACTCGGACTCTGAAAGTTACATGTACCGTTTCTTACTCTAAGTTTTCGAACAGACAGGCCTGTGCAAACAGTGTATAGACCCAGATCAGACGCCGCAAGACGCGGCGTCTGAGCAGGATCTACACTGTTTGTCACTCATTCAGCAGCTTTTAGACACATAAACAAGTGTCAAATTGTTTCCCTGTTAGTACCAGTACGGTAAGGACATAACATGTTCTGAATCAGTTGGTTTTAGTTTTGGGATGTGTGTTCATTGCTGTCAAGGGTCATTCCTTTTGGAATAGTTTTGTTTGTCTGTATATTTAGGGTAAATACGGTAGAAATCAAATTTTGCACTTGCACTATATGTTTGTCTACACCTATGGGCGAAGACAATCTTAGAGTTTGTCACTGCTCCGGAAGCACTTCATGAACGGTCATAGACTGGTCCAATATTATTTTGCTATTTTCCATGGGTTGTTCAAAGTAACCAAGTTTTATCAAAAGATAACCAAGTAATAGCTTTCAAAAAAAGCCTGGTCTACGCTAAGCGTAGACCAAACTTTTTTGTGAAAGCCAATACTTGTATAAACAGATTCTAAATGGAATGACTATTGAAAGCAATTAGCACGCACATAAAACTGAAAACAGCTGAAGTGTGAAGATTTCTCGGTCAGACCAGCGTGTTTCTAATCGCAGACACTTTTTTTTCCATAAGAAAATCGTAATACTTTTTTGAGAAGCAGTCTCCTTCCATTTCAGTTTTAACAGAATAATGTTTGTTATTTCTATGCTTTGCCCTGAAAGCCACAAGGAATCCATTACCTTTACCACTCGCAAGACAATAAAAAAAACTCATCACACCACAAACTGTTTATTATTATTATTATTATTATTATTATTATTACTATTATTATTATTATTATTTCCCCGCAAACAGGAATTGAAATTCTATGAAAGTGGTGACATAAACTCCCAATTACTCTGCCGGGATTTTTGCTCTTTTTCGTGTTCCGCACCAAGACTATGGAACGCTGTACCTCAAACAGTAAAAACATCGGGGTCACTCTCTACCTTTAAGCAGTCTCTTAAAGTAACATTCCTTATAAAATGACTTTAACTTTGATTTTAAATGATATACCATGTATAAAATTATCGCTGAAACCGTTATTGTAACTGAATTGAGAGCTTTTATGACCTAGCATAATTGTTTTAGATCTTGGTTTTATGCGCTCGTCAAATCTTAAAGCACTTACAAAAACTGTGATAACATACAGATTTGTCTTTGATATAATTAAGTGCCATGTTTGGTTTTAAATCACTTGCACATACCTGTTAGCACTTTTTATTTGACAAAACTTTATATAAGCATTCGTTTCGCTACAAGCTACTTTTATCCCATGAATTTCTTAGCTGTTAGTTAAGTCTTGTTGTATATATGTATATAAGTTTTAGTTAGAGGACCACAAGGTAGAATAGTTATTTATAGCTAATTGTGTCATTCTCTTTAAACATTGTTTAAATAAATAAATAAATTTAAGGAGTTCATTGAAAGATGACATAATCGTCCATCACCACAACCTGGAGTTAAAGGAGGTCATTGAAAGTGGTGACATAAACTTCCAGCTCCTAAACCCGTAGTTGAAGGAGGTCATTGAAAGTGGTGACATAAACTTCCAGCACATCAACCCGGACTTAAAGGATGCCATTGAAAGTGGGGATTTAAACTTCCAACACATCAACCCGGAGTTAAAGGCTGTTATTGAAAGTGGTTGCTTAAACTTCCAGCACATCAACTATTGCCCCATGATGACCAGGTCATGCCCTACTTCATCGTTGGTATTGATCCCTTTGCTCTCAGATGAAGCCTTTCATTAAAAGGAATCTATCACGTGAAAAGCTTATCTTTAACTACTATCTTTCTAGGGCAAGACGCATTAAAGGGAATGTCTTTGGTATCTTGGCCAGTCGATTTTAGTGCCTCCTGACCATTTTTTTGCGACAAGAACCACCGACGGTTCAAATTATCGCTCTGGCTTGTTGCACTATTCACAATCATATAACGGCTGTTCAGATTTTCTCAAGGACCATTCCCGGTAAATGGATGAATGGTCGCAATATACACGATCTAGGATTCAACCAGAGAGAAAATTTTGCAACAAGGTCAAGCGGAGCTCCTGTTTATAGGACAGTATCCTGTGATCTCGCCTAAACCCGAACGAAAGCCGCGGAAAGCCCGCACAGTGTCGAAGAATTGTCGCAATTACTCGAAGAGAAGAAATATCGCTGTGAACTCGTCATATCTGGTATAGCATATCGCAGTTAGCCGTACGCTATCCGCCTGTTTTCATAGTCTGTCGCCATAATCCGACAGTTGTTCTGAGACGACGACATTACGAAAACACGCCTATTCAAATATATTGAAAATTTCACCACCAAAAACTGAAAATTTTCAGATAAAAAAAAATTGATATTTTTTCATATTTCTGCTCAAAACATAGATTGTGGGTACTCGTTAGAACCGCCTCAGCGAGGCGGTTCTAACGAGTACCCACAATCTATGTTTTTGAGCAGAAATAAGAAAAATAATGTATACCCCTGTAAACCCCAGTTTTACTATATAAAAGTGGGGTTTCAGGGGGTCAAAATTATATAGGTATGTTTTCGTGATGGAGAACACGCGACAACGCGCGACAGTATGCGACAACGTATACAACAGTTGTTCGATAATGTACGGACAGGTTGTGAGATTGATGAGGCCCTCCCAGGGGTTATGGGGAACGGGGAATAATGTCATTTATTTCAGGGGAACAGGGGAGGACAAGTCTAAAAATGAAGAGAACAAGGAACAAATATAATTTTGGGGAGCAGGTAAAATTAAGATTTTGATTTTGGGGAACAAGGGAAAATGCAGAAATATTTCAGGGGAACAAGGGAAGAGGTATCCCCTGGGAGGGTCTCACTGATACGAAAAGACCTAGGACGCCGAGAATTTTCAACAGTTTAAAATTCTCGTAGACACTTCCTGACAATATAGGAGATATGAAGACATGTGTTCGAATTCGAACGACATGCGACGGCATCATTTCCAAATTTCCTCGACATGTAACGAGTTACAAACTCGCCGAATGTCGTAGAAAAACTCATGACAGTGTCGTCTACGAGTTTATATGGTGCGTATGTTGGGGAAAGAGATCTCGTGCTGTATGTCAACAGCCAAGGTCCAGATCAGCCTGACCTCATTACGAAAACACGCCTATTCAAATGTATAGAAAATTGTACCACCAAAAACTGAAAATTTTCAGCTAAAAAACTCAGATATTTTTCATATTTCTGCTCAAAACATATTGTGGGTACACGTTAGAACCGCCTCGCCGAGGATTGTGGGTACTCGTTAGAACCGCCTCGCCGTAATCTATGTTTGTGAGCAGAAACAAGAAAAATAATGTATAACCCTGTAAACCCCAGTTTTACTATATAAAAGTGAGATTTTAGGGGGTCAAAATTAGGCATGTTTTCGTGATGTTGCGCGCTGTCTGATCAGCTTTTTTGTTCGTCGCTAGTTTCCACAGAAATCACTGACTCTAAATAGGCAATGGAGGTTTAGATGCGCATACTGATCTATGACTTTGCTGCGCATATGTCGTAATACCCTTTTCTTGCAATGAGTTTGTACAGTGAAGTCAGTTATCAGGGCCACAGGTAGCCAGTTATTTATGGTATAAAATAGCGACATTTAATAATAACAATAATGGTACCGAAAGCTTTTAGCGCTCTGAATGCTGGGTAAAATATTCAGCAGACGACATTTTGAAATAAATAAGATTTTACACTTCATGCAAATTGTCTCCTTTGCATGATGTGTCAAACCTGATCTTCTGGGAAAAATATGAAAAATACCATCATATTGTCGTCTGCTGAATTAGCTCAGAGAGTGGCAACAGTTAACCTGCGGCACACTGTTGTGTCACTGTTTGTCGCATTCCAAAGTTTGTTTTAAATGGATACACGTCACGACAAAACCTAGTCCAGTTCCTTGCGCAGCTCGATATTTTTAATAGTCGCCTGGCGAACGAGGCTAGACAAAACCTCCGAAATGCGCATGCCCAGTATAGGCTGCTGACATGCTTAGTGTGATGTGGGCGTGTCCATGATCAAACCCTCGATATTTCCTTGATCAATTTATTCTCTCATCATCTCGGAAAGCTGTTTGTGCTGTTTATATTTTTTATTATGGGCCGGCGGTTGAGAGAAGGGGTCTTAGAAGATATGGGAACAGCGAAGATCCAGCCTGCGCCTCCGCCTACACAATATGGGGACCTTGTTGAAGATATTGGACTGCTAGCGAAGATCTTGACCTGGCTGTGCGAACTGGTATGCGGCTACGTCATTCGTATATGCCCAATTGGCCTTTAAGTCAGCCGGAGGCACGTATATTGTACATCTTTGTCAGATGGCCGATTTGAGGGGTGCTAGATGGAGCTAAGCGTAAAAAGAAAATTACAGAAAATTCATATTCTATTCAGTTTAAAAACTGATTTCTGGATATTTTACCACTAACTTGGTTAATTCAACAGACAACAAATATATATGAAATGTCAAATCCTGTTTCCTGGGAAATTTAAGAAAAAATATTTCGAAATGTCGTCTGCTGAAACTTTTACCCAGACTGCTGTAGCAGTCAAATAAAAGTGTGTTACCGATGAAACGTTCCCCGTCTTCGAATCAACCTGCATACTTCTATACATTGCTCAAGTTAGACGATAATTATCCTTTTTTCTTTTTTTTTTTTTTTTTTTTTTTAATTGAAAGACAATCTAGGTCAAGTAATTGGCAAATAAATATACACGGGCTATAGATTTTTGTGGGTTGGGTGGAGTTGAACGCATGAAATATTTGGCTGAGATTTCATAATTTATTCATTTATTTTATTTTTACTTATTTGTTTTACTATCATTAATTTATTATTTTATTTTTATTTATTTATTTATTCCAAAACCCAGGAATAGAATTTGATACAATATCTATATATCCATTAGAGTTACACCTGGTTAATTAGATCTTACCTTATATTTCTTAGTCATCACGAAAACACACCTATATAACTTTGACCCCCTTAAACCCCATTTTTATATAGTAAAACTGGGGTTTAGAGGGGTATACATTATTTTTTTTATTTCTACTCAAAACATAGATTGTGGGTACTCGTTAGAACTGCATCACTGAGGCGGTTCTAACGAGTACCCACAATCTATGTTTTGAGCAGAAATATGAAAAATATAAGAATTTTTATATTTTTTTTTTTTTTTTCATTTTTTGACGGTAAAATTTTCAGTATATTTGAATAGGCTTGTTTTCGTAATGTTTTGAACCCGTCAATACCGCACCGGCACTATGATTACAGGGATCAATTTTAGCAATTGCTAACTTGCTAAATGCTGGTTAATTTCCTCAAAAAGCAAGCTGCAATTTCCATCACTTGCTAATTCTAGCAAGATGGAAAGATTCTCTTTAATTGGCGGAACCTGAGGCATTGTTGCTGAAGTTTTGCAATTTCTTTTCCAAAAGCAATGATGATATTTTTCTTATTTTTCCCAGAAAACAGGTTTTGACATTACATGCAAATTGTCTCCTATGGAGACACTTTGCATGTAATGTCAAAACCTGTTTTCTGGGAAAAATAAAAAAAAAATATTTTAAAATGTCTGCTGAAATTTTTTACCCAGAGTGCTAAGGTTTAAAGTCACATTTAACAGTGTTTGTAAGTGTGAAAAAGCAAGTTGGCTGAAAGGTTTAGCAAGTAAAAAATAATGCTACTTGCTAATTTTAGCAAGCTGACAAAAAAGTTAAATTTGAACCCTGGATTAGCACACTCATTTGAATTCATGCTTGGGGAATATACCTACAGCCAGGAAAAATTAAAACTTAGCATGCCGTGTAAAAATGGACATTCAGTACACATTTTTTAAAATATTGCTTTTTTTTATTGTTGTTGTTGTTTTTTTTTGTTGTTGTTTTTTTTTTTCAGAAAAATTATCCAAATTTGTCGTCTGCTGTATCTGCCCAGAGTGGTAACGGTTAACATGACACTATAACTGGGGCAGCTTCATAATTTCTTAGCTCAGTTATCTTATCAACTTTTAATCCCAGACATATTTAAGTAGGATTAAATCTACATTAACACCGTTTCACAAATTATCACGATGGATTTGTTTACATTATTATTGATCAGTTTATTGGCCGCATTATTTATTAAATGGTTTCTTAAATCTGATCCTCCGAAGAAACGTGGCGTTTATTCTCAGCCTAATAAATGGTACTGGGTAAAGTACTTTGCTTTCCGCATAATTCTGTGGCTTCGGAAGCGGCAACAAAACAAGAATGTCTCTGGAAAAAATGCCGGCCTTGGAAGAAAATCAAGGAATTCTCCAGAAGAAATGGACAGAATACAAGTTTTGCCAAGTGAACATCCAACGGTACGTGAAATAATATTGTAATTAAATATTGTTGGTTGAATCTCAACATTTTATCATAACCTTCGCCCATCTCGTACGATACGGTGTCTAGATATCTTATCATCTCCGAAATTCTATCCGGTATGTAAGATCGCCTAGGCCCTTATGCAGGATTAACCTACTTGTCCAGTCTGTCTACTTCTAGTTTAGTCTTGGACAAAGAAATTTGTAATTTGAGCTACAAGACTTTAAGAAGACTATATTCATGTAATATTTCATGTCCCCATTCATTAGAAGTGCCACAGAGTCTAATATAGGAGGAGGTCTACCTAGAAGAGTCTAATGCAGTTGGTTTCATTATTGTTGCTGTTTTTATTTATTTATTTTTTTTTATTCATGTTTTTAGATTTTGTGGAGAAATAAGAAAAGTATCAATTTTTGATGGACAAGTAGGCCTAAAGTTTGTTCTGACTTTGTGGAATTTGACGACGATTTAATTAGATCTATTATTATTATTATTATTATTATTATTATTATTATTATTCCACATTATTATTATTATTATTATTATTATTATTATTATTATTAAGGAAGAACGGGCTTGTGTCACGGCAACCATTGTTTTCCCTCCATTGAGGTACCTTTCTCGGTTTTTATCGTTGTAGAGATAGATGTTAGTCATCATTTATCAGTTGACAAAACTTGAAAAATTGTCGATATTTAAAAAAGCAGTTACATCACGAGAACATGCCTATATAATTTTGACCCCCTTAAACCCCACTTTTATATAGTAAAACTGGGGTTGACAGGGGTATACATTATTTTTTTTTATTTCTGCTCAAAAACATAGATTGTGGGTAAATATGAAAAATATCGGAATTTTTTGTCTGAAAATTTTCATTTTTTGGTGGTAAAATTTTCAATATATTTGAATAGGCATGTTTTCGTAATGCTTTTGGTAAGCGGGAATAAGCTGTTCTTATGTTCATTATTAGGATTTAAAGGCTCCGTATTCCTGAAAAAATAAACATTTTTTTTATTCAAAAGAGGTTTAATAAATTGATATATGGTATTAATACGATAATAAAATGTGACACCTGACAGCATGTAAAATTTCAGTTAGTCTCTCGTTTTTTAAGGTGGATCTAAAATGAAATGATTTTTCATCGAATCTCTGAATTAATCTTGGCAACATTGATTCAGAGATATGATAAAAAGTCATTTCATTTCAAGAACGAGAGATTAACTGAAATTTTACAGGCTGTCAGGTGCCACATTTTATGATTGCATTAATACCATGTATCAATTTATTTAAAGGCTCCATATTCCTCAAAAATAGACATTTTATTGTCCGAGAAAGGTTTAATAAATTGATATATGATATTAGTACAATCATAAAATGTAACGCCTGACAGCCTGTAAAATTTCAGTTAGTCTCTCGTTCTTGAAACGAAGTGATTTTTCATCGTATCTCTGAATTAATGTTGCCAACATTAATTCAGAGATTCGATAAAAATCATTTCATTTTGATCCAGTTCAAAAAACGAGAGACTAACTGCAATTTTACAGGCTGTCGGACGCTACATTTTATGACCGTATTTATACTATATATCAATTTATTAAAAGTGTTTTGGATAAAAAAAAATGTCTAGTTTTGAGGAATATGGGGCCTTTAACCGGGCTTAGATAATAAAATGTCTATTTTTTTGAGGAATATGAAGCCTTTAATGAACCTAAATATATTCTTTTCAATATTCCAGCTTAAATTAGGTTACTGTATACGAAGAAAACCAAGGTTATCACCTCCATCGAATAAGACAAAATGGCGGATTTCATAATTTTTAGGGGTTCTTTTGCCTGAAGAGTTCCATGCCGATCGTCCCTATTATTATTATAGATTTTACTTGTACTCAGAAAATTAGTCTTCACATTTCAGGAGGATTTAGACAAACCTTAGGGCATTACCTGTTAATAATTAGATCAACAGCTAGACCCCTAAAAGGTCAGTCACAACTGCAGCAGACGGCATTGTGAAAAATATAGATCTGCATACTTTTGATTGTTACAATTTTTCCTGCGAATAGAAGGCTTTATACAGTTCATGTGAATATGATTCACATGAATTGTCAAACCTGACTTTCTCTGAAAATAATGATTAAAAACAGTCTGCCGTTTGCTACCATTTATTTTGTGCTTTATATAAAGCTCCATTGTATTTTTTATAATGCCACAGGCTGTTGACGCTGTCTATATAACAGGAAGTAACAAAGAAGGCCAGTTTTTGGTTACAGCAACTGCCAGACGACACAACAACCTTGTGCAGACTATTCTTTTTCTTCGGGTAAGTGGACTGGATGCTGTTTTTGGTTGGGGTGGGGTTGGGACATATCATAGTACAAGGGTCCTTAGAGCAGATGAGTATACGGAGGTAATAATTTTGTCACACCTGCGTTAGCATTGGTGACTTAGTCGTGCAAGTCTCCGTCCGTCGTGTAATACCTGTAATTACGCCTACCCTAGCGTTCACCCTATATGAAGTCTACCAACTGTAAAACTTTACCGTTAATTTAACTTCAACAGAGACGACAACTCTCACTCTTCTCATGCTTGTTTTCACGTTTTAGTGCGCAGGTGCAACATAAAATTCAATGAGATTCTATATTTTTGTTTCAAAAAGGAATTCCTAACCACTTTCCTAAATTTTTGCACGATTCAGATTCCGCTTTTCCTTGCTGCAGAAGTGTTTTCAAGCTAACCATGTTTTGGGGGTTACGATTCTGAAAATGATAATACCAACTAGAGTCTCGCATACTAACATTAGAGTCCCATATTGTATATGATAGAAATTGCGAGATAAGAAATAGTTCCTGAAACAACTGTTTATATATCAGTTACATGTACTGTAAAAAGAAAGTAGACACTTTTCATTACAGAGTGCACGGCAATTAGTGTAGAATTATATAGAGTACTTGCATAATATTTGTTGTACACGATATGTGAAGTAAAGAGCCGGATTTCGCATTTCTTCATTGGTTATACCTGGAAGTTTTGAACCATGTATTTTATTCAAGGCAAATATTTTATTTTCTTTTGGAATAGTAAGTCTAGTTGTATGAGAAGAAAGGGCTTCAATATTTTGTCCCGTTACATAATTTGGGCCTCGTCCCCACTCGTTACACAGTATTAGCATACCTTCTGCATAATGTTTTTTTCAAACCTTCCATTATAGTTACTCTTCTGTTCATATCTTCTTTATGTTTCCACAAACATGTCCTTTGCTTCAATTCATTTCTGCATAACATTCCCATTTTCCACTAGTAACTCCCCAGATATGACATATTTTGTCATCTTTTGTTATCAGTGATTCGGAGTGTCGTCGATAAAATTAAAAAAAAAAAAAAAGCTTTACGGAGTTTATGATACAGATAGCCATGTGTTAGGAGTTTAGCAGTCCGGCTTGTATTCCGACTGTTAAAAAACCATTTATATGTGAAGACCACTTAGATTAGCGAATAAGATGGAATATGTATATTTCATATGAGGTAGCTCCAGCAATATCACCATCCAGAAAAGGGAAATACACGATGTCAAAATCAAAACCATCACTTTGTCGCGAATATCTGACGAAATTTTATCAGCTGAAATCCATAAATCTAAGCCTTCAAAGGACCGGACAGTATCCCTGACCCACCTAGGGATGGATGGGTGAGGCAAAGGTGTCGTGTGTCTTGCGTCACCGGGGCGTCCAACTGATATAGGCTTACAGATGGGCAAGGCCTCTATCCTTGCAGCAGGTAAGGGTATAGGGGGGATGTTTTTATTTCCTCTGTTTCTTCACTTTCATTCATTTACCTCTTTCTCCCCTGTCCCCCTCTTTCATCTCCTCTACTATCTCTTCTATCTCTCTTCTCCTTTTCTCTGGGACACGACACAAAATGACCCACAAGAGTTGACGTGTCAAAAAAAAAAAAAAAAAAAGAAAGAAAAAAAAAAAGACCCACCTCAAAATGTAGTCACATTTGTCATCAGATCGAAGCTGTTATTGAAAAATTTCAGAATGGATTACTTAAGCTTTACCACTCTATTCAGCAGACGACAAATTGTTCATATATATTTTTTTTTTTACTTTTCCTAGACGATAGGCTTTGACATGTCATGCAAATTGTCGTCTAGAAAAATAAGAAAATGTCGTCTGCTAAATTTTTACCTAGAGTGCTAAGCGCTAAACAGGTTTCTCCGACACCCCACCCCCTCACCTCTAACACACTCATCTGCGACCCCGCCCCTAAAATACGACATATTTTCGTGTCAAATCGAAGGTCTTGATATGAACTTAAACAGTGGATGATCAAAATTGATCTCATTAACACCTAGCACCAAACCCGTTCCTCAAAGACCTTAAGGGCTTAGTCTCCAAGTACTGCAACAATGTTTATTATGAAGGCAAAGGTATTGATGCGAACTTTCCCTGTTGACTGTACCCTACAAAACAGATATTCATACATTGCAAAATTTGTTTGAGATTGCAGAGAACGTTAATGACAGGCTTTTGAAATGGTTCTCACCCACAGATAGCCCCGACCATATTCCTCTTAAGTGTCTTTTTGTCAAATTGTTGTCATCGGTAATACTTTAACGATACAGGACATAAGTAAAGTGGGTCTCGCCCAAACTATTCTCAAGTGTCATAAGGGACCAAAATCCAAATATAACTATGTTAATTACCAGGGCCCAGTTGTTCAAAACTAACGAGGTCGTTAGTTAACGTATCGTTAAAACTTTGACCATTAAATTAGGGGATAACTGTATTCAAATTTGTCATTTGGGGAGGTAAATCGGCGGTTTTACGGTCGGAAATTTTGTTTTACGGCGACGCGTCAGCGGAGCCGTAAAACGTAATTTGCGACCGTAAAACCGCCGATTTACCTCCCCAAATGACAAATTTGAATGCAGTTATCCCCATTCTAATGCATTTATTCATTTTTCTGTTAAAAATTGTACTATTTGCACGAAGCGACAAGGGCTGTGAGCTGCAGTATAACCAAGTGCCAGCCAATGGGAAGCGACGTTACGTGATGACGTCGGATTTCCGACAGTATATCGCAGAATATACCGTCGCAAATTTTTGACGTTACCCAATCAGACGTCGCGTTACATACGCAAGTGCATTAGAATATATTTTCAGCAGTGATTTACTGAGATATATCAGTGAATTATAATCTATAATTCACCGTGTGTTAAAAGCATCGTTAGCTCAACGAGCTCGTCAGTGGTCAAAACGTTAACTGTTTTAGTAAGTACAATATCTAATTCACAGGTATTTTGCTGAAAAAAATGTGAGTAGCTTTTGCAAATGCAAAAGCTACACACATTTTTTCAGCAAAAATATTAGCGTATATGCCATATTCTAATGCACTCGCGTATGTAACGCGACGTCTGATTGGATAACGTCAAAAATTTGCGACGGTATATTCTGCGATATACTGTCGCAAATCCGACGTCATCACGTAACGTCGCTTCTCATTGGCTGGCATTTGGTTTTACGCAGCTCAACGCACTTGTCGTTTTGTACAAATAGTACATTTTTTCAATAGAAAAAATGAATAAATGCATTAGAATGGGGATAACTGCATTAAATTTGTCACTTGGGGAGGTAAATCGGCGGTTTTACGGTCGCAAATTACGTTTTACGGCTCCGCTGACGCGTCGCCGTAAAACGAAATTTCCGACCGTAAAACCGCCGATTTACCTCCCCAAATGACAAATTTGAATGCAGTTATCCCCTAAATATAAGGACGATATCGAGGAAATGCCACAACCACGAAACACAACCCACCCGTGGCAGCAAAGAAGGAGATATGAGGATCAAATAAGGACAAATCAAAAGCCAAATATTAAACCACAGACTCACCAAGAAGAACTATAACAGAGGAACCGCCCCGGAATGCCAGGTCGAAGATCTGGATGTATTTGTTGCCTACAGTGAGGCGAAGTTCTGTTTCATATGGTCCTTTTGTCTGATTAAGCCATTGTCCGATGCTTTGGGAGAACTGTGTGCCATGATTGTGACATTTCCTGGGTACTTGTTTTACTTACAATAAATATCTACGCTTCAGAGGAAGTGTTAAGGAGGAGTATTTGGTGATAATTCTGGGATTTTGTTTTCTTATTTCTCAAAAATAAAAAAAAAAATATATATATATATATATATATGGTACTTATGAGAAGCGCCTCGACCTCGTCGAGGCGTTCTAATGAGTACACATGACGTTCTTTTTTTTTTATGGAGAGCTAGAATAAATTATCCAAGAATTATCCGCAAATACTCTTCCTTAACAAGTTCATTTTTCCCGCCAACCCTTCAAAAGAACCAGTAGAGCTACTGTTCGAAAGCTGATATTTTGTCTTATTACTCAGATAATCTGTTTTAGTTGCCCGGTATTGGCTTGTTTGAACTACCTAGCATGCCCGACACCTCCTTAGAAGGAACAGGCAAGGACGAATATGCTGCTGATGGGCTAAAAATAGAACCGATAGAACCAATGAAGAAATGGCGTATCAAATTCGATGGGAAACTCAGGTTAACAACCATTTCTATCTTATCTTTTGGTAGAATATTAGATATGCCCACTCGTTTTATGGTAAAAAAGGAAAATGCAAATGAGGTTAGTGCAAAAAAAGGGTCCTAATGCTCAGCTCAGCCTTGGTATTTGCGCCGTCCGATTAGAGACATAATTAACACTCCGCATGATGGGGAAAAACTTCAGCAGACGACATTTTGAAATATTTTTCTTAATTTACCTAGAAAGTAGTTCTTTATATTTCATGCAGATACTCTCCTTAGGAGACAATTTGCATGACATGTCAAAGCCTATATGTATTTTCCTGGGAAATTTAACAAAAATACAATTAATTTGCCGCTTGCTGAATTATCCAAGATAGTGGTAAAGGTTAAACCGGTTACGGAATAGGCAGATAACACTAAAATGTATCGACGAGCATAGAATACCCTAATCAAACTGCGCGGTCGCGCAAACTGGATCAAGCTTTTGCTTTTCACATATAGCATAAGGGCTCTTTTCTATCGTCGCAATTTTTTTGTCATTTCGAACAATGGCATCTGTTTTTTTACGCATACAAATATATTAATTTTCACACTAAAACGAAGAGCAACCAGGTACGGAAATATCTGATGCTGATGGGAGATAACGCTTCACATGCTGGATAAAAACTTCAGCAGACTACATTTGGAAATACTAGTTCTTATTTTGCCCAGAAAATAGGCTTTGACATTCTGTATAAATTAGACAAAGCCTATTTTCTAAATTTTCGTGGAAATTGTCTCCAGGAGATAATTTGCATGAAATGTCAAAGCCGATTTCTGCGAAAAATGAAAAAAAAAAATGTTGCCTCCAGAATTAGTCCAGAGTGTGGTAAAGATTGAATATGGTAAATGGTGTCCCTGCAAATAAAATGCCTTCTTCAATACTGGTGCACTGATGAGGGGTGGGTTGGGTGGGGTGGCTTGCTATTAATGCTCTTGAGGGTGTGGGAGGGAAGGGGTAGTAGTATAATTGCCATTTACCTGCCAAGGAGGTCTCCATTTTAAATTTTCATTTGCGACCAAATTTTGAAAACGCTATTTAACTGTAACAGTTGATGTTTTTCTGTGAAGATCGTTGCTTCTAATATAATAGTACATATTTTTAAAATACATTTCATTATTTATTCTTGCATATTTGGTTATTTTCGATTTAGTAACGAGTTTATGGCACATTTCTAACAGTCTGGTTCCAGACTTATTCAGAAAATTTTAATTTGCATCACTTTTTCATCTATTGTTCCGTAGTGGTACGGATTATGCTTGGTAGACTTTTCTGTCATTGCTTACAATGGATACAACTTTTGTGATTTCCTGGGCCCAGTTGTTCAAAGCATCGTGAGCTTAACCAGCTTGTTAATGACAAACTCGTTAACTGTTGTAACTAAGGTATTTTCTATAAACATTGATATTTTTCTGCAAAAATGCAAAAGCTATTCACATTTTCTCAGCAAGAAAAAAACAATTCAAGATCTGGGCCCAGTTGTTCAAAGCTAACGATGTCGTTAGTTAACGATTCGTTAAAATTTACATCGAGTGATACGCAAATATGCTGAAATTTTTTGCTGAAAAAATGTGAGTAGCTTTAGCAGTGCAAAAGCTACTCACATTTTTACAGCAAAAAATATCAGAATATTGTGTATTGAATCCGCTAAAACAGTTAACGAAATGACCCTTAACGAGCTCGTTAAGCTAACGACGCTTTGAACAACTGGGCCCTGAATTTTAACATCTCATTGGCTAACAACTTCGTTAAGTTTTGTACAACTAGGCCCTGATTGTTTCCACTATAGCAAGCCCTTTCTGAAAAAAGGTCTTCTCCAAAAGGAAAAAAATTGTTACATTCGGGAGCAAATTCTTTCCTTTCAGAGCAGATTTTTTTTTTTTTGAAAAGGGAGGCAAATGCCCTTTGGAAGAGTCCCCCCACCCTCCGAACGTTTATCCATTTCCCTTAAGACTACCACCAAAATGGTTTGTTTTCTAATTTGTTTTGACTAGGATATAATAATATTGGGATGCCCTTTTCATTTAAACTTTCCAGGTTACGTTCAACTGGAAAACTCCATCCAGTCAGATTTGATTTCGACTGGACCGCCTGTACGGATTTCTTTGATTTTGACACTGACATGCATCCGGCGGGTCTAGCTGATGGCATTGCTAGGGAACCGTGGTCTAGGAAGTTTTTCAACACATTGCAAAAGTAAGTTGGTTTATTTATTTATTCAGTAAGTTAACCTTAGCCAGTCGCTTTGTTATTGTCAACCTTTTCTTATTTTTTAGGAAATTTTGTCATGATACTGGGAGAGGCTATTTTACTCTCACACTGCAATCTTATTTGAGCCAGGGCACAGCTTTTCTTACAAGATTCCATGTGTGCCCAAGAAAGATCAGCCTGCGCATCCACGCAGTCTGATCAGTCTTCCCAAGACACTCTGTGGGTGGACAAAGGATCCAAAGCGTCTACAGACGGACAGCAATGCCCCGAACCAGCATGCGCAGGCCGATCTGAGTCTTCGTTTGACGCGCATTATATCTTGGTAGGAAATGTTGTGTTCCGCTCTAACTGAAAGCTTTAGAAAAATAATAACAATAATAAAAATATAGTGGTTTGAAATAATAATAATAATAAAAAAACACGGATATATTGAAGTAAAATCATTTCATTTTTGATTGAGTTGAGATTTAACGGCCCAGTCAACCCATAATGGTCATGTCGAACCGGTAAGTTTACCTAACCACACTTTTTCTTGGCAGACTTCGTCCTCTGAGCGGTTAGCCATTATTTGTGCACAGTCAAGCTTAGACCTTTAAGTGGTTAACCATCACTTGTGCACATTCTTCGCCAGAAAATGACAATTGCCCTTCTTGAATTAGCGGAAGGGAGAAAGTGACCGAAGAAAATATTTCATGATCAGTCGCCACGAAAGAATGTTTCCGGAATCGGTGGGGATCGAACCCGCGACATCCTTATCACCAGTCGAACGCGCATCCAACTGAGCCTCCGAGGCCGTTTGAATTATTTTTCTCCTGTATCATGTACTGTATACTAAATATCAAGGTAATTTCATATTTTTTACCCTGTTGATTAGTTTGAACCTAAAATACCTATGAATGAAATCGTTTCGTTACAGAATACTATGTTTAACCTTTAAAGCGCTGAGCAGAACTGTAGCAGACGGCATTTTATTTTTTATTATTTTTTGGAGCAGATAAGACTTGACATTTAACACGAACTGACATGCAGGCAGATGATTCATGTGAAATGTCAAGCCTTATTTGCTCAGAAAAATAAATAAACAAATTAAAATATTGTCTGCTGCAGTTGTGGTTAGTGCTTTAAGGGGTAGTATAGTTTTCATAAAATGACTGTGTTTATATTTACTGGTTTATTTTCTGTCTCCATCATCCTACGAGCATATATTCCGAAATGGTCAATAAGTGGTTAATCTTTGATTTCAGAATTCACCAGACCCATTATGAACAGTTCGGCGATACTCGAGGTACTGTGCATATAGATGGTATGGATGACGTCAAGGTTGACATACGTGGCGTAAGGGACCATTCTTATGGTCAGTATATGTGAGCCACAACTTCAGAAAACATACCTTCGGACATGTGTTCCCAGCGAAGATTCAGATCAGACTGCGCATTCGCGCAGTCTGATCAGAATCTTCACTGGGCGCATTTTTGATGGCTAAGGATGCAAAGTTTTTTCATGCAGACAAATAAGACTCTGATCAGACTGTACGGATGCTCAGGCTGGTTTATCTTCGTTGAGTGCACATGTCAGAAGGTACATTTTCTCATTTTGCTGCTTATTAAATGATTTCAATATTGGCCTATTATTGTTGTTGTCATCGTTGTTGTTGTCGTTGTTGTTGTTGTTGTTGTTGTATTTGTGTGTGTGTTTGAGTGTGCGTGTGTGTGCGCGCCTGCGTTCAATTAGAAGAATATTATTTTTTGATAATGATGCGGACATATTTTATTTTGTTTCATCCTGTTGGTGCCTTGTTGTCGTGTTTGTCTTGTATTATCTAGTTTTATGATCACCTTTTATTTGGGTACGGGGAGATAGTCGCCTGACTAGTCATTAAGTTATATATTGTGGCTCTGGATGTTTTTGGTTGTATCTTCTTCCTCTCGGTATTTGAGGTAGACGATGACATTTGATTGCGGAATTTCTTTATTATTGCCCAACTTTTGTAAGATGTAGGCATTAAAACTCTTACAATTATTTGTCAAACCTATACATGATAAGAATTGCCAACATAAACAGTCCATCACGAAAACATGTCTATATAATTTAGACCCCCTTAAACCCCACTTTTATATAGTAAAACTGGGGTTTACAGGGGTATGGATTATTTTTCTTATTTCTGCTCAAAAACATAGATTGTGGGTACTCGTTAGAACCGCCTCGCCGAGGCGGTTCTAACGAGTACCCACAATCTATGTTTTTAGCAGAAATTTGAAAAAATATCAAGAGTTTTTTTGTCTGAAAATTTTAAGTTTTTGGAGGTGAAATTTTCTATATATTTGAATAGGCGTGTTTTCGTAATGCAACCACATGTTTAAAAAAAACACAACAGATAGAATAATATACTTTCATTTAAATACGGTATTTTATTTGACAATGCTCAAAACTTTTAGGAAATAAAATATCAGTGCACCTAAACTACATGACTTTTAATTCCTTACCATACTTGTTTTAATTTTTAACAGTAGATTTTTGAAAAAAATTTTTTTGTTTTTTTGTTGTTTTTTTTTTCAAACATCTACTGTTACAAGTTAAGACAAGCATGGTAAGGAATTAAAAGTTTTTTTAACTGACTCGGAAAAACTGTAAGCAAAACCATATCAAATAAACAAAACTAGCAAAGTCGTTTTTTCTGAGTCAGCTCATGAACTGTAATGTATCGTGCAAAGCATTCCACGCCGCCCGGCTCATGGTTGAAACACATTTGGATATCAGGCATTTACGGTTGTTGTTTTTTTCTGTTTCAAATAAACTCTTTGACATCAAAGGACAAGAAAATTTAAGCGAATCCAAAATCAAGTACGGGGAGACATTTTACGGTCGCCACATACTACCTGTAGTGACGAAAAATAGATTCTAGGAAGAGAGATCCTATGGAAGCAAAAAATACTAACGAAAATGACAAACTCATTTTTGGGTCGATTGTTTACAATGATTTATAGTATACAAACGCCAAAAAATCCTTAAAGTTGTCCACGTGATTATCATTGACCAAAGTAATCAAACCGCGTTTGACGAAACCAAGGTAACGGTTATTTATAGCTACGCTTTTCTTGTCGCTGTGATGTCAGAGTGCTGTTGATAAAACCTGGACTTGGACATTTGGGACATTAGCAAACAGTGCAGGCCCAGATCAGACGCCGCAGAACGCAGCGTCTGATCAGGGTCTGCATTGTTTGCTAAAATTACGGGAAGGTAAGGGTTAAATGAAACAGTCTTACGTCCCTGTTCAGGACCATTTTCCCAGCCTGCACTCAGAGACAATCGACCCATCAGTGCTGCCAGCTCTCTGATTATTGTATCTGTTCTTGAACAGTAATAAATGTTTCATGCAACATTGCCTAACCTTCCTAGCCTATGGTTGAGCGACATTCTAGCATTAACTATATCCAAATGTGCTCAGAGGATCAGAAAACATAAAAGTTTATACTGAAATGAAGCCTGGACAGAAGTTTGAAGGCTGCCAAACTACTTTACACCAGCTGTAGTGATGATAAATTTAAAGAGGTATCCTTTTGAAGTAAAAAACACATCAAATGTAATCAAAGCACTGACAACACTGGTGGGTAGATTGTCTCTGAAAGTAGGGTGTGAAAATGGTCCTGAACGGGGACTTAAGGCTGTTTCATTAAAACGTTTACTTCCTGTAATTTTAGCAAACAGTGCAGACCCTGATCAGATGCCGCGTTCTGTGGCGTCTGATCTGCGTTTGCGCTGTTTGCCAATTTCCCAGTCCAGGTTAGATAACCATCTTTACATAGCACTTTGACGCGCTGCTGTCAAAATACGTTTCCTGGATTTCGTCTTATGCACGGTTTGATTACATTGGTCAGTGATAATCACACCGACAACTACATTAAGGAAATTTTGGCGTTTGTATACTATGGCTCGACTGTAAACAACTGACCTAAAAATAGCACATTCGGTATAGTGAGGTGCAAACTGCCCACACAGTCCATTGTTGAACGTTATTCTATTTTCAAGTAAATTCTGATCCCAAAAGACCGTGTATAAATTACATTAAAGTCCATTCTGTACCTGGTGAGGTATCTAAAATCTACAGGATTAGTGGCAAGCAATGCAGACCATGAATTCACCCTGCCTTCAGAGTATATAACGGTACATGTATTTGGCGTTTCATGTTGAATAAAATACCGGATTTCCAGAGGATTCCATTACGAAAACACGCCTATTCAAATATATTGAAAATTTCACCTCCAAAAACTGAAAATTTTCAGATAAAAAAAATGATATTTTTTTCATATTTCTGCTCAAAACATTGTGGGTACTCGTTAGAACCGCCTCGGCGAGGCGGTTCTAACAAGTACCCACAATCTATGTTTTAAGCAGAAATATGACAAATAATGTATACCCCTGTAAACCCCAGTTTTACTATATAAAAGTGGGGTTTAAGGGGGTCAAAATTATATAGGCGTGTTTTCGTGATGCGTTTAGCAGGAGCATTTAGTGATATTTGTGGATGATGTTCCTTATTTCTCCTAAAAAAACATATGTTATTGGTACAGCTGTACGCATTAGAAGCGCCTCGCCGATGCGCTCCTATATGAGCACCCACAACATTTTTTTTCTTTTGTGAAATAGAGAACATTATCCTAGAATTATCATTTACCCAGCTAGCATTCTACGTAAATCTACATCGGGCCGTCATCGGCCCGTCAGTTACCCTGACGGGCCGATGACTGCCCGATATAGATTTACGTAGAATGCTGACTGGGTAATAATCCACCTTAACTTGTCCTCTACTTTTTACTACTGTTTACCGTTTGTGGTTCGTCTGTTGTATGTTTCTTTGGTACCTGTTTAGAGTTGTGTGGATGCGCAGGCTGATATAAATCTTTGCTGGGCGTACATACAGTCTTGTAGGAAATGCTGCGCCCGGCTCATATTATGATTTAGTTTACACAAATGCCTGATATGTTTCTAGGAAATCATCGAGACTGGAACCAGTTGCACCGGTATGGTCTTCAGTATGTAAGTTTTGAAGATGGAACGACGCTGTGTTTAGGAGCTGTCTCCATGCCTGTAACTACTTCAAGGTATGTTGCTTCTGATTAGATGCTTTCCTCACCCCACCCCTACCCACTAAGTATTTGTCTTAAATATAGGGACACATAATTCCCTACCATATATTTACTTAACTTTACAGGTCAGTTTTACTACCTAATTATACATCTAAAAGTCGCAGGATGAATGGCCAATACCGTAGACCCTGATCAGACGCCACGTTTGGCGACGTCTGATCTGGGTCTGCACTGTGTCAGGCATTACCATATTTACCGTAAATATTGGAACATCTTTACTCATGGGCGGACCCAGGAGGATTTCTGAGGGGGGTGGAGGGGGGTGGGGGGGCTCGATATTTAAACATATTACCATACTAACTCTACGTGTTCCTACAGACTGGCCTGAGCAAACATTGTTGACACAGATCAAACTCGATGCCGCAGAACGTGGCATCTGATCAGCCCCTTACCCAGCAATATTACACACATTCACAGGGAGTAAAATGGACTCGTTGAAGAGAAGTTTCAGGAAAAGTGTCCTATTTATCAAATTTATCCAAATTTTTTCCATGAAAATGAAATTTTGAGTCAAAGTGGGGTTCGACTGAATCCCCCAAGCCTATGAACAGGTCCCTGTTTACTCCTTACCTTAGGGTTCCTTAATTTTTTTCAAGTCAGTTTTGATCCGTCTGAAAACCACAGAATGATTGGTAAACACTGTAGACTCTGATCAGACGCAGCAGTCTAGGTCTATGCTGTTAGGTCAGATACTTAGTGTAAATACGGTACATTCTGCTTTTTATGCCAGCTAGTGAAATAGTGTGGTCTAATCAGGATCTTCTCTGTCCAGTCCGCAAACGCCCCGATGACAAAATTTTCACATGGCGACGCTCAAATATACCCCAATTCAGACTTTATAATGAAAAAAAAAATAGAAATAATTCTAAACGGAAAAAGACATTTGCTCCCTTTTTGAGCGAATACTTTGTTTTAGAGTAGACACCTGTTCAGGCTTTGGGGTTATAAAACTTTTTCATGCTCAACTCAGCTGAGCATGAAATTTTGTCCTGCTAAAAACCTCATATTTCTAACAGTTGCAAGTTCTTCCTTGTTAAACATGACTGAGCATGAAAATGTCTCTGCTAATAAATATGAGTATGCCAACTATTGTTGGCATTTTCATATTTATTAGCAGAGAAAATGTCACGCTCAGCTGAGTTGCGCATGAAAAAAAAATTATAACCACGGGGCCAAAAAAGACTTGCCGAGCTGAATAGCAAACAAGAAAAGTATAATATATAAGTGAAGATTCTCAGGAAATGCCACAATCACGAATCACAGCCTTCCCGAGACACTAAAAGAATGAGAGATGAGAAGCAAATAAAGACAAAACGAAATATCACATATGAAACCACCGACGTACAAATAAAGAACTGAAACAGAGGAACTGCCTTGGAACGGTCAGTAGAAAAAATATTGGGGGCCTTATATCAGTTTTCATTACGAAAACACGCCTATTCAAATAAAACTGAAAAATTTCAGATAAAAAGCTCTGATTTTTTTTTTCATATTTCTGCTCAAAACATAGATTGTGGGTACTCATTAGAACCACCTCGACGAGGCGGTTCTAACGAGAACACACAATCTATGTTTTTGAGCAGAATTATGAAAAATAATGTATACCCCTGTAAACCCCAGTTTTACTATATAAAAGTGGGGTTTAAGAGGGTCAGTATTATATAGGCGTGTTTTCCTGATGACTTGCGCGAAACCTCACCCTTGATCTGGTTTAAACTTCTAGTAGAGTTTTGTCCTTACCGTTCTAAGGTAGCTTTATCACCACACAAAATGTTAGGACTCAAAATGTTATAAAATTATCATTAGTTATATTTTGCGTTGAATGTAAAATGAAGAAATGTACATTGGACGCAAAATGTTATAAAATTTTGATACATTTTTTAAACAACTCAAACTATTTCTTGAAAACTATTAATGAATAAAACACAGTTTCATTTTCTTTTATTCATCACGAAAAAATGCCTATATAATTTTGACCCCCTTAAACCCACTTTTATATAGCAAAACTGGGGTTTACAGGGGTATACATTATTTTTCTAATGAGTACCCACAATCTATTGTTTTGAGCAGAAATATAAAATAGATTTTTTTTTATATGAAAATTTTCATTTATTGGTGGTAAAATTTTCAGTGTATTTGAATAGGCATGCTTTCGTAATGTTTCGTGCGCCGGTGGGTACGTAAAGCTGTGCTTCGTGATTGTGGCATTTCCTTGGTATTTTCACTTACGTTTTTCCTTGGTATTTTCACTTACGCTTTTCCTTGGTATTTTCACTTACGTTTTTCCTTGGTATTTTCACTTACGTTTTTACTTGCATAAAACTTCGCCCTTAGAAGTCACAGAATTTGTCGTCTTAGCACGAAAAAATGCAGAAAATATGCCAGGTATATCGAGTCACCTTAACCCTATTATAGACTGATTAGACTCCCCCACACTATATATTGGAAGAGTCCAATTTCAATATTAGGTACGTCCGGCTATGAGATTTAGATATTCTTATAGAAAAATGGCTAAACTATTTGCAAACAGTGGAGACCCTGATTCTGCATTCTGCAGCGTCTAATCTGGGTCTGCACTATTTGCCATTTACCCCTTTAGGGGTCTCCAGAGTACAATGTGTTAAATGAATTGCACAATATATCGCAATCTTCTCAGACATATTTATGTAAAATTGGCAAGTATATTTGCTGAAAGATTCATCTTTATCAGCATGGCTTATGGAAACACATAAACCAGAATACAGTTATTATAATTGAACCGGGGCACAGCATTTCCTGCTATTTTACATTTGCGCCCAGCGAGGATTCGAATCAGATAGCGCATCCGCGCAGTCTCATCAAAGTATTTGCTACGCAGGAAGATGCTTTGGGTCACCCAGCGAGGACGCTGACCAACTGCGCGGATGCGCAGGCTGATCTGAGTCTTCGCTGTGCACATATGTAAAGTGTAGGAATTGCTGTGTTCCGGCTAACATTGATTGTATATATTTGGTCGACTTGGAGCCATCACATAGACACATTTGCATGAATGGGTGATAATTAGGTACGGCACACTCCAGTGGGAAATGTCCGAAGAGAACCAAACATAATAGAAACACATCCAGCTTTGGTTCTTTTTATCTAGTTTAAAAGGTATTGCCTGAAGTTAAAATGAGTTATTTGGAATGGGTGAAATTTTGGGGTTCCGACTTGTATTGAAGTGATTTTATTTGTCTGTGATTTAAAATGAAGAATGTCTGTCATAAATTTCATTAAATGCCACTTGAGAAATTTCAGTTGCCAATAGTTTAGCCTTTGCCATTCTCTGTGCTAATTCAGCAGACGAAACATTGGTGATGTTCTTATTTTTCCCAGAAAACAGGATTTGACATTTCATGCAAATTGTCTCCATTGGAGACAATTTGCATGACATGTCAAATCCTGTTTTCTGGACAAACAAGAAAAGTATTTCAAAATATCGTCTGCTGATAATGGTACCCAGAGTGCTAAGCGTTAAAGACGAGAATTCTGCGAGCAAACAACTTCTTATGTTTCCTATTCTATCACTGATGGGAAAATACAAATTACGGAGACGACATATCGAACATGATGCATTAAAATGTGATTATGTAATAGCGGTTTTACAAATTGAAAAATTGTCATATTTACATAATATGTGCAAATTAGTTACTGTATAGTTTCGGCAAAACTATAAAGATCAAAATTTATATTACAGGAATAAACGAAATACCTTTTTTTCTCGGCATCGTTATTATGTTTTCCACTTGAAAAATGTAAAATTTACATGAAATGTTGAATATGTTGTGCTGTGTACTTTGAACAATAAATAGGAAAATTGTTTATCTCGTCATCTTTATTATAATTAGCTCTTTATTATAATTAGCACAGATGCCTGTCCTTTTAACGCTTAGCATGCTGGGTAAAAAGTTCAGCAGACGACATTATGAGAAATTTCTTATTTTTTCACAGAAAATAGGATATGATATTTCATGCAAATTGTCTCCTCCTTAGGAGACAATTTGCATGAAATGTCTGATCCTATTTTCTGGGGAAAAAAAGGAAAAATACCATCAGTTTGTTGTCTGCTGAATTTGTCCATAGCACTGTAAGGGATATAATTTGTTTCAGACTTCCCATAGGCTATATCTTTCATGCTGACGGTCACATGGACCCAGTGTCTTGGTGTGATTTTGAATTTTATAATCTAGGAGATGATGGCATTCCACCTAAAGAGTTCACAATGAATTTTATTGCAGGTAAATCTTTATAGCTATTATCATGTTTAGCGATAATACTGTTTAGTTTCCAACAATTCTCGAAAAACAAAACTCGCTTGACCTTTCAATTTGAACTTTCAGTTGTAATGAACAAAATGATGTTTGTTTTTTGTTTGTTTGTTTTTTTTGTTTGTTTGTTTTTTGGGGTTTTTTTTGTTGTTGTTGCTTTTTGTTGTTGTTGTTGTTTTTTTGTTGTTGTTTTTTTTTTTGTTATTTTTTGGGCTTTGATCTCCAATACTTGTCATTAGATTAAATTAATTTTCTATCGACCGTTTTATGGTGCATTACGAAAACATGCCTGTATAATTTTGACCCCCTTAAACCCCACTTTTATATTGTAAAACTTGGGTTTGCAGGGGTATACATAGAGGATATTTACTCTTGCTGTGAATACCATAAATATTTTCATCGAGTGTAATGAAAACAGCAGTATTTTCACGAGTGCGAAGAACGAGTGAAATTTTGAAAGTTTCATTACACGAGATGAAAATATTTATGGTATTCACTCAAAAAGAGTAAATTTTCTTTTTTATTTTATTGTTAACACGCCAGTGCGCGCTTCTGGCGTCATAACTACGTCACCAAACAAAAAATGAACATGGCGTCGACGTTCAGTGCTTTAAAACATGTGAAGCGCTGAAATGACAAAAGCAAAAAAGTTTCGGCAAATTCAAATATTCTTTTTACCAAAATGTTCCTTACATTCTAACTAAGAAACTGCATACCGACACTTTATAATTTTGTTCAGAAACAGAGGAGTTAGAGTTAGAGGAGTTCAAAAAACCGAAGCGGGATCAGCATCTGTAAAGCAAACAATGAAGACAACAGAAGTAAACCAAAACGAGTAGTGAAAATAACATCGACTTGTTATTTTTCACTAGTGAAAATATCATATTCTTTCACATGTGAAAATATCATTTTTATTCATTACGAATATACATTGATTTCACCGCTTGTACTAAAATAAATTGTTTTTGTTTTTTGTTTTTTTTTGTTTGTTTTTTTGTGTTTTTTTTTGTTTTTTTTTTTCTGTTTTTTTTTTATTTCTGCTAAAAAACAAAGATCGTGGGTACTCGTTAGAACTGCCTCACCGAGGCGGTTCTAATGAGTACCTACAATCTATGTTTTGAGCAGAAATATGAAAAATATCAGGTTTTTTTTTTGGTTTTTTTTTTCTGAAAATTTTCAATTTTTGGAGGTGAAATTTGAATAGGCGTGTTTTCGTAATGGGTGGTTCTGGTGTTGGTTGTTCTTTGTGTGATCTTGTGCCTGCTCGCTGCGAGGCTTTATTCATGTTTTGTTTTGTTTTTTGTTGTTGTTTTTTTTGCACATCAGATAAGGAAATACTGGATTTTACCCTGTGATAGAAATTCTTATCCTACCCAGGTTATCCTACTCAGATAAAGATAAAAATCAAGATTTTCACGTGTTTGATATACACTGGTTGTAATGGACGTCACATACGGCATCGTTAAGGTTTACGTCACTTAAAGTAATGACGTCATGAAACGCCACAGTAATGTCATCACAAGATGGCGTCCGTCAGCAATCGAAGTGACTGCATTATTAAAACATCTACGTTCAGAAATGAAAGGTGTGCAAGAAAAAGAATCAATCATTGGTGTGAGGGGTAGATAGAAAAATGCGTCCCTCGGGATCATTGTCTGGCATCAGCCGAGTGATGCCAGACGGTGATCCTCGGGACGGATGTTTCTATCCCTCACACCAATGATAGATCCGTGTATTATCCTGTCGGAATTCTTATTTTTATGTTAAGTGCCTCCTGTCCAGCATTGTGATTACCTAGTTGAGGAAGAAAGAGGGAGCTGATTGCTTTGCTTCTCTTCGGACTGTGATGATTCTTCTCATGCAATTCTTCTTTCTTTGTACGTCTAGGGTTTCGTTTTTTTCTTCATCTCTTCTTATTTTGGTGCCTTGAGACGGTTGTGCTACGTGATTGTGGCATTTTCTTGGTATCTTCACTTATGTGTTTCTATACGACTGTCTGTCATGGTTTGTTCGCTCTTTCTCTTGGTGTCATTGGTAGGTTATGATCTGTGACTGTGACTGTGTCTGTTCCTGGACATTTCTATACTATTGTTCTGGGGAGGCCGTAAAACGTCACTCCGTACGTCACGCTATAGTGCTGATAATATTAATGCTCTAGTCTTTGGGATTTATTGATCTCCTACATTATACGTGATTGTAGAGTTCCAATCAAAGCTGCTGTGGCATGCTAGCGATGTGCATTATTCATTATATACAGACTCAGTTAAACCCAGTCTGTTATTTTCTATTTTGATTTGTTCTGTGTTTCCAAAGGATCCCTAAATCGGAACATTTTGTGATCGCAACAGCAATCATTATCTGATTGTGTGGAAGCCGTGAAACGTCGACCCATACTTCAGTATGGTGCTTATATTATTAAATTCTTTGGTATTTTCAGACTATTGGGATTGTGCATTATATGTGAACGTGAGATTCGGCAGAAAGCTGCTAGGGAGCATGAGGTATACATTATGTAATAATTTATGATTTTGTAAGCGAACATGACTGGTTTCGGTCTTCTCTGTCCGCATATGCCGCAAATACACTTCTACTTGTAGATGTCTACTTAATATTAATTGTCTGCTCCAGGTGACAAGAACTACAAACTGGAGGGTAGTGTAATAGAGGCAACAATATTTTATATTGGTGAATGCAGAGATGCCAAGATCCATGAACGATTATGTAACTTTAAATTAAATGGTATCATCGGTTGGGGACTTAGTGAATGGGAATATAAGTAAGTATTGAATGACCGCTTTATCCCAAACCGTTATATAAACCTGTTGCTGACTACACGGTTCTTACCGTATGCATTCGGACAGACAGGCCTGAGCAAACAGTGTAGACTCAGATGAGACGCCGCAGAACGCGGCATCTCATCAGAGTCTACACTGTTTGCCACTCATCCAGCAATTTTTAGACACAACATCGGGTGGTAAATTGTTTTTGTTCAAATATTAGAACAAGTATGGTAAGGAGTTGAGATGTCCGTATACTTAGGGTAAATACGGATCAATACGGTACTCTTCTGTGGTTGAGTTCGACGTAGGTTTACTAGTGTTTGTGCTCTGACTTCCACTTTGTGTTTGTGCCCTAATCTTTGTTTCATCACAGTGTAGGTTAGATTTTATGCTTTTTCTGTGTTGAAACATGTTTCTTTGATTGATTAACTGAGAATAGATCGACCGATTATATGCAGGACTGAGGACTGAAATCTCATAAACCATGGTGTTGTTAAGAAATTATAATTTTAAAACGCGTGTTTGTGCCAAGTCAGAGACCATATTTAAATGCATATTCAGTAGATAAGTTTTTAAAGCGATGGGCTTAGTGTTGTTTGTATTTTGTGGGGCTTTGTGGCAGCTCGCTGCTGGGTTTTATTTACGTGTTATGTCATGTTTTATGTCTTTTTGTTATTTTTGGTGGGTCTCATCTGGCATTTTGATCACTTCTTCTGGAAAGAGGGAGCTTTTTGCATTGCTTTCCTTGGTTTGTAACCTTTGTGTTGTCTGTCGTAGTTTGTTTACTTGTCCTCCTGTGTCATTGGTAGTCTAGATTCTGTGATCATGAAACCCTGATACAGTGACTTATGAGTGCGATGTCCTGTATCTGTGGCCTTTCCTAAGCGCCTCTATATTCATAGTTTATGTAGCTGCAAAATTATGCTTTATTACTTATTTACAAGTATAAACAAAGACAAACTCAAGGATTCGATTCGGTGGCATTCCTGTTTGAATCTATTCATTGATAGTTGTTTTTTTTATATCTATTTCAGAAATACAGATGGAACGAAACCTAAGGACATGTCGAACACAATGGACTAAATTAGTATATAGAAATATAGCAAAGAAGTTTTGAATGTGAGACAGGACGATGAACAAAGCCAAAGACCAAACAGTATCAATACAGATTAAATCTGGAAATATGCCCTAGGAAACAAAAAATGCATAGAAGAACGAAATTCAGTCGTTTTATTGAGACTGTCTGTGTGACAGCAATGTCATGACAGTAATATACTTTGCAGGGCTCCAAACGATCCAACTGAATTGCTGTTTATGAAGAGAGTTAATAAAAATGAGTCTCCGATTTTTATCCGTTTGTGTGTTCTTTGTTTCTAAATGCAACATTTTAGATTTTATTGTAATTATTACCCGGTATATTTTTTTCTCATGTAATTATGTAAACGTCATTATGATACAATGTCTAGGGCCTGAATTGCTTGCTTAGAGTATCATTTACATGTATCTAATATGAGAATGATCTATTTTCTGTTTATGTATTTACTGTTTACTGTGTATTAACTTGAAAAATATTATTAAATGTTGTTCATAATACACCTGCAGTACGTGTTTAGCGTTGATATATATTTCCCCTATTATGTATTATAGTGGAGCTGTACATAAGCCGGAGAAAATCAACAAAATACACTGAAAAGAAGCTATTTTAGAAACACAGCACATAAGAGAAGCTAAACAGACTCGGTTTGGTGAAATATTTCATGAGATATAATGATATGATATGACACAATGCAGCATCCCCTGCAGCGCTTTATTTTCAGGTGAAATGTATAAGCTTGCAAATCCAAAAAGCATACTCTTTGAACAAACAGAACAATAGATTCTAAAAGGAATGACATTTTAAAGCAATGAACACACTCACAAAACTGAAAACAGCTATAGTGTCAAATATTCTGGGACAGACTCGTTACCTCAAGCTATTCCGTAGTCTTAAGATAACAGCCCGTGTACTTTTGTCTAGTTCTTTATAAAGGCATATGCTGTGGGTAGCCATTTGAATTGCACCACAACATATGCTTTTATAAAGAAAATCAGGAAAAAAAGCCAACAAAAAACATCGCAAAAGCATCATTAGATAGGTCGTTCTTTTATTGTTTTTAAATGTACCTTTAGTATAAGTGGATACATATTTTACCACAAGTTTCTCAGTAATTTTGAAAACCCTTAGCGCACGGTGCGGTATTTAGGTCGGATACGGTAATTTTTGCCAATTAGGCCTTATTAATGACCCTTATATAAATCTAAAACTCCCGGAACGTGCTCAATGATCACAAAGGACCAGAACACATAAACTACACCATTACGAAAACACGCCTATTCAAATATATTAAAAATTTTACAACCAAATAAGTAAAATTTTCATCTAAAAATTCCGGTATTTTCCATATTTCTGCTCAAAACATATATTGTGAGTACTCGTTAGAACCACTCCGGTGAGGCGGTTCTAACGAGTACCCACACTATATGATTTTAGCAAAATAATGTATACCCCTGTAAACACCAGTTTTACTATATAACAGTGGGGTTTAAGGGGGTAAAAATTGTAAAGGCGTGTTTTCGTATGCTATAATGAAGTAACAGGGAGACGTAAAAACAAAAGTTAAAGAAAATGTTTATATTGTTTGTCTCTATAGATACCAAAACATATAAGTGAAGATACCCAGAAAATGCCACACTCACGAAGCACAAACCTCCCGAGGCACCACAAGAATGAAGAACAAATAATGACTCAACAATCGCCACATATGAAACCACAGACGCAAAGAAAGAAAAACCGAAACGGAGGAACCGCCTAGGAACGGTCAGTAGGAAAATTAGTGGGGTCGTGGGGTCTTAAATCGGTTTTATACCGCTTGTGTATACCACGGCAGAACTAAGGGCAAGAGTTGTGGCCACGTAAAATCGATTTAAACCCCCAAGTAATATTTTTACTGACCGTTCCAAGGCAGTGCTTCTGCTATGGTTTACTATGTCTGTCATTGTATGTCTTTGCTTATATGTCCTGGTGAAATTCTTATTTTGAATAGCCGTTTGGCCAATTTTTGGGAAAGAAACTGTCCTTTTGGTTTTCTGCTTATAGTGTTTGATTGCAGTGCCGTTGCTTTAAGTACGTCCTTCTTTCCCTTTGGTGTCTTGGAATGGAAGGTGTAAGGTAATTGTAATCAATTCTTGATCACTGCCTGCCTTTCTGTTTACTCGCGCGAAATCTCACCCTAAATTCTGATGCATCTCCAAATTACAAATACAAGCCAATGTTATTCTGGCATTTAATTCACATTCTTTGTTTAGACGTCTTGCTTATGTTGTGATGTAATCCTTTTTCATGAAGAAGCCTAAAGAAAAAAGTGCTCTCTGACAGTCACTCCCCAGCTACTAATCAGTTTATTGCCCATATATTAGGTAGTCAGTCATAGGTCAATATAAAAAGTAAAATAAGAAAACTAACTCAGGAACTGATACAATCCGATCCACATCAAGCCCACAACATCAAAGGAAAAGACGGATAAATACAAAAAGTTGCCACAAAATGAACAGATGGCAAGCAGTTGGCAATTCTTTCCCAAAAAGGTGGCAACTCTGTTACCCAAACTTAACGGAATATATAATCAACTTGGTGTAAACGAGAGCATGTTGAGTCTAATGCTTTAAATAACTGGAAATTAAAGATTTTTAAAATCATTGATGAACGTGTGTTATTTTACTCTTATAACCTTGATCTTCTCCCTCCTAAGCCTAAATTATCTTTTCGATATTTGAAACAAGGTATCCAAGAATTTCATAGGAAGTATGTTTTGGCTCCAGCTGATAAAGCTGCTAATAATGTTGTTGTTGTGGGACGACTTTATTATATCAATACTCTAAAACAAGAACTTGGTAGTACCAAAGCATATGAACGGATTTCTACTGACGAGAGATCTATTGTCAATACCCATTCTTTCGATATTACTGCTAAGTTTGCAGTGAGTATTAAAGAAAAGCAAGACAGACTTCCTATGTTATATTGGTTACCGAAACTTCATAAACGACCTTATAAAGCATGTTTCATAGCTAATTTTATTAGATTTGGAACTAAACTTTATAGACAAACTGTTGGTATTCCGATGGGAACTAATTGTGCTCCTCTTGTTGCAGATTTGTTTCTTTTTTGTTATGAGAGAGATTTCATGAAGTCTTTCTCACGTGAAAATCAGGCTGACATTATTGAGGCTTTCAATTCAACTTTAAGATACCTTGACGATTTATTAAATATTGACAATATTTACTTTGACCAAATGGTAGACCGGATATACCCTACAGAACTCCAATTAAATAGAGCAAATTCTTCCGATACCGAGGCACCTTTTTTTGGATTCGAATCTATGTATATCTAATGGTACAGTTTCCACCAAAATTTATGATAAACGGGACGATTTTGATTTTGATATAGTCAATTTCCCTTTTCTGGATGGCGATGTCCCCCGGCGTACCTCATACCTTCAAATCTTAATGACTTTAACTACCGTAATAAAGCCCTTACTGCCAAACTTCTTAGGCAGGGCTATCGTTATTTTAAACTTCGTAAGGCACTTTCGAAATTTTATCGCAGACATAGTGCCTTGTTAGAAAAATATAGCGTCAGTCTGAAAACACTTCTGCAACAAGGTATACCGGAACCCGAATTTTACGGTGACTTAGTGTACAGATTTAGAAAAATTGTAGGTAAATCTAACTTTTCGGAGCAATTCAGAAAACTTATTAACCGTTATAAAAGAATTGGCTATAGCCTGGATATTATGTGGCAGACTGCATGCCTAGTTGTCAACCCAATCATTGTTGATGGCTATGCTTCACTCTTTAATTGCACGACGGCGGTTCGGGCCTCAGACTCAATGACGGCCTCTTCGTAAAACTTTAACCAGTGGGTTGGGGCTTGACGATATGTCTTTGGCTTGGTCCGCCGTGGTTCAACTATTGGTTTTCATTTACTCTGGCATACAGTAGAATTAGCCATGAGTACTCGTCTTTGTTTATTATAGTGATTAATTTGATTTTTATGTTTTCGCTTTGATGCATTGACTGATTTGGGAGCCTTTATGCGAACCGACTTTTTATGTATTTCTGTATTAAGAGTAGCATCGGGACCCAGGGTGAAGTTAGCTAGCTGTAAAAGTGCTTTAAACACCCCCGGTGGTTTGCTCTACCGACCGTTCTAAGGCGGTGGTCCCGGTGTTAGTCTTACTCTTTGTTGCTTTGTGGTTTATTCTACGAGGCGATTTGTTGTATGTCTTTCCGTGTGTCATTTTGTTCTTGTGTTTTTCAGTCCTTTTAGTATTGCGATTACCTCGCTTGGGGAAGAGAGAGCTAATCTTAGTGCTTTTCGTACGTTTGTTCGGTTTGTGCTTGTTTAGATTTGTCGGTTTTGCTCTTCCTCTTGGGGTTTGGGAAGGGCTGCGGTTTGTGATTGTGGCACTCCCTGGACTTTTCTCTTATCTTTTTTGCATAATTGTTAAAAAAAACACTAGAAAGTGAAACACTTCATAACAATTGACAAAAAGTATCACAATGAAAGTACCGCCTTGGAACGGTCAGTAATGAATTACTAGTGGGGGCTTAAGCTAGCTCTACGTATCCCAACAGTCGCCTTCAGCTCCATAATGGTAAAAATATTTATTTGTTTGGTCCGTGTGGAGGTCTTCTAACTCATCCATGAATCATTACGAGCAACAGTTAAATCACAGATAAAGCATATAACGAAGCAACAGAAATAATGTGCTGAGGCATTTGGAAATTCCTGGTTTGTTAAACACCACTGGAATACTGGAGCAAAAGAAAACCACTAGTTGAACAACCATAAGCCTCTTAACTGGCTTTTAATACTCCAAATATCTGAGTCCAATAAGGCGCAACGGAAAAGTTACCTATTTATTAAGTTTAGGGCAGCTGAAATTGATTCGGCTTTTTTTTTTTTCAACAAAAAATGCAAAATCTACTCACATTTTTCAGCAAACATATTAGCGTATTTGCTATATGTGTGTGTGTGTGTGTGTGTGTGTGTGTGTGTGTGTGGCCTTGTGGCTGTTCGCTGCGAGGCTTTTTTATGTTGTGTCCTGTTCGTTTTAGTATTGTTGTGTTAAGTGAATACTGTCTAACGTTGTGCTCACTTTTTTGGGGACGAAGGAGCTGGTTGCTTTGCTTTACTTTGGTTTGTGGGTTTACACTATCTGTTATGGTTTGTTTGCTTCTCCTCATGATGTCATTGGAAGGCTAGGATCTGTGAGTGTGGCTGTTCAGTGACATCATATATGCTATTAAGGGTGAGGTTTCACGAGAGTAAAGCTGGTTCAAACACTCCAGTGGTTTTTCTAGTGACCGTACCGAGACGGTCCTTCTGTTGCAGTTCTTTGTTCGTGAGTCGGTGGTTTCATATGTGAGGTTTGTTTTTGTCATTTTTTGTTCCTAATCCCCGCCTCATTTTGGTGTCTTGGGAAGGTTGTGCTTCGTTATTGTGGCATTGCTTGGATATCCTCACTTACATTATGAGTCACAGGGAAATTTTGGTTTTAATCCTATACACAGTTGTCTAGTCAGGATATTCTTATTTGACCATATTTGATTTATAGTTAATTTCCACATATACAACTGGTATTAGAATCGTCTGATTGAGGCAATCCTACCTATAAGGATAGCAGCGTATGATTCTAGGAGAAATGAGATAACTGTCTTGATGCCCAGTCTTCTGAACTGCTTATAATAGTGCTAGTGTATCAGTACGTTGTGTTCATAATGCCTTGTTACATTTGTTACCAACCAATCAGTATAGTAATATTATAAGCGTTTTTCTTCCATTACATGTATAATGTAAACAGCATACTGCCATTTGTCCTCATATTTCATTTTCCTCTTCTTCAATTATGTCATCTGCTGGTGCTGCGCCTCTTGGTTTACTTGCAGTCTTACCAGCACTAACTAGACTCTCTTGGGAACCGTACGCCTTGTTCAATGCTGTATCTGTCAGTAATAAATATAAAAGAACGTATGTACATGTACGCGTTAAATGTCTTTATGCTTTAACGTGGTATCAAAGTTCTAGCGGACCAAACATATATTTGTAACATTAAACTGCATCAAATAAAAGGCGAAGTGCCGCACAATTAATTTATTCTAAAAGAAATAACTTTTGAGAACAATGTACATACTCGAACAAAACAAAAGAAAAAACCTGCGGTATCAAGATTTCTGCAACAGTCCTGCCTGTTTCAGCTAATTAAACTTCATAGTGCAGCCTTTATTTTTATTTTCCTTAGGATCATAGTTTCCATACACGTTTCTTGAAAATCGAGTACCGCTTAAGCCGATTGTGGGGGCGTTTGCTGCCATGCAAGCTACAATGCTATCATATAAAGAGTCTCAATTAAACCGAGCATCGATTTGCCTTCTTTTATGTGTTCTTATTCCCAAGGCCAACATAAATATGTTTTATTCATTAGTGACTCGGAATGGACTCGGTGATCACTAAGGGCTCGAAAATATAGACTCTAGAAAATAGGATAGAAGAAGTCCAGGAATATAAAGAAACACAGTTCACAGCCTACCAATGACACCAATAGAAAGAGCAAACAAACCATGTCAGACAGTACACAAGCCACAGACTAAAGAAAAGCAAAGCAACTACCTCCCTCTTGCCAAGCAAGGTGACCATAATGCCAGACGGGATCCACTATACATAAGAATAAGATTCGCAGCGAACAACCAGAAAGCCACAAAAGAAGAAACAATATCAGAATACTCGCTAAAATGAAGAATGGCACTAACACCAGCGGTAGTGAAAACCACTTCCAAAAGGAAACCCTCTTGACATCATTGAAATCAAACAGATTCTAAAAGTAAAATCCTTGGCATCAATGAAAACAAACAGATTCTAAAAGTAAACATCCTACAATGAAAACAAACAGATTCTAAAAGGAAACATCCTTGACATCAGTAAAAAAAATAAACGATCCTAAAGATCCTTGACATCAATGATTCTAAAAGGAAACACCATTGACATCAATGAAAACAAACAGATTCTAAAAGTAAACATCCTTGACATCAATGAAAACAAACAGATTCTAAAAGTAAACATCCTTGACATCAATGAAAACAAACAGATTCTAAAAGTAAAAATCATTGACATTAATGAAAACAAACAGATTCTAAAAGTAAACATTCTTGACGTGAAAAAACGATTCTAAAAGCAAACATCCTTGACATCAGTAAAAAAAGATTCTAAAAGCAAACATTTTTGACATCAGGGATAACAAACAGATTCTTAAAGGAAACATCCTTGACATCAATGAAAACAAACAGATTCTAAAAGGAAACATCCTTGTCATCAATGAAAACAAACAGATTCTAAAAGCAAATACCCTTGACATCAGATTCTAAAAGGAAACATCACTGACATCAATGAACACACCGACACAAGATAATAAAAGCATACATGTTGTATCAAGTTTTCTGTGTACAATTTCTGTGTCTATTAAGGCTCCGGCCTAAGGACTTTTATGTTAGTTGGTTTGTGCCTGATGCTCTTGCTCTGGTCGGGCCAACCGGAGTCCAACTGTTGGTTTTCTTTTGCTTCAGCATTTCAGTTTTTTCTTGCTGTCGTCCTCATCCTTGGTTCATCTCTGTATTCGTTTATTTTTTATGTTATTGGAGATGTTGCACTCATGAGTTAGGAACCCTTCACGTGGACTGAAAAATATCTTGTGTATACCACGGCAGAATTAAAGGCGAGGGTTGTGGCCATGTAAAATTATTTTAAGCCCCCAGTAATACTTTACTGACCGTTCCAAGGCGGTGCATCTGCTGTGGTTTACTAGGCTGCGGTTTGTGATTGTGGCGCTCCCTGGACTTTTCTTTTATCTTTCTTTTATACTATTTCTGTCATTGTATATCTTTGCATGTATGTCCTGGTGAAATTTATTTTTATTTTGGATAGCCTTTTGGCCATTTTTGTGAAAGAAACTGTGCTTTTGACTTTCTGCTCGTAGTGGTTTGATTGTGGTGCCGTGACTTTAAGGGCGTCCTTCTTTCCCTTTGGTGTCTTGGACGAAAGGTGTTAGGTAGTTTTATCGATTCCTGATCATTGCCTTCCTTTTTATTGCCAAACCAAATAATGCCCTTTCCTCACCATTTAGTAACTTTGTTATTGTTTTTGTTGTTTATTTGTTTTACCTCGTCATACGATAGTGGCGGGGTATTATGGTTTCACTTTGGCAGTCCTGTGTCTGGTCCGTTCGTCCGTCCGTCAGTCGGGCCAACATTAATGTGTTTGGGGGTATTTGGACATGATTATGAGGTTATTTTGAGCTTTATTCCTTTTTAGATACATTATAGTAGCCCCTAAAACGTTTTGAAATAGCCCCTAAACCCTTATGGAAGTTTAACATTAAGCTAACCCTTAAACCTGAAATGTTAGAACGTCCGTACGTCCGTCCGTCCGAAGTTCGTTTATGGATGATAACTTGAGTAAACATCAATGGATTATCATTAAACTTGGTATGTGCATTGATACTGTAGAGATCTGGTTTGGGATTGCTAATTGGTAAATTTCGTCAAATTTTGACGGAGTTATCTGCCCGAGACACGCCAATAGTTTTGTTTCCGGACAATGACTTGATAAATGCCATGGGATTTTAACCAAACTTGATACATGCATTGAAATTAAAGAAATCTGATTTGGGATTGCTAATGGGCAAATTCTGTAAATTTTTGGCAGGGTTATCTGCCAACGACACGATAATGGCGGGGTATTATCGTTTTACGGGTTTTTTTTTTTTTTTTGTTTTTTTTTTTTTTTTTGTTGTTGTTTTTTTTTTTTTTTTTTTTGTTTTTTGTTTAGTTTTGTTGTTGTTTTTTTTGTTTGTGGTTTTTAGGTTTTTTTTCTGTTTTTTTTTGTTTGTTTTTTTGTTGTTGTTTTTTCTGTTTGTTTGTTTGTTTTTGTTTTTGTTTTTTGTTTGTTTGTTTTTTTTGTTGTTGTTTTTTGGGGGGGTTTTTTTGTTGTTATTGTTGTTTTTGCGGACAGTCCCAAGGAAGTTTATCTGTTACAGTTAAAGTTCTTTTTCCTGTGCAACAGTTATCAACAATTGTTCACATTCCTTTTCCTCGCGCTGCCTCAAGAAGGCCTTGTGTCGTGAATGGGACTTTTTTCTATGCTTCATTTATATTTTCAATGAGTACACATTTTTATAATAAAAACGTCTTCACGTTACGACTCGCATATTTCCAAATAAGGTGTTTGTTGATGTTGTTGTTGTTAATTAACATGCTTTTATTTCTCGACGAAATATATTGTGGGTATTCAGTATAAATGCCTCGCCGAGGCACTTCAAATGAGTGCCCATAACTTGTTTTGAGCAGCCTGTACTATACGTCAATTGAACTTTTCTACAAGAGATTGAAGGAAATGGATACGTCTAAAAGAGATTTCATCCCACTACAAAGGGATACACTTTTTGCAGACCGGAAATTGACTCTCTAGTACTTCGTACATTTTATAACCATGCAAGAGGACGCATGCTCCTTCGTTTAAGAGTAGCTCTAGATGCAAAGTGTGGCAACTACAGTAAAATTCCGCCAGGAAGACCACTAGAAGTTAAAAACCACTCTACTATTAAGACTAGCTTTTGCCAGTTCCAAATGGATTTCTTGTTATTCTACATAGCTCAAGATAAAGAGCGGTAGCTGCATAATATCTTTTCTTATTTCTCCACAAAAATATGTTGTGGTACTCATTAGAAGCGCCTCGGCGAGGCGATACTAATGAGTACCACAATATAAAATATGTTGTGGTACTCATTAGTAGCGCCTCAGCGAGGCGCTACTAATGAGTACCACAACATATTTTTGTAAAGAAATAGGAGAAATATTATTATTTTTGGTTGAAAAAGGCACATTAGCTGGATGAATGTTCTACATTCAATGTTAAGACCACTCAACTAATAAGACTGCTTTAGGCAGTACCAAAGGTGGTCTTAATAGCAGACTGTTACTGCATCATTTCCATGTCAGAGGTATTTCTCTTTATAGTGTATCAATACTTCTGATAAACAATATACTGCGAACTGTTTGTCACGACTAATAGACTACTTACTTGACATTGCCCTTCCCGTAGCAAATATTTTCCTTTTTTCTACACGTCTCTCCTGCAATATAAAAGTGTTAAGGGTTTGATTAGTATATTGGTTTAGGTGTACACTTAACTATTTAATAAACTGCATACTGCTATGTTTGCTTCTAAGAACGAAAGTCATTTTATGGATTTCGATGGGGATAGTGTAATAACAAAATGATTTTTGTATTACTACTTTCTGTTGTTGTTGGCAATGATGGTAGTGTTGGCGTTGTTGTCGTTGTTTGGATTCTATTTGCTGTTTAACGTATTATTGTAATTTGTTGTTAGTGGTGTTAAGTGCCATAGAGCGGCCGTACAACGTCTCCCTGTACTTCACTCTCTTCATTTGTTCGTTCTGTTTCCGACGGCATTTCTTTAGTTTCTTAAATTTACTTACATTTTTAGAACCATAGTTTGGTAGATAGTAGTACAAGTATACTTACAAATCTTAGTTGCTGTCTAAGCTTTTTTACCAGATTGGAATTTGATGAAGATCTTGTTTTGTAATATATTGTTGCCATACTGAAATATTTAATAAAACTGAATAAAAAGAAAAAATATACTATATTACCAAACCGCTTTAACCATTTCAGCTCAGCAGTCCAGAAAAAAAGGTTTTACAGTGTACATCAAGATGAGCCGTCCCCTTAGGATATACACTGTTTGCCTTTTTTTCTATTTTGTCACTCATTTGGTCGCCAATTTGTTTTCGATTTATGTCTACTCGACATGTTTTATTGAGATAATGGCCACATTCAATTTCATAGACGAAGAGTCCACTACACAAACACGTGGGTGAAAGAGTTAATCAATTCATCAGACTTTACTTTGAAATTATAAAAAAAGATACCCAGAACACAGAACCAGCAACCTTTCTGAATTTATAGACTAAGCCACCGTAAAATTCAAGTTCTGATAGTCCCTCTTGCAGAAGAGATTCAAACCAACATTGGACATTCATTCAGAATGACGGTGATAAAACTATATTTTACGCAGTAAAAACCGTTATCATTCTGAGGTATAGCAGTTAAATTTGTATTTTAATTATTAAAAATTCTCTAGCAAAACGAATCAACTGATAGAAATACACACCATAAGATGTTGCACGAGAGACAACAGCAGTCTTGAAGTACTAAACATATATGCAGACATCCAAGACGACTCCTCTGTTGCAGTTCTTCTTTCTTTGTGCGTGTGTGATTTAATATGTGACGTTTGTTCTATCCTTATTTGTTCCTCATCTCCCCCTCTGTTGGTGCCTCGGAAGGATTGTATTTCATGAATGTACTTCATGATTATTGTTGTTTTTTTGTTTTTTTTTTTTTTTTTTTTGCTCCAGCATTTCAGTTGTTTCGTGCTGTCGAGTCCTCATTGTTGTTTCATCTCTGTAATTAGTTGATTTTTTGTGTTCTCGGAGATGTAACACTGATGAGTTAGGAAGCCTTCATGCGGACTGATCAAATTATGTGTCTAAACCGCGGCAAAATTAATGGCGAGAATTGTGGCCACGTAAAATCGATTTAAGCCCCCAAGTGAAATACTTTTCACTGACCGTTCCAAGGCGATTTCTCTGTAATGGTTTATTTTTGTTATAGTTCGTCTTTGAATGTGTGTGTCGCTTACATATTTTTGTTTTGGATAGCCATTTGGCCACTTTGTGGGAAAGTAACTGTCCGTTTGGCTTCCTGCTAGTGATGTTTCCATTAGGGTCTAGTTACTTCGTGTTTGTGTTTCTTTCCTTTTGATGTCTCTGATGGGAGGTGTGGGATAATTGTATCGATTCCCGATCATTGCCTTCCCTTTGTTTCCTGGATATCTTCACATGTTTTTTCAAGTAGTGAGAAGTCAGTTAGTGCCAATCACAGTAAAGAGTCTGTCAAGTTTGCAGTGAATATTTTAGAGAATGTTTGCTAAGTCCATCTTCGCTTTTCTTGTTGGCCGCACAGAATTTTACTAGAATCGGATCTGTGGCCTGAAAGTATGTGTAAAACATATGCCTCTTCAGAACCACTGATTTAATTTCTGCTTAAGAAACGCCAGAGAACATGAATAGGTATCCTTGTACTGTACATCCGATTGAATCCATGTAGATTCAAACAGTGGTTTTGAAATCACATGGGACTGAAAATATACATTAACTAGTCATTTGCTATTCATTTTGGTGTTATTATTCATCATAAAAGATGTCCAGAAATAGCCACAATCACAGAACATAGCCTGAAAAAGGCCCCGCAGTGTAGCCACAGGAACACAAACGATACCAGAACAAATGCCTTACATCGGTCAGTAGTAAGTGGGGATGAGTTTATTTATTTGCCGATCGTAAAGTTTCATCATCAGTTATCATTATAAGTGAATAAGTAACTTACATTAAGAACATCAACACCGGTACCATGATTGCAGGCGTACCTATGTATTTCAGAACATCTTCAAGCCAGTCAGGTAAGTCACCTATATTATCACTGATCAACAGATACGCATGATCGTAGTTTTTAAAAGGTCCACAGTCTGGAGACGGATGAAGCCTTGACAAGAAGAAGGTGAGCCAGCGCATGACAAAACCAACAAAATGGCATGTGCGCCCAGCGAAGACTCAGATCAGCCTGGGCATCCGCCCAGTCTGATCAGAGTCTTCGCTGTCCGCATGAAAAAAGCTTAGGTCCTTAACTACCCACTGAGTGCACCGCGAAGACTTTGAACCGACTGGGCGGATGACCAGGCTGATTCGAGTCTTCGCTGGGCGCACATGCATTTTGTTGATTTTGTCATGCACTGGCTCAAATAAGAGTCAGTGAACAAGTTTAAGTAAAATATGAAGAGGCACATTTTATATACAGAAGCAGGTACTACGTCGTATATATGGATTCTCTGTGCTTTTTGTAGCAGATGTGATATAAAGGCGGTTTGTCTTTTGCAGTTCTTTGTTCGTGCGTTTATCGTTCAATATGTGGCGTTGTTTTGTCATTGTTTGTTCCTCATCTCTTCTTCTTTTTATATCTCGAGAATCCTGATTGTCACATCTTCACTTATATTTATTTTTAAAAAAAGCTACAGTTTGCAGCTGAGGAGTGCGAAAGCTGTTGTAATGATTTCGGGAGCAAAATTAAGCTGTGTAAAATATGGCAATAACTATTTACTTCCTCTGGAAAATTCTATACTTAGTTTAACTTTAACCTTTACCACTCTCTGAGCTAATTCAGCAAACTACAAATTGGTCATATTTATTATTTTCCTCAGAAAATAGGATTTGAGATTTCATGCAATTTGTCTCCATTGGAGGCAATTTGCATAAAATGTCGAAACCTATTTTCTGGGAAAAATATTTTTGCTCAGCACACCAAGCATTAAAATAGTACGCGGTAAATATCGCTGGTAAAGGCTAGGTTTTCACCCGATGCATTTGTACAGATCCGCATTGAGTTATGAGCGCAAAAGGGGTCGCCATATAAAGGGTCAACAATTACTCCATTTAAAACAGACACATTTTCAGAAACATGTTTTATGTTACGAAATCGAATGGGACGTCACAAAAGTTGTCTGCCTGGACTTGTAGTTTAGAAAACCTACCAATTGTTTCCAATCCCTTAGAAGGCCCGTTAATTATGGCATAAAAACAAATTTTAAGACATATGATAACCATAAGCCCTGTAAATAATTATCGAAATTCTTCCATAAATTCGGTAGTGAAATACTTGTTCTTATCTCTTCTTCTTTCGATACCATAAGAAAGGCTGGGCTTGATGCTTGTTGCCTTTCCGGGGCGATACGTTTTCGATTAGACTGGCTCCAGTCGTTTTTGTTTTATATCTATTTCTCTCTTTCTCTACATTATTTTTTTATCATGATCCTCTTTAATCCAACTTCAAGTTACCTATGGTTGAACAAAAATGACTGGTAACAAATGTGGAAGGCTCTGAAATATTATCCACCTTCCATAAATTTAGATAAAATTGGCAAGTAATTAGGTTGCTATAAAATAGCCATTTAGTAAACACAGATCTTTATCTCTAACAGTTCCTTGAAATCAATTTGTTTTGGTTGCTTCTAACCCTTTGGCTGTGTTTCTCAACTGTGTATTTAGTACTGCCCCAGAACCAGAGTGTTGCTGAGAGAGATAGGCTGTGAATTCATTATTTAATTTTGAATGCTATTTCTTTACTTTCATTGCAGACAATCTACATAAGATATCAAATCCTGTATCCTGTGAAAAATAAAACACAAAAAAAAAAATTAAAATGTCGTCTGCTGAAAATTTTACCCAGGTGCTTAGTGTTAATCTGCATTAATGAATTATATGAGAAAGCTTCAGAGGCAATTTGCTACAATAAGAAGGGAAAGAAAGTTTTGGTGAAAGAAAAGTATTATTTGGTGGTCAGTAATATAATAATCCCTACTTTACTTCCGTAAACAAAGCAATTATGCCACCATAGTGCACATGTATTGATGGGTTGGTGGGGTTAGGCGAAGGTGTCCTGTAGCTTTTGTCACCTTCCCCACCCCACCCCCACCCCCTTCATCTTCTCTAATATTTCTTCTATCTTTTTTCTCCCTTTCTCAAGAAGACGACACAAAATGACCCACAAGGGTTGATGTGTCGTGAACCCCAACACAACCAATGTACATATTGTGCACATGTACATAGATATGTTCATCAGCCTGCATGGTGACCCCATAATCATTTGAGGCACTCCAAATAGCAACTGACGTTATGACATATGCGAACAGGTCAGCTTGTGCATCTGCTGTGTCTGTGAAACAAATGTAGACCCTGATTATGCCCAGATGTGCAGGCCCCTCTGCGTGTATGCAGGTCACATATGTAATAAAGTGAGTTTCTATTTGGAGTAACATATTTACAAGATGGCCGCCATCTTGAAAATCTATTTTTCGCTTCTTCTCCTGAACCGAAACACCAATTGACTCCAAACTTGCTAGGAAGCATCGGGGTGACTTGTAGATCAAAAATAGCTAAAATCATGCCGATCGGAAATCCAAGATGGCCGCCATGGCAGCCATCTTGAAAATCTATTTTTCTCTTGTTCTCCTGAACCGAAAGGCCAATTGACTCCAAACTAGCTAGGAGGCATAGGGGTGACTTGTAGATAAAAAATAGCTAAAATCATGCTGATTGGAAATCTAAAAGGGCAGCCATGGCGGCCATCTTGAAAATCAATTTTTCGCTTCTTCTCCTGAGCCGAAAGGCCAACTGACTCCAAACTTGGTAGGAAGCATCACTTGTAGATCAAAAATAGCTAAAACCATGCTGATCGGAAGTCCAAGATGGCCGCCCTGGTGGTCATCTTGAAAATCTTTGTTTCGCTTATTCTCCTAAACCCAAAAGCCAATTGATTTGAAACTTGATAGGAAGCATCGGGTGACTTATAAATTAAAAATGGCTAAAATCGTTCTGATTGGAAATCCAAGATGGCTGCCATGGTGGCCATTTTGAAAATCTATTTTTCATCTCTTCTCCTGAACCGAAAGGATTATTGGCTTTAAACTAGGTAGGAAGCATCAGGGTGACCTGTAGATCAAAAATAGATAAAATCATCCCTATCAGAAATCCAAGATGGCCGCTATGACAGCCATCTTTAAAATGTATTTTTCGCTTCATTTCCTGAACTGAAAAACTGAAAGGCCATTTGACTCGAAACTTGGTAGGAAGCATTCGGGTGACTTGTAGATCTAAAATAGGATAAATTGTTTGGATCGGAAATCCAAGATGGCTGTCATGGCGGCCAGTTTGAAACTCTTTTTTTCACTTATTTTCCTGAACCAAAGGGCCAGTTGATTTGAAAATTGGTAGGAAGCATTGGGATGACTTGTTGATATAAAAATAGCTAAAATCATTCCGATTGAAAATCCAAGATGGTGGCCATCTTGAAAATCTATTTTTCTTTACTTCTTCTGAACTGAAAGGCCAATTGACTCGAAACTTGGTAGGAAGCATCAGGGTGACTTGTAGATCAAAAATAGCTCAAATGGTTGCGATAGGAAATCTCAAATTGCGGCTATGGTGGCCATCTTGAAAATCTGTTTTGAACTTTTTCCCCTGAACCGAAAGGGCAATTGACTTAAAGTTCAATGGAAGTATCGAGGTGACTTGTAGATCAACAGTAGCTAAAATCATTCTGATTGGAAATCCAAGATGGCTACCATCTTGTTTATGTTTATTATATTTCCCTGCCACTGAGCTGTGTACATGTATAAAATCATGATTCTTCAGAAACCACTTAGGCAACTGCAACCAAATTTCACATTGATCCTACTGTTGAAATGTGATTGAGAGTTTGTTCAAATGATCACGCTCCATTGACTGTCATGCCATATATAATATTCTTTTTCAAAATTCAAAATTAAGAACTGCTTAAAAGATAATCTTTTCATTTGTTGCGATGACAGGATTGGAAAAATGTTACATAACATCTGCATATCTGCACTCGCAATGCTACTCAGGTGAGCGACCCGTGGCCCCTTGGGCCTCTTGTTATAATACAGGTCAGGCTTATGAAAATGTTGAATGTTAATTAGCATAGGACCTGAAACGGGGACTAACATGGAACTCAGTTCTGGTGACAAGCTCATAGATCTGCACAGTCTGGTCAGGGTATTTCCTACTTACAGATGGGATTCTACATATAAAGATGGTCAGTGGTAATGACTGTCCATTATCATTGCAATCCACTTGCAGTGCTCGTGGCTGTACTCAAGTGATTGTCACATACTGATCTGTTGAAATGCAGTGTGTGCGTACCTACGACCATAATCAGACTGCAGAGGTTGTTGAACAGATATACAGTCCGATCTGGTACCATTTTTTATATCTGACATTTCTGTAGCCTGGTAATTTTTGTTCAGTCATTAACCTTTACCATTCTCTGGGCTAAATTAACAGATGCCAAGTTGGTAGTATTTCCCTGTTGTTGTTGTTGTTGTTTTGTTTTTTGTTGTTGTTTTTTTTGTTTGTTTTTTTTTTCTTTTTTTTTTTTTCGTTTTGTTTTTTGTTGTTGTTGTTTTTTGTTGTTGTTTTTTTTTTTTTTTTTTTTTTTCAGAAAATAAGGGATGACACCATTTTCATGAAATGTCAAAGCCTATTTTCTGGTAATAATAAGAAATATTACAAGTTCTTGTCTGCTAAAATATTACCCTCCACGATAAGCGTTAAGAAATGGGAATTAGTTTTAGTCATCAAATTGGTTAAAAATACCCACTGCGAAAACTTTCCTGATGTTATTATTTAATTATAGATCAGTACAAGAGTGTGCTACTTGATCAGCACAATAGTATTAAAATATCATCATATTTGCCTTGAATCAGTATCCTAACTGCTAGCATAATAGTATTCTTGTCAAGTAACTCACTTCTGACCACAACTTGCGAATATAAATTGATACAAGTATATTTGCAGACATCAAGTAAATAAACAAATAAAATTAATGCAAAATAAACATGGTATACCTGTATTTTGAGGCATTCCAAACATATTTACAAAATTTACCCATGTGGGTAAATTATACCTTGCTTTTACATGACAAAATTTACCCCTAGGGTATTTGCCCCTACCCTTGAGCAGGGGTATTTTATCCACGTGGGTAAATTTTGCCCCTAAAGGCAAATGCGTTTACATGACTAGTTTACCCCTAGGGAAACATTTGCCCTTAGGGGTAAATATTTGCCCCTAGGGGCAAACTTATGCATATAAACGGGGCATAAAATAGATATAAAAATAAAGCAAATACCCACTGTACAAAGCAGACAGTTTGCACTAGAAGTCCAAAAGACAAGCGTTATTTAGTACTCAAGGGTGTAAACTAAGCAGTATAGTTAGATTGAAAAACTTCTCCAAATCAAAATAAAAGATGAACATAGAGATATTGTTTGCAGAAACTATCAGCGCAGAAGACTCACTTTTTTTCTGACAATCTGTATTAACTTTTGTCATACTGAATAAATTAAGATGTCACGCCCACTTCTAAGTTTTAGCCAGTCAGATTGTTTGATCCGATTTGTTGCTAGAAATTCTCATATTTAATGGCAAACAGTGCAGATCCAGATCCAGATCAGTTGGCTTCTTCAGAAACCAATTGATCTGGATCTACACTGTTTGCAAAGGTAGGGTATATCCATGCAAGGTTCATCATGACAAGGGTTAACCTCATTAACTAAACACCCCTGGCAATCTGGACAATTCAGCAGACGACAAACAGTCAATATTTTTCTTATTTTTCTGACTTCCAAGCACCCAATATCAGAAATTTGATACAGACCATTAACTTTTCAGCAGTGACGGTCTAAGTTTACCTAACAAATTTTATTACCCTCAGCTGTTTGGTGAGAACCATTAAGTATTGCAGTGAGAGAAAGTTTAAAAGGTCAGCAGGATGAATTCTGCCTAGACCAGTTTCACTTGTTACCAGACCCTTTCTTTCTAGCCAAGGGACTGAAGTAAACAAAAATTCTACAAGCTATACAAGTGTTGTGTCCCTTCAAAAAAAAAAAAAGAAAGAAAAAGAAAGAAAAGAAAAATAAAGAAAGGGTCTGGGGCCAGACTAGTTTTCGATGATTATCCGCAAAAATCAATTTGAAATCTTGCGCGATATATTTCTACTCTGATAGTAAAACAAGTATTCTTTCACAATAAGCTTGGTCTACGCTTAGCGCATAATGGATGATAAACGTACACCAGCTTGTTTGTGAAAGCTAATACTTCGTTATAAAAGTTGAGCAAACAATGGAAAAAAGCACTGGATCCGTTCATGACCTTTGATAAAGTGCTTCCGGTGCAATATCAAACTCTATGATTGCATGGGCGTAGACAATGAACACTTTTGTTTACATCGAAAAAGCGGTTACAGTATTGTCAATCGTATATGTTAGTAACATATATGCAGACTATGCAGAAGCTTTTCAAAACAATGCACCGGTTTGTAAGTTATGAAAATTAATAATAGTAACCCTTAAAATGCTAAACAAAATTGTTGCAGACGATATTTTATTCATAGTACAAACCCCAGTACTCAATTTTGCTAACCCTATCATCGTAAAGATAAACGATTTATTTTGATATAGGAAGAAAGCCTGGACATGTCTGTATATAAAACAACTGTATGGCAGATATGCATACACTGCATTTCGCGAAAACTTGCACGTTTCTAGGGAGACCCAGTTGATACTTTACAAATTCTAAGTGTGCAAAACCTTACGTATTCAGGTTAAAATCATAAAAAAGAAAGAATAAATGCTCAAAACAGAAAGCAGAATGTTTATTTTCTCATACACATATGCAAACCTGACGTCATTAGTGATACCCCGGTTGTTTTCCTCATTTAAGGAAGAGTGCCTCGTTTTCCTGTCTGACATCGATTTTTTTAAATTTTGCATGCAAACTGCGTTTCAAATAAATATTCTACCTTTTTTCCATAGCCTTCACTAGAAGGTATACAGAAATGGATTAACACCAAAAAATGTTCGATTTTTCGTCCAATGTGGCCGCTAAATAAACCTGTAAGAAAACGTTTGATTGCAAATTTTATGACATCATTTTGAATGATACGTTTTAAATTTTACCAGACATCTTCCGGGCGCTCATGCTTATGTTTTTTTAATAAAAAAAATATTCGTATAGAATAATTTATTGTACTTACGTAAGTCTTTGACATGCATGATGAGGAGAATCGTCACGTATTTCTTCATGTCCATAACTTCAAAACATTTGTTGACGAACTATACTGGGTAAGAATGTATGAAGACCGAACATAACAACTGACGAAATTTCCGGAAACTAAAATGCTCATCAAAACTCCATAAAATACACGCCGTTTTACAAAACGCGACAAGAATTTTAAACAAACAGTGCTAATTCATATTCAGACATCAACTGTACAGATTAATGTATATTTTACCTGTTAGTTAGTACATGTGTACTATACGCTTAATAGCACTTACAGTTGCTTGGCAAAACTCTAAACCAGTAAACAAGCTTTCTTATACCAAAAACTCAGCCGTATATCTTTCCGACTATAGGGTTATGTTTATTTTTGTTTTTTGCAAGATGCAGGAATTGAGAAGCCCGACTATTATTTGTTTTTCAGAGAAAACAAAGACCTGGCATTTAATGTGAATCGTCTGCTAGTGGACGATTCACATGGAATATCAAGCCTTATTTTCTCTGAAATGTACCAGACAAAATTCGTCTGCTGCAGTTCTGATAAGTGCTTTAAGGGTTAAGTATTATATTTTATTAATGAGTAGAGGTACGATGACTTACTCTATCACAGCATATGCCATGGGAAACAAGCTTACAAACAAATTTAACAGCAAAATGGCCAAGTAAAAGTTCCCTGTACTTGAGGCTCGAAACATCTGCTGAGGTGGCACCATGGCAACTGTTGTCACGAAGTACCGGAAGTAGAAGACAATGATGAGTTTGATTACGCCGATGAGAGCCAAGATTGGTGAAAAGTAAAGCCCAAGCCATATGAGACCTTGCCCATATATGACGTCCAAAACACAAGAGACGACAACAAATTTACTGTAACCAAGCTGTAAAACAGATTATTATATATTAACATCATTTGTACATGTTATTACTTTTATCATTATTATGTACATAGTCAGGGCTCTCATTTCTCATATCCCGCAAATAATCACAACCCTACAATCGAAAAAATATATAGCTGATTTTTTTTTTTTTTTTTTTTTTTTTTTTTGTATAAAAAACCTGGATATTACATGATACATGTCTAGCAATCCGAAACTAATTGCTTGTTGGCGAAATGCATGCATTTTGCATTGTACTGTTTTCGATTTTTGCCTAGCGACTATAAGTTATGTTAAGTGTATAGTAGACAGGCAGATACACCCGACTCGCGATAAATTAATCTGTACAGTTGATATCTAAATATAAATGAGCACTGAATGTTTAAAATTCTTGTCGCGTTTTGTTAATCGGCTTGTACTTTATGAAATTTCGATGAACTTTTTTGTTGATGGAAATTAATTGATATATTGTGTTTGTTCTTCTTACATTCTTACCGCATGTATTCCGTCAACAAATGATACAAAATTGTGGATGATGACAAAATTTGCAGAGAACACCCTTAGCCTGCATTTTAAAAACTTAACTAAGTATAAAATTGTTTTGTGATGCTAGCATTTTGGTCACCTTCAACAGCTGCCCGTTCATTTTGCTTTCTGTTTTACTTGCTGTAATGAAGAGTGGCATCGGGACCCAGGGTGACGTTGGTTAGCTATGAAAGTGCTTTAAACCCCCCTGTGGTTTACTCTTCTGACCGTTCTAAGGCGGTGGTCCCGGTGTTGGTCTTGCTCTTTGTTGCTTTTTGGTTTATTCTACAAGGCGATTTATTTTATGTCTTACCTTGTGCCATTTTGTTCTTGTGTTTTCCAGTCATTTTAGCATTGTGATTACCTCGCTTGGGGAAGAGAGAGCTAATCTTAGTGCTTTTCGTACGTTTGTTCGATTTGTGCTTGTTTGGATTTGTCGGTTTCCTCTTCCTCTTGGTGTCTGGGAAGGGCTGCGGTATGTAATTGTGGCACTTCCTGGACTTTTCTCTTACCTTTTTTTTGTATTGTATATGAATTAATCTTATAGAAAAAAAAGCATAAGCACGAAAACCCGAAAAGTATTTGGTAAAATTTAAAATGTGCAATTCAAAATGATATTGTAAAATTTCCAAAACAAGCGGTCTCTTTCAAGTTTGTTGTAACGGCCATATTGGATCAGAAATAGGACATTTTTTGTGTCAGTCCATCTCTGTGAACCTTCCAATATATGATATCGAAAAAGGGTAGAAGGTGTGTTTGAAATACAGTTTTCATGCGAACTTTTAAAATTGGTTTCAGGCAGTTAACCAGGTTACGCTCCCTTGAATGCAGAAAACAGCCTCCGTGTCACTCTGGACTTCATAGTTGCATATGCACATGAGAAAATAAACATTCTGGTTTCTGTTTTGAACATTATTTTCTTTCATTACTATGACGTTGTTCTGAATACGCAAGGTTTGTATATTTGGACTTTGTTAAGTAGCCCCTGGGCCTTCGTAGAAACATGCCAGTTTTAGCGAAATGTAGTGTATGCAGATTTTCTATACAGTTGTTTTTTTTTATATACTGGTATGTCCAAATTGTCTTCCTATATCAAAATAAATATCTTTCCGATTGTAGGGTTAGTAAAATTCTTATATTGGAACCCATACTGATAGTCAAAATATCATGGATGAAAATACAGCAGCGATATGGAGGAAAGCGTGCTGAACTTTGGGCACATCCTAATCTATTCGGCATAAATGGGTTAACCCTTCTAATCCGGTACAGATACCCATGCAAACAATGATGATCCAGATGAGACGGGAGCCGTCTTATCAGGATTCACATTGTTTGCAATTCTATTTTGAATTTTAAATAAGACCCCTGTTTAGAACAATTGTTCTGACTAGATTCAAAGATGGAAGAGTCTACTTTAGAAAATCAGGGATGAAAGGGTTAAAGTAATTGCGGTCATGGTACCTAAGCCATAATCCAAACTCATAAGTCTGTAAACGAATGACGAATCAGAATGTTCAGACCAACGGACATGGACCCCAGAATAAAGGGTGTAATCAGGCGTCCGCGGATAGTAAGCATTACTTGGTAAGAAAGCTTCGCCCACCATGCCCATAGACCTGAACGAAGGAAATATCGGTAGAAGCGTATGTCCGGGAATTGGGAAGTCTACTTATGGCGCGCGTCACTGACAAAAACATCAGAAACAATTCTGGAAACTGCCACATTGTAGGGATTGACCAGATCATGATGTCCCCCATAGAACTTCTTAAGTGTTGCTACCAGTTTGGTTTTTTGATACCCCTGGCTTATTGTAATAAAACATACCCTTCTACAACAACAGAATTTGACAATGGCAGCTCTTGATAAATGTAATAGTACACCAATCAATAAAAAGAGACCAAGGTCAACCAGCACAACTTTAAAGACCTCGTCCCCGACCTCATTCTCCCAGCAGCATGAGGAATTGTCCGCCATTGTCTGAAATGAGAAGAAATTTACATAACCATCTACACTTCAATGCAGCCATACAAAGAGTCGCAGTGAAACCGAGACTCCGATTTTCGTTCTTTTATGTGTTCTTTTTATCCAAAAGCAACCTTTATAGATATTATTTTACTTCAAATCAGTTAGTAGTTTTCCTACCGAGGAAGTTCCTCTGTTGCAGTTCTTCTTTCGTTTGCGTTGGTGGTTCTTTTCTTTTATCCTTTTTTCATATGTGACATTTGTTTTGTCGTTGTTTGTTCCTCATCTATCCTTCTTTTGATGCCTCGGGAGGGCTGTGCCATTTCCTGATTGTGGCATTTCCTGGGTATCTTTACTAAATTTTTTCACTGTCACTGTTGTTAAATGCTGTGTGCCAGCCGTAGTGAGTCACTCCTTACTTCATAAAAGTGCATTGTTTATCATCATCATTATTATTATTATTATTATTTTAGTTTGTTCTCGTTTACGGGACTTGTGGCAAACTCCATGCACGGTTGATAACTCAGTTATGGTTAATAACGATGCTTCCATCTTTAAAGACACAACTAAAATGAGACTAAAAGTGTCACCACCCATTTTTGATTTTATTGCCCCTGCCTAGGTCCTATGCAAGAGAGATCAAAGGCATGTCTTTAAAAAAGATTAGGAGATCCCAGCAGTAGGTTGTTAAGAGGCCGTCTGAAGGGTAATAAATTCTGTAGGGCTATTGTTGTACCCCACCTCATATATTACGTATGGACCTGATAATATAAGGCAGTTCTGAATTCCTCTATTGGACTTCTATCTGTCTATTGTTTATTGACAGTATACTAGGTTTTGTTGTAATCAGGCTCTTATCAGCGATACCACTGATGACCAAGACACATCATACTTTATGGTAGACTGGTTCTCAGACTAAATGACGGCTCCCGTCTCAAACTGTTTAAGATGGTTGGCGCTTAACAAACTGTCTTCAATTAGGCTCATCGGTGCCCTGTTTGTGATTTTCTTGTGCACTGATTTCAGATCGCCATTGTGCCCTTTGCTTTGTTTCATCACAGTGTTTGCAATAATATGTGTTTTTTTCTGTGATGTTTCAAAGATGAGACAGAGGCCCCTATGTGGTCCGAACATCGGGATGTAATTAAGAGCTGCATAAGTATTAAGGGTGAGATTTCAAGAGAATAAAACTGGTTTAAACCTCCAGTAGTTGTTGTTTTTTTTTTTCTATTTGCCGGTGCTATGCGGCTTAACTGTTGCAGTTCTTCTTTGTGCGTTGGTAGTTTCGTATGTGGCGTTTGTTTTGCCATTATTTGTTCCTCGTCTCTCCTTGGTGCCCCTGAAAGGCTGTGCTTCGTAAATGTTGGCATTTCCTGGATATCTACACTTTTTTTTATCTAATATCGAATAAATTATATCAATATTTATTAAGTGTATATAGCATCGAATAAATTATACCCAACGCAGTAAACTTTCAATAGTTTAATAGAAACAAACCTGCATATATTTTATTCGCACTGGTCGCCATTTTGATTGCGTGAAACAAAAACAGCTTTAAAGTAGTTCGTGAAAACAGGTTACCGTCCAACGTAAACTGTCTGAATCAAACTGATAGTTAGTGAACGTCCGCAAACTTTCGAGCGTCTTCTGCTTTACTGAACGGTGACCTGATTTAAGTCGCAGCTTTACTTGTTCGTTCTGTCAACGATGAAGTTTTGCTTTCTGTTGTTTCTTTTCATTCAACTCTGGTGCCTTGGGAGGGTTCTGTTCCCGTTTGTGACATTTACTGGTATTTTTATATTTATTATTATCTACGAAGCGTTCCTCGTCAATATCCAGTAAAACTTAGAAACTGACGTAGCGCAAATAACACCACTCCGCTAATCGGACCTTTGTCATCATCGGGCCCATTCAAGGTTGTTCTTTTTTATATTTCGAAAATCAATGTGAGGGTCACTGATGAGGACTATTTGACCGACTCTAGACATTCTGCCCAGACACTTGACACTTTTGTTATTTTTAGTTTTGTGAGTGTGATCATTGCTGACAAGGACCATTCGTTTTTAGAATCTATTTATCATCACTACAGTTGATGTTACTGTATTTTCGAATCCTTTGTGATCATTGAGTCCATTTCAGAAATTTGTTTTTAATTCATTTGTGGATAATTGGTGATGCTATGTTTTACGAAACTTGATTCTGTTTTTAGTTTTGTGAGTGTTTTGCCCTAAAGGTTCATTTCGTTTAGAACCTATATACTACTAAACGTTAAGTAACATGATAAGTAGCAGGTCAACAATTCTTTGAGAAAAAATTGTTCTTACTTGATTGGTGAGCTTGTAGCAAGCATCAGTTACATCATATAGTGAGACTACGAAAACCACAAGACTTGCAAAATAAAACAGAGTTGTTCTGAAATTCGAAAGAATAGTTAAATAAAACAGTGGTATTTAATCATGCATTTCCGAAACGAAAAGATCTATAACATTAAATGAAAGCCAACTATCAAACTCATTCTAATACTAAAAGATGACTCCGGCGCACCAACGTCCAGTGAATGCCTGGATCCGTCATATCTGGGCTGTCCGCTTACTTAATCATTATGGATCTGCAGAATGCATGCATACCGACTTTGTGGCTTCCCTGGATGATGCCGGGATGACCTGGACATGTACTGTTCGCAGATCTCCCAAAGACACAATAATGTCCACCAGTCCGGGTTCCATTTTCTTTTTACAGGTATATATATATGAATGTGTTGTCTTACTGAAAATATACTCAGAACACAATCAAGCTTAAAACCAAGATATACCAATCGGGAAACTAAGTATTTCTTTATGTTTTACATACTGAAAATCGTAACATGAACAAGTCTTCTATACGCAATTGGCCTATGGTTCTTGCCGCAACGTCTGAAAATGTACCCTTGGGCATTTGCGCTAGCGAAGATTTAACTGAGCGTGCGAACTCGCGTAGTCTTTACTTTGTGCATTTTGGATAGCCAAAAACGCTGAGTTTCTTCATGTGGACAACGAAGACTCTGATCAGACTGCGCATAATCGTATGCTCAGTTGAATCTTCGATGGCGCACATGTCAAACAGGCGGATTTGAGTCTTCGTTCGGCGCACATGTCAGAAGGTACGTTTTCTGACCTTGCGGCTCATTAACATTAAGTTTAAATCCAGTAGTAATAAACTCACCTTGTTAATGTTAACTTTGTAGCGATTCTCGGGTGCCATCCTTCGAGAAGTATGAGGTACTCGAATATCGGTGGTACCAGAACTTTTAGTCCAGCAACTACAGCTGTTAACTGTTCAAAATAAGCCATGAATTTAGCTGAGTACAGTGCATTTATTTCTAATCATATACAAATGAGTACAGATTCGTTAAAAAAAACAACAGGAATGCGCAATTTAAAGTATATTACAAAAACTACAATATCACAAACAAGGTAGATTCTTCAAAGCAAACGACAGACAAAAGTTGGACCTGATGGGCCCGACCACAGACTGCAAAAGCTAGGTGCCAACTGTAATGAAGAAAAAACAATGTAAGGATGAAGTCTTCGAAGGCAAGCAGGTGCCGATCTTCTTGATTTGCCAGGTTTTCAATTTTAATCGTTACAAACGCAATCATAATTAGATAATGTGACTGTGTAAAAAGACTAGCCAAAACAACATTTGGATTTCATATAGACTTGATAAAAGGCTAAAGATAGACATATATTTTTCAGAAGAATCATTGTCGTAAATTGTCATGCAGAGTGTTCATCTAAAATTAACACTTTGCATCTTGTAGTGTCCGATTTAAAACTACCAACGTGTTTTCAGTCTTATTTATTTAATTTAAAAGGAGAAATGAGATATTTTTTATTTGAATTGCTTTTAAACTCTTCTCTTCAAACACAGTTGTATATATAGTCTACATTCGGTTTTAACGTTAAAATAAACATGTGGTAAGCTTAATATGGATAATTTTAATTCTATGACACTATACTGAGGTTTCAGAACTGACAGCTGACCGAACATATATTTGTAATTTGGAGCTGCATCATAATTAAGGATGTGGTTTTGCGCGATCAAAATTGTTTAAGCCCCGCAACCCCACCCCCACCCGCCAAAACCACTTCCACTCCCCACCCTAGTTTTCCTACATCCCGATCCAAGGCAGTTCCTCTGTTGCAGTTCTTTGTTTGTGCGCCTGTGTTTTCGTACATGTCACTTATATTTTTTCTGGTTTGAAAAGTCTTTTTATAAAGATAGTAATTCTTAGAAACCGTCAATAAAACATACGTTTTATTTCCAACTACTTATTGCTTATTGTCTCACCTGATAACTGCTGAAGAGATCTCTGGCCCATTTAGGAGAAGAATCTGGTAAGAGATTATCTTGATCAGCTACAAAATATATCAGATAACCACTGCCTCCAAGAAGAGCTAGAACGATAGTATTGCTCACCAACCGCCCAACATAGAGAAGATATCTGTTAGTAAATGAAATCAAAACTTCGTACTATAATCTATAGTATATAGATTTGTGTTAACTCGTTTTGCATCTAGTCCAGTTAGTCACTTTAATAAACGAATAAAATTTTAACTGCTATACATCTTGTGCAAGTTTACTGTTATTATAAACTACGTAAAACATTTTCTTAGTTTTATCGTCGTCATTCTGAATTAATATCCAATTATGATGTTGGTTTGGAAACACTTTTGCAAGACGATCTGTCCGAACCTGAATTTTACGACGACTTAATCTAAATATTCAGAAAGATTGTTGGCAACACTGATTTTCCGTACAATTTTAGAAAAATGTTGGTTGCTACAAAAAAGATAGGTTACAACACTGATATTCTGCGGCTGACTGCATGCATGGTGGAAATGGTTGATAGCATTGCTTCCCTCTTTAATTGCACGACGATGGGTCGGTCCGACTAAATGACGGTTCCCTCCACAGCTGTTTCAGGTGGTTGGCACCTGCCTATCAATGCCTTATGGTAGTGCTCATCGTGATCCTGTTTGCGGTTTTCTGGACTCTGACATGGTAGTACGTTATCCCCTACCCGCACCCCTTCGCAAAGATGGTACACTTGAAATAAGGAATATATATACGTTGTCCCGTATTCGGGAACAACTACCCCTTTTAGAGTAGCAACCTCTGAGAAGAAGGTTCGTTGCGACTGCTGTGTTTCGCAAATGTTACCGAACCTGGGTATCTCCATAGTCTTTATCTTTATTTCTCCATTGCCTTTGTACTATACACCAGGTAGAAAAAAGGCTTTTTCTGCCGATTCAACATTTCAGTTCGCATGCACGGTCCTTCAGCGAAGCCACATGTCTAGTTTTGATAACATGTGTTTCACTGTGGTGTTTCACAGATGAGGTAGATCGAACAGGTATGTGTAATTTGGAGCTGCATCCGAATTAAAAGCGAGATTTTGCGCTAGTTAAACTAGTTAAAGCCCCAAGTACTTTTCCTACAGACCATTTCAAGGCGGTTCCTCTGTTGCAGTTTTTTATTTTGTGCGTCTGTGATTGCATTTGTGGTATTTGTTTTGTCCTTATTTGTTCCTCAGCTCTCCTTATTTTGGTGCCTCGGAAGGGCTGTGGTTCGTGGTTATGGCATTTCCTGGGAATCATCACTTATATTTTTCAGACTAAGGAAGATTACTGCACTGGGGGGCTAATTTTTTAATAATACTTGTAGCCATTTTATTATTACACTCTATCTACTCGGTGTCCTAACAACTACACTAAAATCATGTTTTTAGGTAAAATTCTAACTGGCATGTTATACTGTCACGTTATACTTATGAATTTTATTATCCATGACAGATCAATGTGATTATATCCAGTCAGAAATTAACCATGACAATGATGTATATAAACAACATTGCAATTTTCCAATAGCCAGAAACCTAATTTTCGATGCCGAATTTTCTTCAGCATTCAGTAATTGGTCTACCCATGCTTACAATGTCATTAATGCTGTCTCAGCCTATACAACTTTGTTGCATTTCTTTTTTTGTGTGTGCGTCTATTTTTTGTCGTTATTTTTGTTGTTGTTGTTTGTTTGTTTTTTGTTTTTTTGTTTTTTTGTTGTTGTTGTTTTGTTTGTTTGTTTTTTGTTTTTTTGTTTTGTTTTTTTGTTGTTGTTGTTGTTTTGTTTTTGTTTGTTTGTTGTTGCTTTTTTGTTGTTGTTTTTTTGTTTTTGTTTTTTGTTGTTGTTTTTTTTTTGTGTTGTTGTTTTTTTTTTTGGTTTTTTTTTTGGTTTGTTTTTCATATGTGGCATTTGATGGTTTGTTTGTCTCCTTTCTTTCTTTTGGTGACCCAGGAAGACTGTGCTTCGTAACTGTGGCATTTCCTAGGTATCTTCTCTTAACTTTTTGAAATACTACACTTTCTGCCTCGCCCTTTAGGATTTTAAGAATCTAAGTGAAGATAACTACCCAGTAAGCATTCACCATAAATCTATAGCGGGCCGTTCTCGGCCCGTCAGGGTAGCTGACGGGCCGATAACGGCCCGCTGTAGATTTATGAAGAATGCTAGCTGGGTAGGAAATGCTGCAGCCACGAAGCACAGCCTTCCAGGGTCTGTCGCACTGGGTGCGTTTGTATTTTTCCCATTTAGCTCGTGCCAGAATGACTTGTTAATGACTGTATAAGTGCATTTGTTTTATTAGCTTTACTCGACGCTTATACACAAAGTATTACTTACCTTGTATGACATTCTACATCAGTAACTGTTCTTTCTTCGCGTACAATTTCCTATAATATAAACCAGATATTAAAACAGTCACATATCACACAAAATTGTGAAAAAAAGAACGTCCAATGCTTGGATTATTACAGCTGATGGTATATATTAGCGGAATTCAATTTTCAACTGTTAAACTCCTTAAAAAGGGTATTGGTATCTTAAAAACGTAAAAGTATTTGTAGGATTTGTCGCCCATATTATGAAATAATGTCCCATTATAAAGCTGGTTTGAAAAAATCTACAAGAAGGGCTACTGAAACCCTGAATTATTGTAATGACTTAGTTTATAAAACCAGAAGGATTGTCGATAAAACTGATATTTCGAAGCACGTTGCAAAAAAGAAAGGTTACAATATAAGTGTTCTGCGGCCATCTGCATACATGATTGTTAATCTAATTGTGACTGATCATTTTGCTTCTGTCTTTTATTGCACGACTGTTATAAGGCCTACAGACTACACCAAACATCCATAGTCTGGCGGCAATCAGAAGATCGCCTTCAGGGTATCGATGTTCGGGCCTACATTGATCGCCCCAGTGTTGTTTTTTTTCTGTCTTTTTTTTTTTTTTTTTTCATTTATGTTTAGATTTAGATTACCATTGGGCGCTCAAGTTTGTTTTATCATAAAGTTTTTTTTAGTCACAAATGTATAACTCTGATGTTTTGCTGGTTAGTTAAAAGACCTTTACGTTAACCAAAAGGATAATTGGTAATCAGAATTATGGGCAAGGTTTCGCGTGTGTAAAACTTTTTAAAAAGCCCTCCCCAGACGTTCTTGTTCTGCTGACCATTCAAAGTCAATTCGTATGTTGCAGTTCCTCTTGGTATGTACATACGTTATTGCTAATGTTTACAATAGTTTCATTATGTTTCCTAAACTGAGGAAACGCGTTGGAATAGTCAGTAGGAATACTAACAGGGGGTTCTATGTTCCATATTTCTGAGTATTATTGGACAGTTTTAATACTGTCAATATGAGTAGAGACTTTTTTACATTTCTATCAACCTTTTACTTAACCTTAATATCCGTTTTCAAGGCGGTTCTTTGGTCAATGACTCCAGCCCGACTTGTAACTGAATGATCCCAGGAACAAAATGTCCTCCATGCGAATGGATATTCCCCTCCAACATCAGCTAATTTACTCTTTTTGTAGCGAATGATCATCCTGAAGAGTAAACGGTGAGTTACCAGTAGAATTTTATGAGGATATTCATCTTTTTTCCCAAAGGAAATTCTATTTCTATCCTGATCTATTTATGGTATTAATTGCCTGGTATCGGCCGTAAAACGTCTCCCAATATTTCATTTTAATGCACAAAGTAAAAACGGTGAAGCTTCATCAAGGTCTCTACTACATACCTGCGAACAGCAAAGGCTCTGACGAGAATGCGCTTATGCGCAGGCTCGCCTGAGTCTTTGCTGGTTGCCTATGTGATAAGTATCTTTTTCTCATGTGTTGGCTCAATTTTGGTGTTAGCTGCTGTGTGGCAGTCGTAAAACATCTCCCAATATTTCACTTTAATGTACAATTAAGTAGTTGTACTTTGTGGTCTTTTGGAATCACTGTGTCGTTCGGATTTAATTGAAAATGGAATATCCCACAACCTAGGGCTAGGAGCTGCAGATTCAATAAATGAATTTGGACGGAGTTACTCCTTCGGAAGTGTATCGAATCTCTTCAGATGGATTTGTTCAAAATTAAGGATAAGTATGGCGTGTAGGTGTCCAATAAAGATGTTGATAATGTGGCATTTTACGTCTCTTTCAATATTATTTAAGCCCTAGCGAGACGATGAATGACAATGAACGGTTCTGTGTACTGAAATGCCGTACAGACATGAGCTGAATTCTGCCTCCAGCGGTTCCAGATCCTAATTCGGACCCAAGAGTTCGTGATCCGATGTTGGGAGCGTTAAACAGTCGGCCACCAGGACGCTTCCGTGAAGGTGTCTTAATATATAGGCTGATTATAGTACATGAAGAGACTTACGTTGTAATTATCACCACAAAACAGAATAAATTCACTGCTAACCATGTCAGCATATAGCCCAGAGGTAAATTGTACGTAAATTTCAGATCATTCGTGTAGGCTCCATAAAACATTATGCTATCCGACAGTTCTCCCTGAAAGAGTCAAATTAATGTTTCATTATCATGACACTATCAACTGGTATATGTAGGGTCCGTAGAACAGATGAGTATAATTTGACGGTTAGAAATACTGTTTAATTATTCCATAATCATATTAATTCTGTGTAGAAACATATGAACAGCAAGTCCGTTTGGTAGAGTCTCCAATACATATACTGGCTAAGTTTTTTTTTTTTTTTTTTTTGTTTGTTTTTTTTTTTTTATCAAAATTAAGAAAGGAGACTAGACCAGCTAAAATATTATAGTATTCATTGTAATGCAAACAGATGGTTTTGTTTCCATATTATTCACTTTAACGCCTAGTGGCTAGACTACATATTTACCCTACACACACTGGGAAAGACATACCTGAGCAAACAGTGTAGATCCTGATCAGACCTAGCAGTAGGCGGCGTCTGATCAGCGTCAAAACTGTTTTTCGCTCAACTAGCAGTTTTTCGACACATCCAGGGGTAGTACATGGACTTATTCCTTTGGAATCATTAGGCCCATTGTGGTATATTTGAAACAACAATAATCATTACAGCAGGAGGATAGGAAAAATATAACCTTGTTCAGTAACTTCAGGCTTCTGATTCTTAATTGAAAATTGAAACCAGAAGTCATAGGTCACCGGACAAGGCTTTTTATATATACGTATATCAAATGCAAGAATACACTCATGCATATACTCACAAACATAAAAAAACAGTAAACGACATTTTTGCGACGTTGTGTGTTTATGGCGTTGATGCAATGTCGAAACGACGTTTTTGCAGCTTTGTTTGTTTATGGTGTTTATTCAATATGGAAACGACGTTTTGTGATGTTGTGTGTTTATAGCATTATGATAACAGTCTCTAGCATACTTAATACTACATCTCAAAGGCGAGGGTTAGATATCCATGAATCAGATATATGCCCCCAGCAACGGTTTAGTTGTTGACCGTTCCAAGGTGGCATTTCTGTTGTAGTTTCTCTTCATTTGGTTGTTCTCTCTTAGGTTCGTCATTCTGTTTTCGGCCAATGCTGTCTTGTGTTACCGTTTCCTGTATAGTCGACTCTCGTTATCTCGAAGTCCAAGGAATTCTCTGAAATTCGCGATATCCGTTCCTCTACATATCAGATTTGCAGAATTGAGGAAAAATAAATCAAAAAAACATATTTCATAAATGAACTTGCACTTTGACTCCTAAAGTTAGAGATATATTGAAAAAAATGTGGAAAAGAGGAGAAATTGCTCCTAAGGAGCAATTTCTCCTCTTTTTCACAATATTTTATTACCTGTTGTCAGATTTCCATGTTAAAACAGGGACTAAATTTTTCACTTCGAGGTAAGCGGTTGTTCGAAATAAACGATGTCAAGATAACGAGGGTCGACTGTAATTAAGTCCTTATCCGATACTTTGGGAAGGCTGTGTTTGGTGATTGTGGTCTTTCCTTTGGTATTGTCAGTTATTTCAATACATAGTTTAGCAGATGACAATGTATGGCGTCCACAGACATATTAGGGCATACATATGTTTTGGCTTCATGATACCTACATATTCTGGACGGTTAAATCTTGCCAGATCAGTTCCTGTAAACAAAATGCTTCATAATATGTATATTTTCTATACGACCTGGTCTTATTAGGTCTTATTAGTTCATTTAATGTTAACAAAACCTGAAGTATGATATCAGCTACTTTTGCTAAGACAGCTTCTAGGATATGAGATAAATTCATTTTATAAGTACTTACAAAATGACCCCCATATTTAGTATCACTTTTAAAATTTCCGGATATGATCTGAAAGAAAAATAGACATAGTACAGGAGTATACAGTTGAAATTAACTTAAACCTAAAACAGAATTTCAAAGATTTTAATGAAATCAACACACAAATTGATGTATATGTTACAGTCTTTATATGGCAAAAAGGTGCTTTCGAACATGCGCAAAATGCTCTTGTTCAGATCATCCTGCACACGCGCAAAGTATCATCCGGGACTTTACTTCACATTCATACATTCTGTAGTATCCAGTGATCCTGTTAGCAGACAGGAAATGTCCTGATCAGAGTGCGCTTATGCGCAGGCTGATTTGTGCCTTCGCTGTCCGCGTATGCCCGACATCAAGGAAACATGCCTATATAATTCTCACCCCATTGAACCCCACTTTTATATAGTAAAACTGGAGTTTAAAGGGTATACATTATTTTACTTATTTTTGCTCAAAAACATAGATTTGGGGTACTCGTTAGAACCGCCTCGCCAAGGCGGTTCTAACGAGTTCCCACAATCTATGTTTTGAGCAGAAATATGAAAAATATCAGATTTTTTTATCTGAAACTTTTCTGTTTTCGGAGGTGAAAGTTTCTATATATTTGAATATGCGTGTTTTCGTAATGAGACACGTTTTCGTATGGCGCGGCCCATATGTCCCCATACTATCTTGTTGCCACGCCCACTTCTAATTTCCAGCCAATCAGATTATTTGATCCGGGTTTTTATAGAAATTCACATATTTAATGACAAACAGTACAGATCCAGATCAGTTGGCTTCTTCAGATGCCAACTGATCTGGATCTACATTGTTTGCTAAGACAGGGCATGTCGTGTTCAGCAAGAAAATGGTTAATTTTATGGCGATTGTTTCTTTAAACTCAAATGGAGTGTAAGTAATGCTGATTTTGGAACAATTCAAACAGTTACAAAGTCACGAGTTACAATAAATATGAATATTATGCAGCAAACTGCATGCATTGTTTTTAATCCATTCTCATGTTTTATAACTTTGCTTATCCCTTTAATTGCCCCACGATGAGTCAGGTCTCCGACTGGATGAGGCTCCTTCCTCAATCTGTTTCAAAAGGTTGGCACCAGGCTATTCCTATCTGTGGTCAATCGTGATCCAACTTATTTTCTTCTGCTTTGGCTTTAGACTGACATTTAGCCCTCTTTCTTGTTTCATCAGTTTTGTGATTGTTTGTGCTGTTCCACTGATGAAGTAGAGGATCCTGCTTTTTTACGTCGGCCCGAAGGTACGTTTTCTTACGTAGGGCCGAACGCATGTTTGCAACCATTGGCCAGTTTTCTTACATATGCATTTTTTGGACACCACAATACTTTGGTGAAAGATGAAAAAAAAAAACATAAACTCCCGATCCCCCGCCGTGCGCTACCCCCACGTTCTTTTACATTCTAATTATGCATTCCGATTACTGGAGGATGTGATTAATCTACGAATCATATTAATCTGGGCCCTGTTGTTGAAAGCATCGTTAGCTTAACGAACTCGTTAGTGGTCAAAATATTAACTGTTCTAGTAAGTACAATATCTAATTCGCAGGTATTTTCGCTGAAAAAAAAATTGAGTAGCTTTTGCAAATAAAAGCTACTCACATTGTTTAAGCAAAAATATTAGCATATATGCCATATTTAATGATCAAGGTTTTAACGATACGTTAACTAACGACATCGTTAGTTTTGAACAACTGGGCCCTGATTATTAACGTTAACTAACGACATAGTTAGTTTTGAACAACTGGGCCCTGATTATTAATCTGACTTTGTCAGCTCCCAGTCGGACGAGCAGATAAACACATTATCAAGTTGAAGTTGTGACATGTGCGATGACCAGTAATAGGTCTGGAGACCAGTGATAGGACATATTACGGGCGCTACCCAGCTAGCATTCTTCGTAAATCTACATCGGGCCGTCATCGACCCGTCAGCTACCCTGACGGGCCGATGACGGCCCGATATAGATTTACGAAGAATGCTGACTGGGTACACGGCACTTAACCCTTATCATGCTGAATTAATAAAGATGCCACGCTGTTTGTTATTTAGTACATATGTCGATAACCTAGATCAAACAATCTGACTGGCTGAAAATTAGAAGTGGGCATGACATCTTGATATTTATTCAGCATGACAAGGGTTCATGTAATTCGCAACATTGCTCACTTGGTCATGTATGATACATTTAAGCCTCTACGTCAGAAACCGTAACTTCGGACATGTGCGGCTAGTGAAGATTCAGATCAGACAGCGCAGTCAGATCAGAACCCTCACTGGGCGCCCTTTGGATATTTTCTTCATGCGGACAACGAAGACTGATCAGACTGCGCGATTCTGCAGATTGATTTGAGTGTTCGGAGGATGCAATGTCAGAAGGTACGTTTCTTTAGGTTGAGGCTCATTTGAGGCAGACGTTTCATACCTCTGGTAACGTGAGAAGTCCTATCATGAAGACCGCTATGAAACAGTTTAGGTAGACAAGTGTCCTCACAAAGCGAAAGTAGGAAGCTACATTACTGCCAAAGTAAGCTGAAAAAGATAAATGTACTCGACTCAGGTGAACTGCTACACTTAGAAAAAGGAACTCTAAACTCTTTTAGAAAGGAAGACAACTATTCCAGACAAGGGTTTATAAGCGCAATATGTTCAATTTGTTTTTCAGAAATTAATAAAGGAGATCCGTTTCCTCTTCGATCCTGTTAGTCGCTCCGTTTCCTCTTCGATCCTGTTAGTCGCTCAAGATTGCAAAATCTTTAAACCTATTTATCCCAAACATCTTTTAATGAGCGACATTGCCATACTTGTGACTATAGTAGGCGGATGGTCGACAAAGGGATTAAGTACTGTATGGCCAGATTCAGTAGTCGACAAAATTATGATGCTTTATTTTTTCCGAAATAGGAGACAATTTAAATGCAATGCCAAAGCCTATTATCTGCAAAAAATAAGGAAATAGTTTTGCTGAAAATTTACCCAGCATGCTAAGTGTGAAGTAAATGGACACGTGGATTTCAGTGGTGCGAGATTACAACTACTGCTGTATGCGGCATAAAAGACCGGTCGACTCATGTCTAATAAGCAATGAATCTCTATGTTTGAACCATAAACATATAACTGTCTTAATGCCGAGATAGTAACTGAGTATCTTGAATGCTTTTAAAACTATTCTACAGTCAAACCTCCATAGCTCGAACACTGACGGCTCGTTTACCATGGCAAATTCAAACTCGTTTTTGAGTTCCTACAAAATTCTTCCGATAGCTCAAGAAAACAAATATTTAGAGATTTTTTTCTTATTTTATCATGAAATGGTATGTTGTATGTATTTCTAATGATTACATTCAACACACTATTATTGTGTAGAAGATCGAAAAGATTTTCCTAAATTATCGCCATTTGTTTCCTTACCTGGCACCATGATTAACCTTCAGTGGCTCGAACTACCCATATCTCGAACAATTTCCATTGTGCAAAAGATGTTCGAGCCATTGAAGTTCGACTGTACATATACAAGTCAAAATTGAAATATTAGAATACTTATAAACAATTTCAGATAAACAGACCATTAAGTCATCATATGAGCCGCAATGTGAGAAAACGTACCTTCTGACATGTGCGCACAATGAAGAATTAAATCAGTCTGCTCATCCGCAGGAAGAGTCTTTGTTGTCCGCATGAAGACATTTTGCATCATTAGCTATCCAAAATGCGCACAGTGAAACTGATCAGACTTCTCATATGCGCAGGCTGATCTGAATTTTTTCGCTGGGCGAACATATCTAAAGATACGTTTCCGTCGTTGCGGTTCATACCGCTACAGTAACACACCTGTTAGACGCGATAGAGATCCTTCCCATATATGCCACGACCTCGTGTACCCCTGTAAATCTTTTCTCTGAAATAAAAACGCTATAGTCTGTTTTGAAGCCATTTGGTAATGGTATAAAATCATATACAAAAGTACATGTACTGGTGCTAGCGCGGCTTTTTTATCCTTTGTCCTGTTTGTTGTCTATTGCTGTGTTTCATTACGAAAACACGCCTATTCAAATGTATAGAAAATTTCACCTCCAAAAACTGAAAATTTTCAGATAAAAACTCTGATATTTTTTTCATATTTTTGCTCAAAACATAGATTGTGGGTACTCGTTAGAACCGCCTCGGTAAGGCGGTTCTAACGAATACCCACATTTTATGTTTTTGAGCAAAAATAAGAAAAATAATGAATACCCCTGTAAAACCCCAGTTTTACTACATAAATGTTGAGTTTAAGGGGGACAAAATTATATAGGCGTGTTTTCGTGATGCAGTGGATGTTGTCAGTCACTGTGATCACATTGTTGGGGAAATCCTTGCTTTTCTTTGGTTTGTGTACTGGCTATCATGGTTTGTTGGCTCTTCCTCTTGATGTCATTGGTAGGCTAGAGCGATATTCTGCAGTGAACCCTCGTTACAACGACAGCATTTGTTCCCAATGATGTTGCCATTAAAATGAATCTGCTGTTGTAAAGAATCTTTAATGGACATAATGATATGTAAGAAAGACCTTGTTTTTTTCTTGTTTTCCCATAGAACAAATGTGAGGCGATTCTAACAAATATTCAAAAACTATGTTGCTTGAACTTTTAATGCAATATTCTTGCATAATTTCTCATCCGCACCTCTTGAGTGAAGGTTTCGTGACAATTGTCATTTTAACGAATTTTGTCGTTGTATCGAGTGTCGTTATAAAGAGTGTTGACTATATTTTCTAAATAGGTTTATTAATCACAAAGGATCAGAAGATATAAACTACACAAAGATTAATCCTTGTCCTGCTGAATAAATTAATATGCCACGCTCACTTCTAATTTTCAGCCAATCAGATTACTTGATCCGGATTGTTGCTATAAATTCACATACTTAATGGCAATCAGTGCAGATCCAGATCAGTTGGCTTCTTCAGAAGCCAACTGATCTGGATCTACACTGTTTGCATGGGCATGATATATCCGGGTTCAGCAGAACAATGGTTACGTACAGGTGTAAAACTACCTAGAAAATGCCACAGTCACCAAGCACAACCTTGCCGATGCTCCCAAAGGTGGAGATATGAGGAACAGACAATAAAATATATGAAACCACAGACGCACATACAAAAAAGAACCGCAGAAGAGGAACCGCCTTGGAACGGTCAGTAGGAAACTATTGGAGGAGGGCCTTAAACCAGTTTTGTCTCTTGATGCAGCTCCAGAGAGCACAACAATACATAGAGAAAGAAAACAGAAAGCAAACTGGGCAGCCATTGAAGAAGATGACCGCAATGCTAGCGCTACAACAGAAAACAGAAAACAAAGTGGTCAGTCATATAGCGTTGATCACAATGCTAGAAATGTAACAAAAATTATCAGCATCAAGATACCCGTCTTGGGGACAGCAGTATTAAACACTAGGAAACTACAGTGTACTGGGGGCGGAGCTTAAATCAGTTTTACTCCCGCGAAAGCTTACCCTTATTTCTGATGCAGAAATCTCACCCTTAATTCTGAAGCAGTTCTAAATTACAAATATATGTTCGGTCCGCATAGGAGTGCTCTACCTCATCTGTGAAACATCACAGTGAAACACATATATTCAAAAACATTGTGATGAAAACTACATACTTTTAGGCACCAAATATGTGTCACGTTATGATCTTTATATGCGTAGACAAATGAAATCATGCACAAATTATTCGATTCCTTGTAAATAAAATATGTACATATGCATCACATATTAAAAATCAGGCATACTTTCTCATCACAATATAATGAAGCTTAACACAATGTGCAAAAATATAATTAAAGAGACCCAAAAAGTAAGCATCATAAGAAAGCGTATAATATGTAAATAGATTACCTTTTCTATTTTCTGTTTCTCTGTGGTTCGTCTGAAGTGATTCTCTTGATGTAGCAATCTGCAATCATTATTACGTTAAATAGTCCGTGCAATGTGTGCCCTATGTTTCTCCATAATATAGTCGAACCTCAATGGCTCGAACATCCTTAGGACCATGAAAATTTGTTCGAAATATGGGTTGTTCGAGCCACTGAGTGTTAATCATAGCGCCGTCAGGAAGCAAACTGCGATAATTTAGGGAAATCTTTTCGATCTTCTACACAATAATGGTATTAAGTTGAGTGTAATCCGAATCGCATCGACGAGGCGATTCTAATGAGTACACACAACATACAATTGCATGATGAAATAAGAAAATTTCCTTAAATATTTGTTCTCGGAAGAATTTCGTAGGGACTCAAAAACGAGTTCGAATTAGCCATGGTAAATAAGTCAGCAGAGTTCGAACTATTGAGGTTCGTCTGTATATAGTAAAAAAAGGGGTGTGCAGGGGTCTACACTATTGAGCGTATTTTCAGAATATTTCAGAGTTTTATTTTTATTGTTATAATTATTGATTTTAATTTGGTCTGTTATTTCTTTTATACTGCATAAATGCTGGGTTAGGGTTAGGGTTCATACTGCCTACATTTTAGTCAAACTTTCCTGCTTTGCTCCATATTAAACATGTGTACTGGAAATTCCATGATCTTAATGGCTCTATGTAAGAGGGGTGTTAGGATAACTACTTTTTTTCTTATTTCTCCATGAAAACAAATGTTGTGGTATGCATTTGAAGTGCCTCGGCGAGGCTCTTCCGTAATTGTGGCCATTTCTGAGTCTCCCTATTACGAAAACACGCCTATATTTGACCCTCTTAAACCCCACTTTTAGATAGTAAAACTGGGGTCTACAGGGGTATACATTATTTTTCTTATTTCTGCTCAAAAACATACATTGCGGTACTCGTTAGAACCGTCTCGCCGAGGTGGTTCTAACGAGTGCCAACAATCTATGTTTTGAGCAGAAATGTGAAAAAATATCAGATTTTTTTATCTGAAAATTTTCATTTTTTGATGGTAAAATGTTCAGTATATTTGAATAGGCTTGTTTTCGTAATTTAATATCATTTGGTGAGGATTGCTCACACCAATTCCTGTGCCCTTTTTACAACAACCGATATGCGTTTGTCTTTCAGTTTCATATTGTTCAAGTTGAAAAACAGCGTGCAAGCTATCTTTGCAACTTATTGCTATATGCCCTTTATATTGCCAACAAGAACGGTTTTCGTTTGGTGACGGTTAAAATCACAATCAAAATTAAAAAAAAAAAAATCACTAGTAAATATTCATCAAAAGTCTGTTGCGAGGCTGCAGCTGCAGGTCCTTTAACATTACTAAATATCTAAACTGAGCAGTATCTATGAGTACATTTATCATTTATGGAAAATAACGAATATGTGACAAGTACCAAAACAGTATCCAACACCATACGCGAAAAACATTGATGTAATCACCCCACCCACTTCTAGTTTAGGTCGCCTCTTTTCAATATATATGAGCCGCAACATGAAAAGCCGTGCCGAGAAAACGTGTCTTTGGGCATATGCGGAGAGCAAAGGCCCAGATCCGCGCAGTCTGCTCTGGGCTTTCGCTGTCCGCAAAGAGAGTCATTTGATACTACAGAATATTTCAATGGAGAGCAAATGCCCGGATGAGACTTTGCGCATGTGCAGAATGATGTGAATCTGCGCATTTTGTGCGTGCTCGAAGGCACTTTTTCGCTTGATGCGGCCCATGTTATGACATGAGCGCCCAGGGGAATCCTTACTGTCTGTCTGAAGAAGCATTGAGTCCTTTGCTTGCAACAGAGCTTCCAATGAATTCACAGATGCGTAGGTTGATCTGAGTCTTCTCGAGGCACACATGATAGCAGGTACACTTTCTCCAGCTCATACCGAAACTGTACTAGCATTCATCTACTCACCTTGAAATTCTAAGCTTTTTCTGTATTGGAAGGGGCGTTGTATTAAGGGTTTGTAACAGCTGGTCCACCACAACGGCCTTCTTTTCTGCATTCTGTATCACTACATTTATATCAGCCTCTACGTCATAACTAGTTGGAAAAAAATAAAATACCATGCTTCAGTGAATTGCCAACTTGGAGTTACATTTAATTAGTCATATTTTCTAGGAGATATAGAGATCTGGCTATGAATAGTTCCTTTAAGAACTAAATATATTCAGCAGTAAACGTTAAGTGTGTCCCGATGAAAATTTTACACAGGATAAATACATTTAAGGGAATGATTTTACCGCTTTTCAATTGTTCAAAATTCGTGAAATTTCATGTCTTAACATTTTGTCGTGACAAATCAATGATATCAAATTTGCGAAAAAGCAAAATTCTAAATAAATAAATAAATAAATAAACAAATGAATATTTTTTTTTACTAAAAGCAAAAAGGCATTTTCTGTTAAACGTGTTCAGTAAAACATTACTATGGAAATTGTATAGCTTACAATTAAGTTTGCTCATAAATCGAAGATGAATAGTTCAGGCACAAAGTAGTAACAGGAAAAAAATGTAAAAAAAAAAAATGTTTTCCACTAATTTTTTTGTCGATTATAATTCAATTATTTAATTCAGAATGAAAAGCCACACAAAAGGATAGTAATTCGCCCGTCATAACATATATTTATGTAGACGTGGGCTGCCTAACTTTAATGACAGTCAGTGCACACAACAAAAACGATCTCAACGTTTCTCTAGAACTGGGTGAATGATATACCTTGGATTCAAGAAAGCGTATTGTATTCTATACTGCAGATCTTCCACTGAAATCTGATCTTCTCTTGTGTTTGGTGCCACTGACGAGATGGAAGAACGCCGTGAACCTGGTAGAAAATAATATTTTAGTAAATTATCCAGAAATATAATGGTAAATAATAAATGAAGCACGTTTCATGTTAAAGATGACCTTATAACGTATATAATTATTTTAGATGTATAAACCTCCTTTAACAGGTACAGTAAAATTCCGCTATTAAGACCACCCAAACTTAATACAACTCCAAGATTAACCCTTGTCATGCTGAATAAATTAAGATGCCATGCCCACTTCCAATTTTCAGCCAGTTAGATTACTTGATCCAGGTTGTTGATATAAATTCACATACTAAATGACAAACAGTGCAGATCCAGATCAGTTGGTTTCTTCTATACTGTTTGCAAAGACAGGGGATATCCGGGTTCAGCAGGACAAGAGTTAAGACCAGCTTTTGACGGTCCCAAATGTTTTCTTTCTTATTATGATATGTCCTAAAATTTCGTACACATAGGTTTCTGACAATATGGCATATGAAAAAGTGTAGACCCAGATCAGACTGCTCCTTCAGGTCTACACTATTTGCCATTCTACTAAGTATGTTAAGAAACAACTGCATAAAAGCAAATTTTTGGCCAAATATTTGGCCAAAAAAGTATAGAATAAAGTGTTCGAAATTTTAGAACATTACCGTATTTTAAATTCGATATTAACCCTTGTCATGCAAAATAAATTAAGATGCCACGCCCACTTCTAATTTTCAACCAATCAGAATACTTGATCCAGATCGTTGATATAAATTCATATACTTAATGGCAAACAGTGCAGATCCAGATCAGTTGGCTTCTCATGAAGCCAACTGATCTGGATCTAGACTGTTTGCAAAGGTAAGATATATCCGGGTTCAGCAGGACTAAGGTTAAGACCACCCCTGCCGGCCTCGGTGGCTCAGTTGGATGCGCCGTCCGACTGGAGACCAGGAGGTCGCGGGTTCAACCCCAGCTGAGGTCGGCAACATTCTTTCGTGGAGATTGATCATGAAATATTTTCTACAGTCATTCTCTCCCTTCCGCTGATTCAAGAAGGGCAGTTGTCAGTTTCTGGCGAAAGAATGAGCACAATACTGGTTAACCGCCTAGAGGACTAAGCCTGCCCAGTAAACGTGTGGTTAGGTAAACTGACCGCGCTCGACATGACCCCATTGGGTTGACTGGGCCGTAAAACCTCAACACAAACAATAAGACCATCCCAATAACAAGACCACTTTTAGACAGTCCCAAAAGTGGTCTTACTAGCGGAATTTTACTGCATATCAAAACATGCCCGTTCCACTGTTCACTAGCACCAAAATATTTTTTTTTATTTGCAAGTATGGCTGCAGCTGTATTTATGCATCAATCATTTTATAGATCTCTTTTCATAAGGGGGCAGTAACGATTGAGAGAGTGTTACCTCCCCCACCCTACCCCCTCTCGTGAAAGTGTATCCATTCCCCTTAACGGGTAGTAGTTTCAGATCATTATTGAGTCTTGAACAATGTCAACCAACTTTAATTTGGACATGGAACTATATTATCTTACCATAACCAAGGTTGATGTAAACCTGTTCATTCTGTCCGTCTGTCTTACTGACCAGTGCTGTTCTTTCAGTCACATTATCTTCTGCCATCGGTGTCTATCAGATCATATCTACAATATGATATTTTAAACCGTTGACGGCTGGATATATATTAGATTTATCGTTCGTTTGAAGTGTGTTTATACAAAAATGTATATAGAACTGTTATTAAGCGCATGTCAAACTGCTAGGGCTGACGATTCACATGAAATGCTAAGCCTTATTTTCTCTGAAATATAATTTTAAAAACTGTATTAGTGTTTGCTACAATTTTGCTTGGCACCTTAAAGGTTAATTGAGTTGTTAATGTTAGGCCAGCAGTGTAGACCCTGATCAGACGTCGAAATATGTGGTTTCTAATCCGGGTCTACACGGCTGGCCAAGAATATTGCTTGTGTTGCCTCTGAGCTATATTGAAGTGCTAACTTTGATATTTGTCTATAATTGTTTAGTATGATATCTGTGTATATAAATGTCTATTTGTCATATTGACGTGTCATATCAATAAAATACCTAAACGTATATAAAAATGGACAGAATGCCAAGACGTTATGCAATTTTAAAAATCCATGGATTTAGAATGTTAGTAACGTTTTGAAACGACGGTCATAGAAAGCTACCATTTTGTTTATCTATATTATATAAGAGCACATCACATTCTGAAGTAGTTATTTCATTTAGTAATCAAAGTACTTACGAGTTTTATAATTCAGGTCATTAGCTTTAATTTGATATATAACATAGTGCGATAGCACTTTGTAAACATTCAAAGATGGTTGAGTTTATCCTTAATAAATATCATATGAAACGAACATTTCTGAGAGCTACTCTATTTATTGCTAACATGATTAAAATAAAATATTCTACCTCTATGTGAAAATACATCAGAGTAAGTCCAAAATCACCCCATGTAATATACAAATTAGGCTCAAAATCAAGATACTATAAGATATTGAAACTTATCAATCGGTACATAAACAATAGCTGTGATCGTTATCTATTAAAACTCGTGGTAGATAACAGTAAATGCGGATACTATACTGTCATTTAACATTTTTCTATAAATTATTTATCGAACATCCACACGCACTTAACGACCTAAAGGTGCATATAATACAATTATTGCCCTTGTGCGAGGGTAAAATGAAGATTTGTTCGCCTTCGACAGTTATTATTAACCGAGGGCTGCAAGTAATGTTACCCGAGAGCTTGTACGAGGCTAACATTAACCACCCAGGGAAACCCGATATCGGGATATCGGAGGTTGCGAGATTTCGGAGGTAAACAAATTATGTCATCCAGCGACAGTGTATGTACTTATCCTCTTTTAATGATCAAAAAAGTGCTTCTAGAGGATAAGCAACGTAACCTATATTTTCTCAGTTTAATAGTTTAATATATGAAAATGGCATTTCAAGATAAAGTATCCTCCTATTTATCCAAAATCACGTTTGAAAAGGAAATTTCAATGTTTTTCACCCAAATTCCATTTTCAATTGTTTATAGTTTTTATCCTGTAAAGCTTTTTCATTGAGTATGTATGTCTGTATAATCTAGAACCTTTCTATAAATTATACAAGAAATAGCAGATGTGAATAAATTACTAAAGTGGCAGATTTTTTAGATTTCTTTAGGGTTGTTGTCATATTTATTGGTAACAGGATGTCGGAGGTATGATGCAGGGATGTCGGAGGACAGATTTATATTGGTTATCGGGATATCGGAGGAAAGGAAATTTTGTGTTCTTCTTAAAACGGCTACATCTTTTCTGAAACGTGATCTTGCCTGGTTTAATATATTGAAGACGATTACCTGAATCGTCAGGAGTGGCATGTAGCAAGCGAACAAAGCGTTTATGCTGACTGGCAAAGAATAAATGAAATAATGTGCCACAGACTTATCAAGATAAAACATCAAGATAACCAGCTTCGTGATGAAAACCCCGGTAACAAACACTTCACATAGAAAAAGTGGGGATTGCAGGCTATAAATCTTCTTTTTTTTTTTTTTTTTTTTTTTTTTTTCTTGTTTCTGCTCTATAATATGTATTGTGGTACTCTTAAGAACCACGTCGTTTCTGCTCTAAAACATAGGCTGCGGGTTATCGTTAGAACCGCCTCGATGAAAAAAAAAATAATAATACGAAAATTAACAGTTTTCTTTCTGAAAAGTGTGTATTTTTAAGACATGAAAATTTCATTCTGCGTGTTTTCATATTTGTTCATCACAACGTTTTGTGCCTTTGGTGAGTTTCCAGGCCTATACACAGACTTTTGAAATGGAAGGGGCGAGTGTGTGAATTCTTGGCTATTCTTATAGGGGACACAGATGCCAATAAAATGCCGATGGGGGATGCAAAATTAAGGAATGTAAAGTGATTTTATGGCCAAACCTGCATGATTTTTCAAATAATTGGCCCGAAAGGGGTACAGGTCTCGTTTCATCGTTTGGTCGCTCAGGCACTCCATGGATTTTTCACTTACATTTAATTTAGGCTTAAAAACCCGGGCCCGTGGGTTTTGAAATGGGTATGGTGTGACCGTACGGAGGTGTGCAAATGCTCAGAAAATGTCGATTTATAGTTGAAAATTAGGGGTGTAACCTGTGTTTTCGATGAAAATCTGCTTAATTTTTTAAACCATTTGTCCACAATGGGGGCTACGTTCGCCAACTCCCCCCCCCCCCTCCGCCCCCCATCTGCTTGATTTTGAATAAATTTGTCCATCCCCATCCCCAACCACACACACACACACACGCGCGCGCACGCACGCACGCACGCACGCATGCGCGCGCGCACAGCGCGTATGGAAGAACACGTTACAAAATCTGCAATGTTTTCTATTGATAGCAAATGAAAATGACAAAGGTCTCCTCGATGCAACTCGATACAACTCATATAATTATTTTATCACGCTAGCAAATGTATGCGGTGAAGACCCCTTGCAAATCTCACATATTAGGAAAATGGGATTACAGAGGAATATGTAATTTTTTTGGCTGCTGCTTAAAAACCTAGATAAGCGGTCTGTCCGTAAAGATTTGTAGACAACAGAGGAGCTGAAAGCCCGTATGGTATAGACTGGGACTCAGAAGTATGCTTCCTAACAGATTGTAAACACTTTTAAAGAGCTCATCGTGTGATAGGTATACAAATGTCAGCCCGATGGACGAATAAGCACCTGTTGTTAACTTTATTATAGAGTTTTTGTACTGATATTGGTGAATATTGTGCCGAGTTGGGATATTGCTATAAATAATTGATATATCATAGATTTACAGTGGTAACGTTACGTTTATTATTTCTGATCTGATGGCACTCGTTGGCACCACATCGGCGCTGCGGTTCTTATGAGTTTCCAAAATCAACATAATCGAAACTTAGGTAGGAAAATATCACGTTTGACATACAGAACATCATTTTTGTAGCGAAAAGCTGTTTTATTGCATATAAATTCTTAAACGTAATGGCATTGGTTCTAGTAATATTATTCATCACGAAAACATGCCTATATAATTTTGACCCCCTTAAACCCCACTTTTATATAGTAAAACTGGGGTTTACATAGGGTATACATTATTTTTCTTATTTCTGCTCAAAACATATATTGTGGGTACTTGTTAGAACCGCCTAGCCGAGGCGGCTGTAACGAGTACCTACAACCTATGTGTTGAGCATAAATATGAAAAATATCAGAGTTTTTTATCTGAAAACTTTCAGTTTTTGGAGGTGAAATTTTCTGTATATTTGAATAGGCATGTTTTCGTTATGTTACATTAAACACTCCTTCAAACCAATCAAACCCTATTAAAATTGCTACAAAAAGAGACACACAGGCTTAGCACCTTATTGTGCGATTAGGGTTTTAATTTATATTGCTTTTTTAGACAGAACTCTCTCCGTCAATTTTCAGTGCCTCCGAAATCCAGCAACAGTCCCTCCGAGATCCACAGCATCATGTGTCAAGGTACCTCCGAATATTCCGTTATCCAAAATTTCGCAAGTACTTGCTTTAAATTTCATCCGGAGGCGTTATTTTTTGTTGATAAACTGAAACAACTTTGAAGACAGTCTAAGAAAAGATAAGTCCATCCTTGGGCAATAATAAACCAACATGTCATTTACCATGATCGGGCTGGTAGCCGTCGAAAAGGCAAAAAATGAGATGAAAAATAGATCATCTTGGTTCAAATGCCGTTTTCACCACCACAAAGCAGCTGAGAAAAGAAATATTTGTTTTAACATATTCATTATTATGTTTCTAGAACGAGCAATTCAGCTGTTTTATCGACTGATTAAGATATAAGCTATCAAAAATGGATAAGTACATACCCTGTCGCTGGATGACGTCATTTGTTTACCTCCGAAATCTCGCAACCTCCGAGATCCCGATATCGGGTTTCCCTGGGTGGATATAGTAAAACAATTGTGTGAGGCTAATATGATGTTTTGTTCACCCTCGAAGGTTAATGCAAGCTCTCGGGTAACATTACCTGCCTCGGATGAACAAATCGTCATATTACCCTTGCACAAGGACACTACTTGTATAAACGTTACTTTATCATGACTTCTCGGCGAGGAGAGTATTACTTAATTTGAGGTCACAGTGAGGGTAATATTACTTAAAATGATGTAATCAGAGGGTAACATTGCAGAATATTACCCTGCACGCGACACGCTGTCGACCAATGAGAATTATTCCATAGCTAATAATATTAATGAGGTATGATCATATAGATTTAAGGCATACCCCTATGACGTGGGAGTCAGTGTTGACTTCGCTTTAAAACATAATTTACAATCTAGGTCTTTAAATAGTAGATAAATGCATTCCTTAAAACAAGAATCTTGCGAACGTTTTTTCACAAACTACTTTGCATCTTTTGAACCGTTAATTGTAAACTCGTCTCATGTGATCTCAAATTAGAGGGTACCCGTTTTTCTCTTTGACGAGATTAGATTTTAGCTCGTCAGCTCGAGTAAATAATATCAATAATTTTCAATATTATACAGGATCGAATAAAAATATCAACGCGGTAAATATTTTATTTCCTTTTTTATTTGTTACAGACATGCATTCGCATAGGCCGCCGTTTCGGCTGGGCAAACAAGCAGCGCAAGGTATAGTTCACAGACAATCGCTGCCGTCCGTCGAAAACTGTAACAACTGAATGTAAAGTTTGCAAACGTCCGCGAATATCCACGAACACTTTGCTTTACTAAACCAGCTTGACCTTTAATGGACTGAAAACACTTTGGTAAAATTTCGCCATCGTCCCCATAGCTCTCCGACTATGACTTTTCGGCGCACCGTCGTAGACGTCTAGTTTGTTAAGAGGGAATTCTGGCCGCTGAAACTGTTCTCAGACTCGAATCGTTTAGACCAGTAACATTTTATCACTTTTGACGTGTCATTTGCAAGCTGGTGAATGTCACGAGATTTGGGTCATGCGTCGAAGAGGCAAGACGTCTGGAGCTACTCCAAGATACAGTCGACGACCATCCTCACTTTTTATACCCCGCCACACAATAGAGGCGGGGTATTATGGCTTCCCGTTGGACCTTCGTGTGTCCATTCCGTCCGTCCGTCCGTCTGCCCGCCCGAACGTCCGTCCACCACACATCTGTATTTTCGTTTCCAGACGATAACTTGAGTAAATGTCAATGGCATTTGCATTGATATTGTGGAGATCTGGCTTGTGCTTGCTTATGGGCAAATTTCCTTAATTTTTGACATGAGTTATCCGCCCGCCACACGCCGTATTTTTGTTTCCGGACGATAGCATGAGTAAATACCAATGGATTTTCACCATATTTGGTATACGCATTGATATTGTAGATATCTGGATCCAGGATTGCTCACTGGAAAATTTTGTTAACTTTTTTTGACAGAGTTATCTGCCCGCCACAGGTCCGTATTTTTGTTTCCGGACGATAACATTAGTAAATATCAATGGAATTTCACCCAGTTTGGTATGCGCATTGATATTGTGGAGATCTGGTTTAGGATTGCTAATTGGCAAATTTCGTTACCTTTTTTGACAGAGTTATCTGCCCGGCACAGGTCCGTATTTACGTTTCCGGGCGATAACATGAGTAAATATCAACAGATTTTCACCAAACTTGGTATGTGAATTTATATTGTGGAGATCTGGGTTTTGAGTTCTAATGGGCAAATTTCGTCATTTTCTGACAGTTATCTGCCCGCCATATTATAGATGATAGTGGCGGGGTATTATCGTTTCACGTTTTCATTTAACCTTTACCACTCTCTGGGCCAATTCAGAGGACGACATATTGATGATTTTTGTTTTTCTTATTTTTCCTATGAAATAGGCTTTGATAGTAATGACAAAGCCTATTTTCTGGGATAAATAAGAAAATATTTCAAAATGTCTTCTGCTGAAACTTTTACTTGGAGTGCGAAGCATTAACTGCCTTCCATGCAGCTGAATCATAGGATGAAATTCGACCCAACTGCCTGAAGACTTTCTATGTCAGATTCTGCAGGCGTGTTTGTTTTCTTTAACCCTTGTCATGCTGAATAAATTAAGATGCCACGCCCACTTCTAATTGTAAACCAGTCAGATTGCTTGATCTAGGTGGTTGATACAAAATCACATACTAAATGACAGTGTTGATATAGATGCTTCTGAAGAACCCAAACTAGCCGGATCTACACTGTTTTGTAAAGGCAGGGCATAGCCGAGTTCAGCAGGACCAGAGTTAAAGCGAACTCCTTGCGGATTCCCTTCCAAGGCTACTGAGCTCTACCTAACCTAGATGGAGTGGGCAGGTGGTACTAGCCTCACTGAATTACTGTTCTCCGAGATGCTTCCTCTCATTGCCTGAAAACAGGTATTGTATCCCCACTAGTATTTGAGCAGACAGACCTGAGCAGTTTTCTGATAATTAGTGAAGACCCTGGTCAAATGGCGGATTCTGCGGCATCTGACAGAAGTCTATATTAATTGCCAACAGTGACTCATACAGCAGTTTTAGATGGGCCTACAGGAAGCAAATTGGACTTGTTTTGTCATTATCTGTTCCTCATCTCTCCTTCTTTTGGTACCTCAGGAAGTTTTTTGCTTCACGATATTTTGGTTGGTTTGGAGTCTAACATCCCAGTCTACATTGTAAAGATCATGTCAAGCCAGTGCTTTGTGATTGTGGCATTTCCTGGGTGTCTTCACTAAGATTTATATTTTTGTTGAATTTTATAACAAGTAGAGTAAGAAGATAAGGAGTCCCAAATATACAAGAACAATTATATATGACCGCTGGGTGCAGGAAGGCAAAAGATAAGCTGATTAAAATATTGTTTTATGCTTTTAATTTTATAAAATTATAACCATCAATATATAACAATGTAGTTTTAAAATAACAAGCCAGAGAACAGCATTTCCTACAAGGTTACATGTGCACCCAGGGAAGACTCAAATCAGCCTGCACATCCATGCAGGCTGATCAATCTTAACTGTTGGCTTGAAGATGCTTAGGATCATTAGCTACCCACAGAGTACCCTGCAAAGGTTCTGATTAGACTGTGCAGATGTGCAAGATGATCTGAGTCTCTGCTGTGCACATGCAATCTTGAAGGAAATGCTGTTACACCAACATTATGGCACACAACATTAACCATTGAAGACTGGAGACCCCTAAATGAGTAACTAGGAAACAGTGCAGACCCAGATCAGATGCTGCAGAATGCAGCATCTGATCAGGGTCTCCACTGTTTGCAAATAGTTCAACCATCTTTCTTTAGGAATATCTATATCATATAGTCTGACATACCTAAAGTCAAAAATGGACTCTTCCAATATACATGTATAGTGTGGGCGAGTTTATTCAGTCTTAAATGGGTTAGAGAAGATCTCTGATACTTTCATCTGTTCTCAACAGAGAAATAACATTTAACTCGGAACTTGCTAACATAACAAATTCTGCTACAAACAATATTTTTATAGACTGCCCGAACTGACCTCTCACTTTGACCTATTGGTTATAATATTTAGCTATTGATTATAATATTTAACTCTTTCCGAGCTAGTGCCCACTTTTGTCCTCTGCTGATAACCTTTGCAAACAGTTTGGTCCAAGATCAGGCCCGACAAAATGTCAGGCCTGATCAGGAGCCAAACTGTTTGACACTCTGATGGTATCCCTGAATTTTTTTCTTTAAAGTTAATTAAAAAAAAAAATCCACAGGCGACAAAAAAGCATGCAAAATTACACAGCATGCAAATAGTTAAACTATATGCTGACTGCATGAACAGGCATCACATGTACAGGTGAGTAACTTGCTGTTTCACGTGGAATGCAGGATATCTGACTGCCGTGCCTAAATTGTAAAGTGTACGTACACTGATAAATATTAAAAGTTCAAACAGACAGGTCAGTTCAGTTGATCTATGCATGAACTTCATTTCACAGACAGGTCAGTTCAGTTGATCTATGCATGAACTTCATTTCCTATTACGTTTCCTGAAGTCCGCAGTTCCTATTTTTTTCCACTCCCACAATCAAAGAAAACACAATTAATCTTGATTCAAGTTCCATATAAAATGAAAAGGTTGTATCAAAAAAAAAGCCCTTCTTACAAACTACATATGTATGTGGTATAACTCTGAAAAAAAAGAGTATCAGGTTAATATTTTTCTTTCTCCACGAAAACATTTGTTGTGGGTACTCAGCACAGATGATTCTAATGAGTACAGCTAACATTTTATTTTTGTGAAGAAACTCTTAGATGCTTCTAATGAGTAACCACAAGATATGTTTTCATGTAGAACTAAGAAAATTATTTACCTGATACTAAGGCTGGCACAATATTTTGGCTAATCGATTAATTGATCGATAAATTCCACAAAAATTATGATCATTACAGATTTGCTAATAATCGATCTTTTAATTTCTGTGTCTGTTACTTTATCATATTTATCCTTAGAATTCAGACACATCAACTCCTTACCATACTTTATCTAAAATTTGAACAAGTACAATTTACTACCCAAAGTTGTGTCTAAAAATAGCTGAATGAGTGGCAAACAGTGGAGACCCTGATGAGATGCCACATGTTGCGTCTCATCTGGGTCTACACTGTTTACTCAGGCCTGCCTGACCAAATACATACAGTAAAGTATAACATATGGTAAGAGTCATATTCGGACAGACAGGTTTAATTATGACCAAATTTTCACTGATTACTAATTGATCATCAATCACAATGACAGGACTGACAACCGATTGTCTTTTTAGCTCTGATTAGCCAGCCTTACCTGTTAGCCTTCTTATCTGGAGCTATGTTTATGATCTTAAAAAACATTTTCCCTGCAAATAATGTTGGAAATTTGAAGGGAAATTGTCACAGGATCTAGATTTGTTGGATATAGACTGACAGACTGATAGTACTAAACATTAGTCTATACCACTTTCTGGGCAAATTCAGCAATGACAAACTAACAGTATTTTTCTTATTTTTCCACAGAAAATAGACTCCTTAGGAGACAATATGCATGAAATGTCAGACTATTTCCTGAGGAAAATAAAAAAAATATTTCAAAATGTCTGCGGAATTTTTACCCAGGATGCTAAGGGTTATGTCTCCCCCAATAAAACACTGGCAGATGAAAATTATTTATCACCAATTAGAATAAATTCTACGCAGAGATAACGTATTTATTTACTATAAATGCAAATGTATATATTATGCAAAGCAACTCTTGAAGTCTGAATAAAGTAACTTGTAAAAGATAAGAAATTACCAATAATAATGATAATAATGACAATAACAAAAACAATAATAAAGCCAGTTATAATAAAAGTGGAAATATAAAATTACATTTTATAACTACACGGTCTACACCTCAACCTTTTTATAACATGGTTTGTTATAACACAGTTTTGGATATAACACGGTTCAAAGATGGATCCCAAAAATGTATAGATTATATTGAAAAATGACCATAAATGGTCATTTTTCAACATAATCTATACATTTTTGTTTGGATATAACACAGTTGTTTAACTAACACGGTTTATGCTATGGACCCCAACAATAGTGTTATAAAGAGGTTGTGGTGTACACCAATTTTAAATGGACAGCCTCTCCAAGAATAAGCAGACAGCATAGGCTTAGATCAGCCTGCACATCCGCACAGTCAGATCAGGGCCTTTGCTGCCCACTGAGAGAAACACTCGAGGGCCAATGCCTTGATGAGACTGTGTGGATGTGAGTAAGCACATTTTGCAAGTATACACACACATTTCTGCATGATGCAACCAAATTACACATCAGCCTCATTATAACACAGTTCATTAGAACACGGTTTTGGATATTACACGGCTCAAAGACGGATCCCAAAAATGTAAAGACTATATTGAAAAATGACCATAAATGGTCATTTTTCTATATAATCTTTACATTTTTTGTTTGGATACAACACGGTTGTTTAACTAACACGGTTTATGCTTTGGACCCCAACAATAGTGTTATAAAGAGGTTGTGGTGTACTATGTAACACTAAAAAATTCAACAAATCAATTTGTTTAAATATTTAAATAACTAACACAACAGACCCAAACACGACTGAAACCGGTCAGCCAGTAATAACTAATAAATCTGTAAGGTGCTTTACCACAGAAAATTGAAAATACATGATCAGTCTTAAGTCCTAGAAAAAACAACAACAAGAGGGCCCTGTATTGCTCACCTGAGCACCAGAAAAGTTTTGAGTCAGTTGGCTTTTCCATTAACAGATTTTCAAGATGGCCACCATGGCAGCCATTTGGCTCTCCGATCAGAACAACTAATAATTATTTTTATTTACAGTCACCCCGATACTTCCTACCAAATTTCTAGTCAAATGGCCTTTCGGTTCAGGAGAAGTTCAAAATTGATTTTCGAGACGGCGGTCATCCTGGATTTCTGATGAAACCATTTTTGCTATTTTTGATCTGCAAGTCTCTCTGATACATCCTACCAAGTTTCTAGTCAACTGGCCTTTACGTTCAAGAGAACTTCAAAAATTTCAAGATGGCAGCCATCTTGGATTTCCAATCGGAATTATTTTAGCTATTTTTTTTCTACAAGTCACCCTGATATTTCCTACCAAGCTGAAAATCAATTGGCTTTTGGTTCAGGAGAAGAAGTTAAAAAACGATTTTCAAGATGGTGACCATGGCTGCCATCTTGGATTTCTCATCTGAACTATTTAGCTATATTTAATCTACAAATGAAGTTCTGAATCAATTGGCCTTCCAGTTAAGGAGAAAAATTTCTAATAGATTGTAATCATGGCAGCCACATTATATTTCCGATATGAATGATTTTAGCTATATTTGATCTACAAGTCACCCCAATACTTCCTATCAAGCCGGCCTCGGTGGCTCAGTTGGATGCGCCGTCCGACTGGAGACCAGGAGGTTGCGGGTTCAACCCCCGCCGAGGCCGGCAACATTCTTTCGTGGAGATTGATCATGAAATATTTTCTACGGTCATTCTCTCCCTTCCGCTGATTCAAGAAGGGCAGTTGTCAGTTTCTGGCGAAAGAATGTGCACAGTACTGGTTAACCGCTTAGAGGACTAAGCCTGCCCAGTAAACGTGTGGTTAGGTAGACTGACCGCGCTCGCCATGACCCCATTGGGTTGACTGGGCCGTAAAACCTCAACACAAACAAAACTTCCTATCAAGTTTCGAGTCAATGGGCCTTTCTGTTCAGGAGTATTCAGATTTTCAAAATGGCAGCCATGGCGGCCATCCTGAATTTCTGATCTGAACATTTTTAGCTATGCTTGATCTACAAGTCGCCCAAATACTTCCTACCAAGTTCTGAGTTAGTCAATTGGCCATTCAGTTCAGGAGATAGACTTTCAAGATAGTGGCCATGGCAGTCATCTTTGATTTCTGATCTGAACTCTGTTTTACCTATTCTTGATCTGCGAATCATCTTGATACTTCCAATGAAGTTTCAAGTCAACTGGCCTTTCCGTTAAGGAGTTCAAAATAGATTTTCAAGACTGGATTTCCAATCAGAACAATTTTTAATCTTCAAGTCACCATGATACTTCCCACCAAATTTCAAGTCAACTGGCCTTTTTGTTCAGGAGCAGTTTTAACTCTGTTCATTGGAAGGGAACCCTTTTAGCTATTTTGGTAGTCACCCAGGCAAAATCCCTGTGACGTTTGACTGAAATTGGCTCAGGGGTGTAGGAGTTGTAATTTAAAGCAAATTGTTGACACCACACAACGCATGATGGACCATACACGAAGAAAATTGACGGATCACAATAGTTCACCATGAGCACTTCATGCTCAGGTGAGCTAAAAATCATTTGATCATCTCTAATGCTGCCCTATCTTCAAATCATTTAATCATTTCTAATGCTGCCTTATCTTCAAAATATGAATGAGATATTGGGTGATGTTTGTTTGTGTTGAGGTTTTACGGCCCAGTCAACCCAATGGGGTCATGTCGAGCGCGGTCAGTTTACCTAACCACACATTTACTGGGCAGGCTTAGTCCTCTAAGCGGTTAACCAGTATTGTGCACATTCTTTCGCCAGAAACTGACAACTGCCCTTCTTGAATCAGCGGAAGGGAGAGAATGACCGTAAAAAATATTTCATGATCAATCTCCACGAAAGAATGTTGCCGACCTCGGCGGGGGTTGAACCCGCGACCTCCTGGTCTCCAGTCGGACGGCGCATCCAACTGAGCCACCGAGGCCGGCTATTGGGTGATGACAAGTTTCTATCAACTATAAAGTTTTTAACTTGTACAAAGTTTGGGGTGATGACTTAACCCTTAAAGTGCTAAGCAAAATTGTAGCAGATACTTTTTTTAATTACTTTTCAGAGAAAATGCTGCTTGTCAGCTGATTCACATGAAATGCCAAGAATTATTTTCTCGAAAAAATACACATGAAAATAAAATATTGTCCGCCGCAGTTGTGATTAGCACTTTAAGGATTTAGTTTCTATCAACCAAACCAATGGTTTCCTTGGCATTCGCGGTCCCATGCCTTCTCACACATCCAGCACCATTCAAATTTACATCTCGTGCATTGCATGTGCATACATCCACCTGAAATAAACCAGACAGAAAATTTACGATGATGAGGAGTTTGTGTTTTACTTCCCTTTCAACATTATTTAAGTCATTTTGAGACAATGGAAGGATGATAATCAGAGGACTTGTTTAGGAGGAGTATCAGGTGTTAATTCTGAGATAATTTTTCTTATTTCTCCATAAAAACATATGTTGTGGGTACTCATCAGAAGCGCCTCACCGAGGCGCTTCTAATGAGTACCCACAACATATGTTTTTATGGAGAACTCGAGAAAATTATCCTAGAATTATCATCAAATACTCCTCCTTATCAAGTCTCCCAATAATAAAAGGCTCAGTAATGCGGTGAATTCTGCCTTTAGTGGGATTCAAACCTGGTACCTCATGTTCCAAAAATTACAAGAACCATTACATGTAAATGTGTCTGGGACACATTAAAGGCCCTGATGACACTGCACATTTGCATAGTCTGATCAGGGCCTTCACTGTCCGCTTACACTTATACTTGTCCACTGAGTACTGTAAAATACATTGGTGATCAGGCTGAGCAGCTTAGCAAGCTGGGCCCAGTTGTTCAAAGTGCCGTTAGCTTAACAAGCTCGTTAAGGGTCATTTCGTTAACTGTTTTAGCAAATTCAATGTAAATTATTTTGATATTTTTTGCTGAAAAAATGTGAGTAGCTTTTGCACTGCAAAAGCTACTCACATTGTTTCAGCAAAAAAATTTAGCATATTTGCATACCACTCGATGAAAATTTTAACGAATTGTTAACTAACGATGTCGTTAGCTTTGAACAACTGGGCCCTGATCAGGAGTGTTACTGTTAGTATGTGCCCCATAGACACTTTTTCTCATGATGCAGCCCATAAAGAACTGTTTGACTCTGTAAACATTCACAATGAGACATTCATGATAAAACATGTTTCCATGTTATCTGTGTGAACAGTGAATGTCCAGATCAGCATGTACATATGCTGTCTAATTAGGGCTGGTACATGCCAATAATATAATATAAAATGGAAAATGAAAAAAAAATGATCAAAGTTCAAAGCCACTGCTTTGATTCTTTGGTGGAATGCCTAAAAGGACAAGCAATTTTACTTGTCAATAAAAAATCTGGTGATGATGATGACTTCTACTCCTAAGTTATTTGTGGTCCAGCCCTACAGCTATGTATGTGCCAAAAAACAAAGACTTGTACAATTTAGTGCAGATCTGAACACTGAATGTTAATACAGAGAGATGCATTTCCAGATGATTAGAACATTCACATTCTGGAGCACATAATCCTTAAAGTGACTATTACAACTGCAGCACATGATTTGTTTTTCATAGAAAATAAGACATAGGCCTAGATAAGAGTGGGTATCAGGTAAATATTTTTCTTATTTCTCCACAAAAACATGTTGTGGGTACTCATTAGAAACACCTCGCTAAGGCAGGTCTAATGAGTACCCACAACATAAGTTTTTGTGGAGAAATAAGAATATTAATACTTTTAGATTAAAAAAAGCATCTTATCAAGATGATAAGACTCGGCATTTGGGGAGGTAAATCGGCGGTTTTACGGTCGGAAATTTCGTTTTACGGCGACGCGTCAGAGGAGCAGTAAAACGTAATTTGCGACCGTAAAACCACCGATTTACCTCCCCAAATGACAAATTTGATGCAGTTATCCCCATTCTAATGCATTTGTTCATTTTTTCTATTGAAAAAATGTTCTGTTTGCACAAAACGACAAGTGCTGTGAGCTGCGTAAAACCAAATGCCAGCCACTGAGAAGCGATGTTACGTGATGACGTCGGATTTGCGACAGTATATCGCAGAATATACCGTCGCAAATTTTTAACGTTATCCAATCAGACGTTGCGTTACATACGCGAGTGCATTAGAATAAATATTTAACCCATTTTAGTCAGGAAACCCCCAAAAGGGCAACTGGCAAGCAATGCAGATCCAGACAAGATGCCGCAGATTGCAGCATCTGATCAGAGTGTTTGTTTGTTTGTGTTGAGGTTTTACAGCCCAGTCAACCCAATGGGATCATGTCCAGCATGGTCAGTTTACCTAACTATACATTTACTAGGCAGGCTTAGTCCTCTGAGTGGTTAACCAAGGATTGTGCACTTTCTTTTGCCAGAAATTTGCCTGCCACAATTCTGCTTGGGATTTTAAGGGTTAAAACCAATTCTAGGGTTACATTCATGCACTGTAAACTTGATACAATTGTTTCACTAGAATATCTATTGATGGTGGACCATCGCAAATACCAACACTTTTGACACTTTATCTGGGACCCCCACCTCCATCATCCCAGGCCCAAGTTGTGAAAAGAAAGGAATACAAATGGTATTGCAGGACTCTAGTACATGAGGATGATAACACTGCATGCTGGATAAAAATTTCAGCAGACAAAATTTTGAAATATTTTTTTCTTAAAAATAAAAAAAATAAAAATATCAATTTATGGTCTACTGAATTAGCCCAGAGAATAATAACGGTTAATTTGTATACCATAATTACCCTGAGTATTGGGACAGACAGACAGACCTGATCACAGTGTAGACAGAGATCAGATACTGCAGAATGTGGCATCTGACCAGGATCTATGCTATTTGCCATTCACTAGTTTATAGACTCATCAATAGGTCGTAAAATGGACTTGTTCAATTTCAGGACAGGTACGGTAAGGAATTAAGACACCTTAATAGTTAGAGTTATTACATAGCTCTTGATAAGATGTTTTTTTCACTCCAAAAGTTTTGATATTTTTCTTATTTCTCCATAAAAATATATGTTGTGGTACTCATTAGAAGTGCCTCAATGAGGCACTTCTAATGAGTACCCACAGCATATGTTTTCATGGAGAAATAAGAAAAATATTTACCTGACACATACTCTTATCTAGACCTATGGAGTAAATATAGTAATTGCAATTTTATATATTTTGAAAGACTTACCTGCCTTTTCTGTTCTAGTTCTACACTGTGGACATGGTTTTGTTGTAACTTGAATAGTTTCTAGAGACTCTGAATCCCACCTTGATCTTAACCTTCGTTCTCGGTCAACAACTGTTACCTGGATGTCAAAATAATAGATGTTGCATCCTAGTTTACAATTATTACATGCATTTACTATAAAAATCAGTGAACAGAATGAACAAATAGCAATAGCTACCTTGATTATTTAACAATCAATGCATTTTGGCCTATGAAACCTTTCTCAAGATTAAAGACAAACACAAAAATTACTTGATAATGCAGGAGAAAACGGTACACTGAGATCATGTAACTGTTAACACTCTGGGCCCGGTTGTTCAAAGCGTCGTTAGCTTAACGAGCTTGTTAAGGGTCATTTTGTTAACTGTTTTAGCAGATTCAATATACAAAATTCTGATATTTTTTGCTGAAAAAATGTGAGTAGCTTTTGCACTGCAAAAGCTACTCACATTTTTTCAGCTAAAAATTTCAGCATATTTACATAACACTTGATGTAAATTTTAACGAATCCTTAACTAACGACATCGTTAGTTTTGAACAACTGGGCCCTGCATGCTGGGTAAAAATTTCAGCAGACATTTTGAAATATTTTTCTTATTTTCCTAGAAAATAGGCTTTGAAATTTCATGCAAATTGTCTCCTGTATTTTTCCTTGGAAGACAATCTGCATGAAATGTCAAAGCATATTTTCTGAAAAAAAATAAGAAACATGTTGTCAATTTTTGGTCTGCTGATTTAGCCCAGAGAGTGGTAAAGATTAAGATAATTGATGTTACACTGATGATTGTGTTGCGGTTTTACGGCCCAGTCAACCCAATGGGGTCATGTTGAGCGCGGTCAGTTTACCTAACCACACGTTTACTGGGCAGGCTTAGTTCTCTAAGCGGTTAACCAGTATTGTGCACATTCTTTCGCCAGAAACTGACAACTGTCCTTCTTGAATCAGCGGAAGGGAGAGAATGACCGTAGAAAATATTTCATGATCAATCTCCACGAAAGAATGTTGCCGGCCTTGGCGGGGGTTGAACCCGCGGCCTCCTGGTCTCCAGTCGGACGGCGCATCCAACTGAGCCACCGAGGCCGGCCTTTACACTGATGAATGTCCAAGTTTGCATAAATTATCAGGAACTAGCAGCCAAATACTCTATCTTTTACCACTCTCTGGGTTAATTCATCAGATGACAAACTGATTATAAATTTTCTTATTTTTCCCAGAAAACTAGATCTGACATATCATGCAAACTGTCTCCATTGGTGACAATGGGCATGAAATGTCGGAAACTGTTTTCTGAGAACAATACTAAAATGTACAATCAACAATATAAGCAGTACCACTCCAGCCCATATGAAAAAGGGGCTCCACCTATGGAAGCCAAGACACACTTTGTTGATGGGTCCAAGAATTAATATTGATTTTAGCGTCATTAGCCAATAAATTTTATTTGAATTGCTTTTTTCAGAAATCATGACTGGGTAAATACTCCAAAAAGCAGCTTATTAAAGGCACTGTTCAAATTAAGTGACCTGGGCTGGTAGGTCGCATGCAAGGGTGAAGTTTGAAGGTATCGAGTCAGGAAGAATTGATGTTAACATGTCCACAAATGAATGGCATTCCACAAACAGGCTTGATAAAAATGACCCTATTTTCAGTACTTACCATTTCCTGTGTGTTTCCAGCACCCCTATCAATACAATCACCTTCATGCCGACCATTCGAACATAACTTACAGAAAACAAACTGTAAACATAAAGATAAATTGCCAGACAAAATTGTAGCAGATGAAATTCTAAACATTCTAAAACCATCTTTATTACTTTTCAGAGAAAAATTAGGCTTGGCAATTCATGTGAATGGTCTATAGGTAGAAAAGTTACGAAATGTTGAGCTTTATTTCAAAATATTGTCTGCTGCAGCTGTGATAGGCACTTTAAAATGATGATGATGATGATTTGGCGTTTTACATATCAAGGATGATAATGAAAGGCTCTGTGCAATAGAACACTGTACAGTTATGGGCTGAATTCTGCCACCAGTGGGATTCAAACCCGGGACCTTGTGATCCCATCCAGAGCACTAACCACTTGACCACAAGGACTCTTTGATTGGCACATAAAAGATTAGTTTCCAATACACAGTACAATGAACTATATCATATTCTGGTAAAAACAAGCCATGGAACAAATACTCTGGATGCCAGTACTGGACCCCTGTATATTTTTTGTTTGTTTGTTTGTTTGTATTGAGGTTTTATGGCCCAGTCAACCCAATAGGGTCATGTCGAGCGTGGTCAGTTTACCTAACCACACGTTTACTGGACAGGCTTAGTCCTCTAAGCGGTTAACCAGTATTGTGCACATTCATTTGCCAGAAACTGACAACTGCCCTTCTTGAAGTTGTCAGTTTCTGGCGATAGAATGTGCACAATTATTTTAAATGTGCACAAAATGATTATGTAATAGCCTTATGATTTTGTCTCTTGCCACCTAAGATAAAACTGTAAGGTTTATTTTAACCTGTTCATCCATACAGACCAATACAGACACCTTTGCAAACAGTGCAGATCCAGATGAGAAACAATGGGCCATCTCATCAGGATCTTCACTGTTTGCCTATCTGTTACTGATTTATGACTGAAACCCCTATATATGGGTGTGTCCATATTCAGAGACAGAAGAGTTCATTTCAGAAATTCAGGGGTGAAATTTTAAGTCCTAGCAGTCTTTCAAATCAAATATCCCTCAAAAACAAGTGGGCAAAATTCTCCATTATGTCACAAGCGTGCTATGGTCATTACAAATCAAATACTGGGCCCAGTTCTTCAAAGCATCGTTAGCTTAACGAGCTCGTTAAGGATCATTTCGTTAACTGTTTTAACCGATTCAATATATAATATTCTGATATTTTTTGCTGAAAAAATGTGAGTAGCTTTTGCACTCACATTTTTTCAGCAAAAAATATCAGAATATTATAAAAGCTACTCACATTTTTTCAGAAAAAAATTTCAGCATATTTGCGTATCACTCAATGTCAATTTTAACGAATCGTTAACTAACGACATCGTTAGCTTTGAACAACTGGGCCCAGGTTATTATATGTAGATGAAACTATTAACTTAATAAGACTGTGTTCCTTGGCCCAGAGGTTATAAAACTTTTTTTCTTTCTCAACTCAGCTGAGCATGTAATTTTCTCTGCTGATAAATATGAAAATGCCAACAATAGTTGGCATTTTCATATTTATAGCATAATTTTTTTTTGTGCCAGATTTATCATATCAAGTAAACATTATTGGTTATTCCATTCATCAGTTCATTTAACAGTGTCTTTGTTTGTGTTGAGGTTTTACGGCCCAGTCAACCCAATGGGGTCATGTCGAGCGCGGTCAGTTTACCTAACCACACATTTACTGGGCAGGCTTAGTCCTCTAAGCGGTTAACCAGTATTGTGCACATTCTTTTGCCAGATACTGACAACTGCCCTTCTTGAATCAGCGGAAGGGAGAGAATGACCGTAGAAAATATTTCACGATCAATCTCCACAAAAGAATTTTGCCGACCTTGGCGGGGGTTGAACCCGCGACCTCCTGGTCTCCAGTCCGACGGGGCATCCAGCTGAGCCACTGAGGCCAGCCATTTAACAGTGTCCGATAATGTCATGTAGCAATACTTCATTTCACTTCTGGGCAATGAAATTACATATTCAATCTCTTTAAAAGACAGCAAATCAAGATAAGGCAGTTTGAACTTCAAAAGGATCTATACATTTTACCATTATGTTTACTGTTTTTGTCATCCAAATTCTTTTCAATAAAAGAACACATCAAATTCAAACATGGAAGATATTTTGGGGTGGATAGTTTTACAGAGCAGAGCTACACTTTCAGGGGAGACAACTGTCAAAAATAGGTTTTGTTCCCTTCAGAAAAGAGATCCTATCTAAAAGGAAAGAATTTGCCACGAGCAAATACTTTCCTTTTAGAGTAGATCCTTTTTCAGAAGGGAATTAGTGTGCAAGAAAGCAAACAGGAAGTCACAAAAGCTGTCTCTCTTTTAAACAAGACCTGTCTGGACAAAATTTTCGACCAATATGTATCATCAAACTAAAAATGAATCAATCGGTGATAAGGTTAGGAAATAATAAGGTCTTAAACACTTCAACAAACACTTTAACATTTTTAAAATTCTAAGTCTGTGAGCTCATTCTCAAGGTCATAGTCATGAGTGCTGATGGTGCTGATCAAAAACTTTGGACCAATATATATCATGATACCAAATATATACTGAATCACCATTTGGTTTAGAAGTAATTGATGTAAAATTTTTACATGAAAAGTTTGACCTGTTTGTGACCTTGACCTTAATATGAACTAGGGGGTTGGTGATGGAACTGTGCAAAATTTTGGAACAATATGTATCATCATACCAGAGATGAATCAAATTGATGACAAGGTTAGGAAATAATGAGGTTTTAATATTTTAACATATAACTTAAACATTTAAATTCTAAGTCTGTGACCTCAACCTCAAGGCCACGGTCATGAATGCTGATGGTGCTGATAAAAACTTTTGACCAGTATCTATCATGATACCAAATAGGAACTAAATTCATCGTTTGGTTTAGAAGTAATGAAATCCTAAAAACTTTGACGTAAAATTTTATCATGAAAATTCTAAGTCTGTGACCTTGACCTAGTAGGCTGGGATGGTACTGCGCAAAATTTTGGACCAATATGTATCATCATACCAAAGATGAATCAAATTAGTGATAAGGTTAGGAAATAATATGGTCTTAAAAACTCTAACGAAAACTTTAACTTTTGTGGCCGCCGCCGCCGTGAGCTAATAAATACAATGGCAGAAATTCTATCAAATGTATCCAGTCCCCACTTTAATGACCTACCTCACAAGTAGCACATCTAACGTTGCTACCGGGTCTGTCATCGAGCACCATCCCTTCACCACATCCGGGGTTTGGACAGATAATGCCACCCATACTCAACAAGAAATCTTCAGCACCAAAATCCTTGTACCTTTCATACTAATGGGAGAGAATATGGTACTTACATTAAATATTCAGACACATCTCATAGCTCCAGATATGAGGGGCATAGGTCTAGATAAGAGTGGGTATCAGGTAAATATTTTTCTTATTTCTCCACAAAAAACATATTTTGTGGGTACTCATTAGAAGCAACTTGTCAAGGCACTTTTAATGAGTATCAACAACATATGTTTTTGTTGTTTGTTTGATTTGGGCTTAACGTCGCTTTCAACAATCTTTCAGTCATATCGCGACGGTGTCTGGATGTGACAGGGAGCTCAATGCTCACTTTTAGAGTGCTGCCTCACTGAAATATCATGCCCCAGACACTTTGACATGATATTCCACCCAGTCACATTATACTGACACTGAGTTGACCAGTTCCGATTCCTAGCTCTACTTTCTTAATGCTGAGCGCCAAGCGAAAGAGCAGCTAGTACCATTTTTAAAGTCTTTGGTATGACCCGGCGGGGGATCAAACCCGCAACCTCCCGGTCACAAAGCGGACACTCTACCACTGAGCCACAGTGCCGGTATATGTTTTTGTTGAGAAATAAGAAAAATATCCATACTTTGGACTGAAAAAAGCATCTTATCAAGAGCTATGAAGGGGGTATCCTTAAATATTTTTCTTACTTCTCTACAAAAAACATGTTGTGGATACTCAATATACATGCCTCAGTGATGCATTTCTAATAATACCCACAACATATGTTTTAGTGGAGAAGTAAGAAAATATCATGTTTTTGGCTGAGAAAAGTGCCTTAGCTGGAGCTATGCCATATGAGCCAGGGCACGACAAAACCTACAAACAATAAGACCTGTGTAACCAGCAAAGACTCAGATCAGCCTGTAAATTCACACAGTGTGGCAAGGGTTCTCGTATATCCATCTTTGGATAGGCTGGAGTGGAGGCTGTAGAAAACATATACGATCAGTGAAGACTCTGATCAGACTGCACTGATACACAGCCTGATCTGAGTCTTCCCTGGTCACACAAGTCTTATTGAAGGGACTGGCTCAAACCTCCTTACTGTACATCTAACACTGAAACATGTACATTTTACTACCATCTGATGAGTAGAAAATAATGTAAACCCTGATCAAGTACCACATTCTATGGCATTTAATCTGGGTCTGAACTGTTTGCACATGCCTGTCTATCACAATACTTCGTATATAGATAGTAAAAGCACATCAGTCAAGCATAACCTACATTTGAATGGCTAATCTTCCTCTCATATATATATCATATGAATAAACTCATGTGTAACATTACAAAATGGAGTAGCAGCCACAAAAAATTTACTGATCTGATGGACAGATGCAGAGATGGACTGAGTGGTGACTAAAGCTCATCTCTGGTGAGATCAAATATTTGGAAATGTCATCTGCTGCAATTTTGAATGTTGCTTTAAGGGTACTGGTACTTTAAGGACAAAAGGAAAGAAATGCACTTTTTTTTTCATTAACTGAAGATTAATACAAATCAATCCCTTCAAAATGTGAATAAAAAACTCACAGAAATTAAAAAAAAACAACATATTTTTTATCAAAAAACACAAAAACCTTTGACTTTAAAAAGAACTGCCAATAATTCTTACTAAATAACAATAAACAATAGTCCATATATTTTTTTTTTTTTTTTTTTTTTTTTTTTAATTCTTTTATACCTGCACATTAACAGGAAGTATGGTCCTCCTGACAGTTCTTATTTCCAGCAATACTGCACAGCTCCAGATAAGAGGAGTACCCAGGGCCACATCAAATGAAAAAAGGCCTTCAAACATGCACAAAAAGCACATGTTCAGATCATCATGTGTATGTGCAAAGTAATATCTAGGTCTTTGCTCTCCATTTATACATTTTGTAGTATCCAGTGATTCTGTTAGTGGACAGTGAAGGTCCTGATCAGGGCCCAGTTGTTCAAAGCTAAGGACGTCGTTAGTTAACGATTCGTTAAAATTTTAATCGTGTGATACGCAAATATGCTGAAATTTTTTGCTGAAAAAATGTGAGTAGCTTTTGCAGTGCAAAAGCTACTCACATTTTTTCAGCAAAAAATATCAGAATATTGTATCTTGAATCCGCTAAAACAGTTAACAAAATGACTCTTAACGAGCTTGTTAAGCTAACGATGCTTTGAACAACTGGGCCCTGATTGTGCAGATGCGCAGGCTGATATGGGCCTTTGCTGTCAGCATATACCCAAAGACACATTTTCGCATGGCACAGCCCATAGTTTTCTTATTTCTTCATGAAGACTATGTTATGTATGTTTCTACTGAGTACCCACAACAAATGTTTTCATGGAGAAATAAGACGAATATCAATACATTACAGCTAAAAAATCATCTTACCAGGGCCTATGAATACTGACGATCATGTGATTCGCTAGGCACTTTTCCAGCATTTCATATTTGGTCCGTATTTGCTGCGGTTTAATGTTGCTATCAATCTGTCATCTCGTGACAAAGAGTGGATGTGATCGTGGGAAAAATACGACTTTTATTTTATAGTGTTGCTTCACCATAGTATCATGCCCCAGACATAATGACAAAAATTCAGGGCCTGAGAAATCTAACTTTAATCTTCTTACCCAGTAAAGTATTTCAGCAAGAAAATGCTGAAATTCATCACCATTCCCTATATTACTTATACATTTTCTGGGTAAGATAGAAACATTTTACTTGCCCAGCAAAAAATTTAACTTGTCCCTGGGAGCTGGACAATGGATTTGTCAGACCCTGCAAGATGCTACCACCAGTCAACTGACACCGGTGTGACCAGTCACAGCTCTGATTCCTAATGCCATTGTGTACGATACTACCAATCAAGTAAATAATAAAAATATAGCAGAAAACATAGGTCTAGATAAGAATGGGTTTCAGGTAAACATTTTTCTTATTTCTTTATGAAAACATATGTTGTGGGTACTCATTTGAAGCACCTTGCCAAGGCATTTTTAATGAGTGCCCACAACATAAAACATATGTTCTGGATACTCATTTGAAGCGCCTTGCCAAGGGGCTTCTAATGAGTGCACACAACATATGTTTTCGTAAAGAAATAAGAAATATATCAATACTTTTGGACTGGAAAAAGCATCTTATCAAGAGCTATGAGAAAAACTTACATTACCTTCTCTTTGCCTAGAACACAAAAGTGGTGGTGGTCTCTGATCAGAGAATTATCACAACCTGCTGAAAATATCAAAGTCATATCAGACAATCATACCGGAGGAACAGGATGGCTATGTATTGCTCACCTGAGCACCTAAGATATCAGACAAAAATAAAAAGAAAAAGTCTCTCAGTGCCAATGCAATCAACCACACCCATCCCAACTATTTTTGCTTTGTCTTGTTTTGGCAACACAACCCACATATTTTGCCAGATTCCCTCTAGAACTATATCAGCATGTCTATTGTCCATCAAAATTTTACATGAAAATCCAGTTTTCATATTAAATACTGATGATAAGTACTTTGATGGTTTGGTTAGTCAAGTTTATCCTTCCGAGCTTCAACTAAATAAAGCAAATTCTTCTGAAACTGAAGCCCACTTTTTGGATTTACGTCTATTTATCTATTTTAGGTGGGCTTATTTCATCCAAAATTTATGATAAACGCGATGATTTTGATATTGTAAATTTTCCTTACTTGGATGGGGATGTAACTCGTCGAGCATCCTACAGTGTTTATATCTCACAACTTATTTGGTTTGTCAGAGTGTCTAATCATGTTTCTGATTTCAATACTTGAAATAAATTGTAAACTGGTAAACTTCTAAATCAGGATTATCGGTACCATGAACTCTGCAAAGCCTTTTCTAAATTTTATAGACGTCATTTCGATTTAGTTTCAAAATTCAATGTTGGACTTAAATCTCTTCTGCAATAAGGCCTATCGGACGACTTAGTATATAAATTCAGATAAAATATATGCTTGCAATGATTTTAGCACTCAATTTTGTAAAATCATTTTTCGATATATAAATTAAAGATTGGGTACAACACAAATGTAATATGACAGACTGCATGCATGGTAGTTAACCCAATCACGGTTAATAACTTTGCTTCCCTCTTTGATTGCATGACGGCGGGTCGGGGCCTCAGACTCTATGACGGCTCCGGTTTAAAGACTTTCAAGTAAGTCGGTTGGTGCCTGATGCTCAGGTCTGGTCGGGCCCATCGGAGTCCTACTATTGGTTTTCTTTTGCTTCAGCTATTCAGTTATTTCTTGCTGTCGAGTCCTCATCCATTTTTTGGAAAGAAACTGTCCTTTTGGCTTTCTGCCTGTAGTGTTTTGATTGTGATGTCGTTACTTTTCTTCCCTTTGGTGTCTTGGAATGGAAGGTGTTAGGTAATTGTATCGATTCCTGATCATCGCCTACCTTTCTAGTTATCTTTCAACATGCTTAAACTAACAGAAGCAAACTGATTTGCCAAAACAATCCAGTAAGATATTCCACTAAGATTTAACCCATTTTAGGCTGAATTGACTACTATCCTCCTCCATTTATAGTCATTTTTTCTATATAATCTTTTCATTTTGTCTGGCTACAACACTACTGCAAACATAATACTTGCAAAATCGCAAAACCCTCTTTCAGCATGGTTCATTACAGCATGCTTTTGGATATAATTAAGCTACCTCACGACAAAACCAACAAAATGGCATGTGCGCCCAGCAAAGACTAAGATTAGCCTGGGCATCTGCCCAGTCTGATCAGTCTTCCCTATCCGCATGAAGGAATCTTGGGTCCTTAGCTATCCATTGAGTGCACATTCAGGGCTGATCAGAATGGGCAAATGCCCAGGCTGATCTCAGTCTTTGCCGGGCACACATCCATTTTGTTGGTTTTGTCATATGGCTTAATTATGATTTGAAGAAGAACCACAAAGATGTATCCATTTCTGGTCATTTGTCTACTCAGAATCTATACATTTTTCAGCATTGGTACTATACAGAGGTAGTGGTTTATTTTAAAACTAGAAAAATTGATCTGTGTGTTACTTATACCCAGACCAGCATCATTCCATTAACAGGCCTTGATGATATAATGTCTGATAAACTTTGATGCAAAAACTCTGATGTCCACTAATACTACAGAAGGACAAATGAACACATGTATGTAGAAATGAATGGATGAACAGAAAAGTGAAAACTATGTACCCCTATATACAAGAATACAGCAGGGTATAATAACTTACCTGGACAAGGTAAGGAATATCCAACATCAGGATGATGAACAAATTTTCGGTTCTCAAGGCTGACAGTACAATATGTCGTGAAACATTCCAGGCATATCACATGTTTGGCCTCACAAGGATAAACTATCACAACTTGGCTGAAAACCAGATTACCATATTTATCCTAAGTAAATTGTATTAAGGCACCCTATCTACTTACCAAACTTGTCTTAAAATTTCTTTGTGCTGAGGTTTTACGGCCCAGTGAACCCATTGGGGTCCTGTCAAGCGCAGCCAGTTTACCTAACCACACTTTTACCGGGCAGGCTAAGTCCTCAAAGCGGTTAACCAGTATTGAACACATTCATTCTTTCGCTAGAAACTGACAACTGCCCTTCTTTAATCAGTGGAAGGGAGAGAATGACCATAGAAAATATTTCAACCTCAATGAAAGAATGTTGCTGTCCCGGCGAGGGTTAAACCCCAAACCTCCTGATAACCAGTTGGACGCATCAAACTGAGCCATCAAGGACAGATGAACGGGTAGTAAATTGTACTTGTTTAAAGGATCCTTCCTGAACAAGTATGGTAAGAAGTTGAGGTGCCTGAAAACTTAGGAAAATACAGTATGTCTAAATATTTAGGGTTAATACTGTAAATACTGCTATAAAATGAGTTTGTTTTTTACCTGAAAACAGGACTAGAGCATTTCAACAGGAAGATACATTTTAAGAGGGGGCAACTCTATCAAAATTGCTTTTGTCACCCTTCTAAAAATGGTCCATTAAACCAAGCGGAAAGAACTTTCAGGATCAGCTTGGCATGCTGGGAAGCAATCACAATCAGGAAGTAACCAAGATATTTTTTCTTATTACTTCACAAAACATATGTTGTGGGTACTCATTAGAAGTGCCTCAGTGAGGCACTTCTAACGAGTACCCACAACATATGTTTTTATGGAAAATAAGGAAAATTATCGCAGAACTATCACTTCTAATTAGTACAGAAACATATGTGCTAGGCACTTCTAATGAGTACCTACAATTCCTCTGAGTATTTGTATTCAAAAGATTTGCAAAGTTACAAAAGTTTCTTACCTGTCTACAGTACAAGTTATACATTCAATATGTTTCCTGTTGCTTTTTACATGTCTCAGTGGCACAGCTGTCTCACTTCCTTCATGAATGGCACATTTGAAATAAAATTGCTGAAACAGTAAGAAACAGAAAATGATCTCGGTCTTGTTCTTGACAAATTCAGCAGAATACAAATATTTTGTATGTTATCTTCCCAGAATAAAGGGGTTGTCAATTTTTACTATTTTCTGACTTGGTGTTTTACGGCCCAGTCAACAAATTAAGGTCATGTTGAGCCAGTCATTTTACCTAACCACACTTTTCATCTGATCAGAGTCTACACTGTTTGCCATACATACAGCAATATTTTAGACATATCAACAGGTTGTAGAATGGACTATTTCAAATTTTAGGACAAGTATGGTAAGTAGATAAGGTATCCTATCACTTTGGGTAAGTACAGTAATACACCTGACCTAGGCATCATATGACTAATCTTGGCATACTGATCTGGACATATTATGTTAAACTCCTTGCAAAGGTTTATGTTCTATAATGTGTAGACAAGGGTTAAAACTTACAGCAATAGTTTCTTTGGCACATGACAAACAATAACCTGAAAGTCTATCTGGTATTAAAACATCATCCCAGTTACCAGGTCCCTGCAAAAAATATGGTAATAACCCTAAATATTGGGCAACAGTATAGACCAGATCAGAAATTGCAGAATGCAGCACCTGATCGGGGTCTATACTGTTTTCCACTGATCCAGCACTACCCAGGCACATCAACAGGTAGTAAAATAGATTTTCTGAAATTTTTATACCTGTATGGTAAGGAGTTAAGATGTCCCAGTATTTAAGGTAAATATGTTAAGATAATTACAACTATGTGTACAACTACATGTGATGTGCAATGTGGGAAAAAAGCCCTTGTGCCACATGCGAACAGCAACGGTCCAGAAAGGTGTACGCATCCATGCAATCTGATCTGGACATTCTTTGTTTGTCCACATAAACTACAATATTCACTTTGTAAGCGAACAATTAAGGCCCAGATCAGCCTGCGCAAATGCGCAGGCTGATCAGGGCCTGCATTGTCCGCTAATGGCATATAGGCCTTTTTCGTGCATTGCGTATCATGTAATGAGCACATTTCAAATTCTTGTAGCAGTACTGATCCACCCCTTTGGGAGCAAAGTCTTTCCTTGAAGATGAGATCCATTTTCATCAGGATGGCAAAAACAAGAGTATCAATTCCCCTAAAACTAATAGCTGCAGGTATATAGGAGTTGTTAAGGAGGAGTATTTGATGACAATTCTTGAATCCTGCTTTTTCATTTCTCCATAAAAACTCACATTGTGGGTATTCATCAGATGCACTTAGCCAAGAATTGGAGAAATATATCCCAAAATTATCATCAATTTTTGCATTCCATAATAACCCAAAGTATTGGGACAGACGGGCCTCAGCACAGAGTGTAGACTAAGATCCAATGCGGCAGAATGTAGAATCTGGTTAGGTTTACACAGTTTGCCACACATCTAGCAGTTTGTAAACACATTACCAAGAAATCAAATGGACTTGTACAAATTATAGGACAAGTATGGTAAGAAGCATCGAGTTAGTAGTATTGCTTTTCTTATTTCTCCATGTAAACATGCTATGGTACATGTACTCATTTGAAGCAACTTTCATATGTTGTGGGTACCCAATAGTGGGTACAACATGCTGTGGGTGCTCATTACTGAGTACATGTAGGTACTCATTAGTGAGAACATGTCATGGGTACTCATTAGTGGGTACAGCATGTTGTGGATACTCATTAATAAGTACATGTTGCGGATACTCATTGGCGGGTACATGTGGTTACTCATCAGCCAGTACATGTTGTGGACACTCATTAGTGTGTACAATATGTTGTGGTAGCTCATTAACGAGTACATGTTGTGGGTACTCATTAGTGGATATATGTTGTAGGTACTCAGAGGGTACATGTTTTGGGCACTCATTAGTGAGAAGATGTGGGTACTCAGAGGGTACAACATGTGGGTACTCATTAGTGAGTACATGTTGTGGGTACTCAGAGGTTACAACATGTTGTGGGTACTCATTAGTGAGGCACTTCTAACCCACAACATATATTATATTTTCATGAAGGAATATAAATTCTTTCTGCATTACAAAAGTGTCTTATTTGGAGCTAAGTAAGAATTTAAAGTGTCCAAACATTTGGGATAAAATATGGTATGCCAGTTTAGTGACAGTACTGTGTTTTTTCCAGGGATCAGAAGAATTCATTACCTTATTTAAAACAATTCCTCCTTCTAGGCAAGTTTTACACCTCACCCTCAGTTTTCCTGGCTGTACAGTATCACAAGGTTTACAAAAAACATAATAGCTATATACAGCTTCTGAAATAATACAAGATCACTTCCATCTATCACTGTAGATCCAGATAAAAAGATGTGTGTGTGTGTTGGTATTTCTTATTTGGTGTTGATATTACTTATTTCTCCATGAAAAGCTGCTGTGGGTACCCATTAGAAGCACCTCAAGTACCTACAACATGTTTTTGTGGACAAATCAGAAATATATTTGTCTGATGCCCTCTTTTATTGGAGCTATGATACTGTCAGAAGATCATTTTTATTATTTCTTCATTAAACATTCACTGTCGGTTCACACTGGAATCACGATTCCATTGAGAACCAAGAAGGCAGGTTTTGGTGAAAAAATAACAAAAAATATCCTAACCCTGGTCCTGCTGAACAGAGATACACCCTGCCTTTGGAAACAGTGTAGATCCAGATCAGCTGGCTTCTTCAGAAGCCAACTGATCTGGATATGCACTGTTTGTCATTTAGTATGTGGATTTGTATCAACTACCTAGATCAAGCAATCTGATTGGCTGAAAATTAGAAGTGGGTGTGGAATCTTAATTTATTCAGCATGACAAGTGTTAAATCATCACACCAGTTATAAGTCCAGATAAGTGGGTTATACAGATAACTATTTTTCCTAATTCGCTACCAAAACATATGCTTGTGGATCATCTTCAGAAGCCTCAACAAGGCACTTCTAACTAGTATGGTGAACATCCTAAAATTCTGAACACCGAATGGATTGACAAAATGGCACATGCAAACATTGCAGACCCAGATCAAACTGCTCCTGAAGGAGCAGTCTGATCAGGGTTTACACTGTTTGCCATTCCACTATGTATTTTAAGAAAGAACTACAAAAAAAAAGCAAAATTTAGGCTAAACAAGTATAAAATAAAGTGTTGGAAATGTGTACCCTCAACATGTTGTGGAGAAATGATGAAAATATGTCATCATCATGCCTCATTTAATATTCAAAATGACAGCACCCATAAGAGAAAATTGGTATCTTCAAACCTCAATTACTTTCTTCTTTTCATAGCTCCAGATAAAAGGAGGAACCCAGATGTTATCTTTATTTCTCTCCAAGAAAAATATGTTGTAGGTCCTCATTAGAAGCACTTGGACAATGCGTTTTCCAATCAAAAAGTATTATGAGTGCCCACAACATATGTTTTTTGTAGAGAAATAAAACATCAATACTTTTTGGTTGGAAAAAGTGCCTTATCTGTAAAGCTGGCTAATCAGAGCATCAGTCCTGCCATTGATATATATGCAAAGTGGGGGTTCTGATTGATAACTGATTAGTAATCGCTGAAGATTTGGTAATAATTTTACCTGTCTGAGCATGACCCTTCCATATGTTATACTTTATTGTATGTATTTGGTCAGACAGGCCTGAGCAAACAGTGCAGACCCAGATAAGATGCTGCCACAAACATGGTGTCTCATCAGAGTCTACACTTTTTGCCACTCATCCAGCTATTTTAGACACAACACTGGGTAGTAAATTGTACTGGTTCAAAGTTTAGATAAAGTATGATAAGGAGCTGAGGTGTCTGTATACTAAGGGTAAATACAGTAAAGTAACAAACACAGAAATCAATGGTCGATTATTAGCAAATCTGTAATAAGCATTTTTGTGGAATTTATCGATCAATTAACTGATTATCCAATTAATTGTGCCAGCCTTACTTATCTGGAGGCAAGAGCTATGTTAGTTTTCATCTGATTTTACAACCGTTTGCAGTAAAATCATAGCTCTAGTTAAGGTGCTTTTTTACAATCCAAAAGTCATCATCATCATCAATGGATTTTTTATTAATATGCATGTACAGGGGCAACATTCACATCAGTGAGCCCCCTTCCAGGTAGCTGGCTTGCTGCAGAGTAGCTGGCAGATCTCCACCAGATCTCCAGGATCGATAGCCAAGAGCTTCCACTATCTGCAATCCCTCTCTGTCAGCTGCTTCCATGTCATCTTTGGTCTCCCAGGCCCATGCTTTCCCTTAACCTGTATGTCAAAGGCTGTCTTGACTGTACCATTATAGCATTCCACATGTCCACACCAGCGGAGCCAGTTCTCTCCTTCAGAATGAGGCCCAGATCCTCAATGCTAAGCCACGCAAGTAGCTATTTGGATCTGGTGGTGACAATGTATTGCGACTTGACATTGCAGATCTGTCTGATCATTGTCCTGTCATTTTGCTGCAGAGGTTGAAGGTTTGGCTTTGTCAGTGGCCAAGTCTCACTGGCATGATATTTTTCTTATTTCTCCACAAAAACATATGTTGTGGGTACTCATTAGAAGTGCCTCACTGAGGTGCTTCTAATGCATACCATAACATATGTTTTGGCACTTCTAATGAGTACCCACAACATATGTTTTTGTGGAGAAATAAGAAAAAGTACTGACCTGATACCCACTCTTATCTAGGCCTAGGAAAATGCATGTTTTGTAGAGATCTTTTATCTCAAGATACATTCTTTGCCCAAGCTGTTTCACTTTTATACATACACGCAGGTCAGCTAAAAACTAGTCTATGGTTCTGACAACACTGCACAGATGCACAAAAATGGTCACAACCTCCATTTTGCATGATTTTATACCATTCTGAAAGCATTGTTCTGCTAAACCTCTTTTTGGTGTACTTCTGTCCTATTAAGAAGTATTTATTGGATCATGTGAAAAGACCTGCAAGAACTTGTAAAACAAAGGTTCTGGTCAATGGTCATGCACTTTATATAAAAGCTAATTAGTGTACACTTATCATGGTACCTTTCTGTGACTGCTTCTCTCGTGCAGCAGTGCCATCTGGCTTTAATGCGCCTAGACCAGTCTCAATTTCTGTTGTAGCATGAAGAGTACTGTGGCTACTGAGACATAAATCCTGTAAAAAGAAAAACATGTTGTTGATTTCAATCAGAAACACTTCAGCCTTTCAGTAGAAATGGTTTAATGCTTATTACCAGGGTGGGTAAAAATTTCAGAAAACGAAATTTTGTAATATTTATTCTTATTTTTCCAATATGAGCCAGCACATGACAAAACCTACAAAATGGCATGTGTGCCCAGCAAAGGCTCAGACCAGCCTGGGCATACACCCAGTCTGATCAGAGTCTTCATTGTCCACATGAGGAAAGCTTTGGTTCTTAGCTATCAATTGAGTGTACAGCAAAGACTCTCATCAGTCTGGGTGGATCCACTGAAAAAACCCAAACCACCCTTATATGGATGGAAAGGTAGTGTAAGGTAGACTAGGAGATATTAGGGTGGACGATCATCTTAATTAATACACCAAATCATGTTTAAAAACCTATTAAAGCACATTAAAAACACCCCAAACCACATCACAAATGCAAAAGCTCCTTCCACTATTCCTACATAACAATGCATAAATTGTTCATTTGGTTTCAAAAGATTTCAGAAATGTTGCTCAAAAGTAAATTGATTATAATTATTCTTTGTAGAAAGAAAGAGAAAAAGAGCGAAAAAGAAAAAGAAAATTAAAAAAAAAAAAAAAATCAAATAAATAAATAAATATGCGAAGTAGACAGTGTACGCTGACAGCGTCTTTAGAGGTCTTCTATCTATCTATCTAGTTGTACTGCAACACCCCCTTGTGAGCATTACATGAAATCTTACGTGTCATGAAGAAAAAAAGGAAGATTGAAAAGTGAGGATAAAAGTGTGACAGTGAGACGGAAATAACAGATGATAGTTAAAATCAGGTCTGTTGTGTTAATGGTAAGTGGTAGTCAAGAGACCTGACTGCCACACTGAACTGTACCAGTGTTGGCAGCATGACTGTTGTAGGCGACAGTGTATTCCAATGTACAACAGCCAATGGGAAAAATGAGTACTTATAGCAATTAGCCGAGGTATGGATCTGACGGTATACAAGGGGATGCCGAAGGCTGTGACAGGTTGCCGCTGTGGGCTGCTTGAAATATGAAGGCATCTGGATGGCAACCATGCCATGTGTGATTTTATAAAGCATACAAAGACGGGCATCAGCCCTCCTCTGATCCAGCTACCACCAAGCTAAATTTTGCTGCACCCGAGTTACACTACTGTAGGGGGAATAGTCATTCATGGTCCAGCAAGCAGCTCTCTTCTGGACCATTTCATTTTTTTTTTTTTTTTTTTTTTTTTTCAGTTACTATTCAGTAACCCATTTATTCTCCCCGTCAAATGATATATCAAGGGTCGGGCAGGACCATCCCTTGATATACCTTACAATATAGTCAGCAACTATGATGAACAAATATGGGTATGATAACTACACAGCTATATATTATACATCGACATATTTTATCTCGATACAAATAACTTCTAGTTATTATATATATGTTTAAGTTTAGTTTGTAACTGGTTCTAGACTATTTCTACTTTTGGGGTATAGTTCTGGGTTTAGTGGCTCCATGTAGTGGAGGCGTATTCGAGTTGTGGGTGTACAATAGTTTTATATGCAGCCTCACGGACACCTTTACAATTGTTCATCTTCGTTTAACCCTTTTGAGGTTTTCCATATTTCTGCTTCAATGTTATATCCCAAGTTATAAAAAAGATTTTTGGGTTTTAATATTCCTAAATAGGGTATTATCAATTATAATTTTGAGATTAATTTCCATTGCTCTGCTGTGGTGCTAGTTTTGATGTTCTATTTAGATAGGAACCTTAATTTTTACTGATAATAGGGGTTACTTTGATGTTGATATCAAATATTCAGCAAAATCTTAAAGTCAATTTTGGAGGGAAGAGGAACCAAGCTAGTCTTAGAAACGATATTAGTCTATAATAGCAGTTAGCGGGTTTGTATTGGTCCGTGGTGTTAGTGGGCAGCGTCTTATACCATACGTTACCCTGTCTGACTATAATATTGTACCACACAGTCTTCGCAAAATCTTTTCTACTGATGCAGGACAGTTGTCAGGCAGACTAATCTTTTGCAAGACAGATATGTACCTGGAGGACTGAAGGCATATTTCTTGTCAGAATATTTTTTTTCTTTGCTAAGATTCACAGGACATTTGTCAGACAGAGTAAAAGTTTTTGCAGGCCTGTCTGACTATAATATTGTACCACACAGTCTTCGCAAAATCTTTTCTACTGATGCAGGACAGTTGTCAGGCAGACTAATCTTTTGCAAGACAGATATGTACCTGCAGGACTGAAGGCATATTTCTTGTCAGAATATTTTTTTTCTTTGCTAAGATTCACAGGACATTTGTCAGACAGAGTAAAAGTTTTTGCAGGCCAGGTTTTGTCAGGCAGTCCTGTACTTTTCGTGAAGACTGACCATCCTACATCTGCCCTACCCTACCCTATTGTACCCTAATCGACTCTACCCAAGCCCCCACCCCCACTCGCATATTTCTTGTCAGAATATTTTCTTTGCTGAGATTCACAGGACATTTGTCAGACAGACTAAAAGTTTTTGCAGGCCAGTTTTGTCATGCAGTCCTGCCACCCTACATCTACCCCTGACCTACCCTATCGTACCCTAACCCCTACCCCGCCCCCTCCCCACCACCACCATTATAAGGGTATGGGTGATCGGACCGTTTTGTTTACCTTGACAAGTTCGTCATCAGACAAAACCTTCCCTCCAAATATTAGGTTAACATTGCTGAGCCTGCTGCTGGCACCAAGTGAATCTACAAGCTTTTGTTTTGCATCCGCTACACTATCAGTGGACGACAATTCGATTTGTTTGACTAGCCGCTGATTAACATTGACAGATACACGAACGGCCCTCACGTCCATTCTAATTAGCTGGTTTCCTGCATTTTCCTGTAAATCATTTTCTTTAGAATAGAATAGAATGACATTTATTGGATACTTAGTGGATAGAAAGTCTTCTTCATAAACTGGCCCGGATCCAGGGGTGGACAAAAGGGGCACATGCCCCCGCCGCCCCCCCCCCCCCCCTTCCACCGAAGTGACCGCTAGTCATACCTTACACCCGGTATTTTTCGATATTACACTCTTATGCAAAAGCTACCCAAATACCTGTGATTTCCAGACACAGGGAGTTCATAAATGATAATGAAAGAGCCATTAGCCAGTAAGTGGCATGCTGTGATTTATCAATAACGTGTTAATATTGCCCTGCTGATAGGTAGCATATGGTCAGTTACACAGGCTTCAGTCTTATAAATACATGATTTCACACCTTACAACTTTTTATCTAGAATAAAACTGTTTCTACTCACACATCTAGATAATGTACATGTATGAGTAGAAACAGTTTTATTTTGTTGTTCGAAGCGTTCTATTAATTTGTTTTCGAGGAGATTTTAATCCTAACCACTCTCTATTTAGCAGTCAACAAATTGGTGACATTTGTCTTATTTTCTTATTTTGCCCTTTAAACAGGATTTAACATTTCATGCAAATTGTCTCAATTAAAAACCTGTTTAGAAAACTATTTCAAAAAGTTGTCTGGTAAAAATGTTACCCATACAGCTAAGTGTTAATTTATTTACTTAGCCTCGTCACGAGAAACCCTGTCTTTGGAGTTACAACCAGGTATGAAATAGATCGGACTGCGCAACTGCAGAGAAAAACTAGAGTCTTGAAAAACTGGATACGTTATACCATCTAAGCAGTGAACAGGAAATGATGGCACTGATCAGACTATGCAGATGCAACAGGCTGATCTGCGCCGTTGATGTTCGCATAGGTATAAAACAGGTTTTCTTATGGCCAGGCTCTATTTATTTTCATTGCCTCTAGCGGTTGGTAAAAGGGGCACATGCTTCCCCCCACCCCCTACCCCGGCATTGCAGAACAACGAATGATTGGTTGTGGGGGGGGGGGGGTCATGGGAATTTGCCCACACCCTTTATCCCTACCCCACCCAATCCATATATATTTGTGTCAGTGTGGTGTCTGTAGGGACAGGCAGGTTATCCAGGATTCTGCATGGCTAGCACTGGTAATTATCAAACTAGCCAGAATTATTTTTGCAGCTTAGAAATTACCTGCATAAGGCGGAAGTTTTTATTTGTTTGTTTTGGAGTTTTACGGCCCAGTCAACACTATTTAGGTTATTTTTGAGCCGGTCAATTTACATAATCGCACTTCCTGGGCAGGCTTTTACATAAGTGGTTAACCAGTACAGTGCACATTCTTTCGCCAGAAACTGACAACTGCCCTTCTTGAATCAGTGGGAGGGAGAGAATGACCCCACAAAAGAATGCTCGAACCCGCGACCTCCTGAAATTGACAGAAAAAAAAATAGAATCAGCCTGCAAGATTAATGAAAATGACTTCAAAATAGCATGGAAATGCACTCTCAGGCAATCCAATTTTAAAATTTACCCGGGGGAGCCCCGCTCCCCACGTACCACCCTTCTAAGAGGGAAAAAAAACCCTCCCATACTCTCCCTCTCTCGCGGCGTAACTCGATACATGCCATCGGCAGTCAATGCCTTCGGCAGTCAAAGCTCACCCCGCCCCCCCCCCCCCCCCCGCCCGCTCCCCCTCCCCCGCCCCCCACCTCCGTCTTCAGACCTCCTGGGTCCAGCCCTGATAAACTATACAATATAAAATGTAACATTTAATAGAATACATAATCGAATCTGGAAGTAGTTATCACTTGTGTTTTATATGTACAATTATGTTTATATTACACAAGAAATAAACGTTTAAACCAACTGAATGTACACATGACAACAAGCACGAAAGATCTACTACAAATGCTTCCTTCTTTCACCAGGACGTCCCTAGCTCTCACCAAAGAGGCAAACATAGCCACACCATCCTCTGCACCTTCAGTGGGCATTCCAATCTAGACTGCGCCCTTGTAATGGAATCAAGACAACTCACCGACAAGACTACTCACCGACACGTGGTTTGGTGACAATTCATCGACAGATTTGAAGACAGTTTATCGACACATTTTGAAGGCAATTCATCGACACTTTTGTTCAAAGACAAACGACCTGTGACTCATGATTATAATTGGTAATCATAGGCAATGAAGGGTAATTATGGATAAACATCACGAAAACACGCCTATCTATCTTCTTATACTGAGGCGGTCATATCTGGCCATTACCTCAGTTGTTGGGTGGCTAAATTTAGAATTTAGCTAAAAAAAAACTTAAAACTTTTTTACAATCTGAATAACAGAGGTATACTAAAACGCATACCTCTGAGTCCCAATCTACACTATACGGGCTTTGAACTCCTCTGCGGACTTGGCATCCACCACAGAAGAGGAAAGACTATTCCACTGAGGAATAGTTCTAGGAAAGAAAGAATTCTTCAAGGCATCACTATGGGACTGGTACCTACGATATTGTGTGTTGTTTATTTTCGATGCCCTTGTTTGGGTTGTAGCTGTCGCAAGGGTCATGTATCTATCTTTAAATTATTAATAGACACTATACCAGAGTGTATCTTATAGAAGAAAGTTAAAGAGGACTGTTCACGACGGGCCTCAAGGGATGGCCATTCTAGTTCACGAAGCATATCACCGACGCTACTTCTATTTCTCCATCGCCGACAGGTCCGTCGAGCAGCCGTCCTCTGTACCGTCTCCACCTGCTGAATCTGAGTTTTAACATATGGATGCAAAGTGGGTGATGCATATTCAAGTTGAGGGCGAACCAATGTTTTATATGCAACATCCTTTGTCTGCCTAGATGCAAAGTCCAAATTACGTCTAAGAAATCCTAAAGTCTTGGTTGTTGCTTTTGATGTTATCTCTGAAATATGTTGACCCCAATCAAGAGCATCAGTGATGGTGATACCAAGATATTTGGCGGAATGACCCTGTTCCAATATTTTCTGGTGTAATGAATATTCAAACTTAATTTGTTTGCCCGGAAGGTGTCGTGACACCCTCATTGAATGACATTTGGCCACACTGATTTTCATCTGCCAGTCGGCTTCCCACTGTGCTAGTCGATCCAGGTCATCTTGTAAATAAGACAGTCAGAAGGAGAGTTTATGTTCCTATACAGGACACAATCATCAGCAAACAAACGGACAGATGACCTGATGTTATCAGGGAGATCGTTGATGAATACCCAGAAAAGGACCGGTCCAAGGACCGAGCCTTGGGAAACATCAGATAAAACAAGGACTGGATCTGACACTTGGCCATCAAGTACAACTTGTTGTGAGCGACTAGAGAGCCATGAGCTAATCCACCTATGTGTGGACCCTCTTATCCCATAATAGCCCATTTCATATAATAGCCTTCTGTGAGGTACCTTGTCAAAGGCTTTAGCGAAATCCATGATAATCAAGTCAGTCTGTTTGTGACCATGGTTTATGGTTCCATCCAGATTGCTTACAATGTCAAGGTAGAATTGAACAAGTTGAGTTCCGCAAGACCTTTGACTTCGGAAACCATGTTGACAGTCAACAAAAATGCTTTCAAAGGCTAGGTGCTTGTTAATGTTACTAAGTAGTTGCTGTCATGGTACCAAAGCCGTAATCCAAAATCATAAATCCATAAACGAATGACGAATCAGAATGTTCAGACCAACAGACATGGACCCCAGAACAAAGGGTGTAATCAGGCGTCCGCGGATAGTAAGCATTACTTGGTAAGCAAGCTTCGCCCACCATGCCCATGGGCCTGAACGAAGGAAATATCGGTAGAAGCGTATGTCCGGGATTTGGGAAGTCTACTTATGGCGCGTCACTGGCAAAAACATCAGAAACAGTTCTGGAAACTGCCACGTTGTAGGGATTGACTAGATCATGATGTCTCCCATAGAACTTCTTAAGTGTTGCTACCAGTTTGGTTTTTTGATACCCCTGGCTCAACAACTTTTGAGTGAGCACTTTCCCACGCTCCATGAAGTCCTGATAATTTGAACAGGTTCTGGCATAACGGATTAACTGTGAAACGTAAACGCCGTATGCTGGTGCAGAAGGGATATTACTGCTCAGGAAAGGAAAGTTAACGATTGGAAAATTGAAGTCATCCCGTTTGTCGTAAAGCCTAGTAGTAAGCTTTCCATTGTCGATGTAGAGATAACAATCCAAGTATGAGGAGGAGGCTGAAGTCTCCGTTGTTTCCTTTATTTCAAGTTCACGTGGGTAGATGAATTCTAAATACTCTGCAAATTTTGTGTTTTTCAGAGACAATACATCATCTATATATCTGTAGGTGAAATTGAATTGTTGTGCGAGGTGTTTCTTGCCTGCTTGGAGGAGACTTTGTACAAACTCCGCCTCATACGAGTATAAAAACAAGTCGGCAAGTAACGGTGCACAATTAGTACCCATCGGTATGCCGATTGTTTGTTGAAATATCCGACCGCCGAACTCCACAAAAATATTGTCGATTAGATATTCCAGCATCTTAATGACATCTGCATCTGAGTATTTTTGTGGTGCATCAGAGTGATCCCGAATGAAGTATGTGTCTTTGTAGCCAATGACAACATACTGAAATCGACGGTTGCCATTCTTGTGGAAGAAACACTGGTTGATAATTGCCTTTAATTTAGATTTCAATTTATCATGAGGAATAGTAGTGTAAAGAGTAGAGAAATTGAAAGATTTTATACTGTTGACGGAATGAAGAGATTGTGCCTTTAGGTTTTCTAAGAGCTCTTTGGAGTTTTTCAGGATCCACATCTGATTAACACCACTTCTGGCATATGCAGTGTCACAATACTTCTGAAGGCCTTCTTTAACTGCGGTTAGTATTCGTGTTAGAATCTGAGAAAGAGGCTTGGTTGAGCACTTAGCTGAACCCGCAATATATCTCTGCATGTACGGATTCTTGTGAAGTTTAGGAATCCAGTACAGTTTGGGAAGGTCAATATCTTCCTCTGGGAGGGAAATTCCAAATGTCAGCATCACCGAATAGTGGTTTTGTAGAATTTCTTCCTTGGACATAGCAGTAAGATTATATGTAGGGTTTCCGGTCATGGTACTCATACCAAGCTCTTCCATTAAGCAGTTTATATAGTGTGTTTTGCAAACAAACACAATGTTGTTAGATGCCTTGTCGGCTGGAACAACGACAAACTTCTCATGGATTTTAGCTAACTCAGCAGCAACATCTTGATCGTCAAACACCGATTCATGTCGGCGAGACATGGTTCTGCTGGGTACTGAGACACGTCTGTTTACCAAGGACATTACCGATTTAACCCATTCAGACAGGGTGTCAACTTCTACGTCCTCTTTCTTGGCCCAGCGTCGTGCATACTCTTCAACAGAATCCAATATTAATTTAGAATTCTGTTTCCAAGTAAAAGACCTGGGTTCCCTATATTTAGGGCCTTTGGAAAGAATGTCCCTGAGTTTGCTAATCCTGACTATATTGAGGTCACCTGTTATGACGTGACCGGCTGGAATATAACAGAACTCCGATGCTTTACAGGAACACTGAGGGGTTTCGAGTAATGTTCTCAGTATTTAGCTCTTGTAGCACGTTTTTGTAATTGAAAATTTTAGGTGCAATGGGAGACGAATAACTGTAGGAGATGATAGGTGGGCTCTGGTTTTTGAAGTAAGCTGGTATGGTTGAAGTCACTTTCTTATGGTTCAGGATATTGCTAATGTTAACGGCGTCAAGACCCTTGTTTCTGAAGTCAAGTTTCAGAAAATCACGAGTGGGAGTCTCTTCTGGAGAAACTGTTTGAACAGGCTTGTACAACCTAAACTTAGCAACATCCAAAATGATAGCAACCAGCTTATATTCCGGAGAATTTTGAACATATGTTTTTGTATCCACCACTTCCTTCTGCAAAGAGCGAAGTTTAGTTACCGGCAGCTGATACAGCTTGGTACGAATATGATGAAGTCCTAATGGCTGCTGTACATATGGAAGGAGAGTGTCAAATGCGACATCAGCATGAAAATTAGGACGATTGTAGTGCCGATGTCCATGACTTCTCTTACGTCTTTGAGAGCTGCCAAAGAGCCTCGTCACATTGACCGAACTGCATCTTGGGCTGGTAAGATTCCCTACAGAATCTATTTTGTCATTGCAACCATATGGTGCTGCAGTGCCTAATTCTCTGATCCAGAATTCCTCACGCTGTCTACGAAGTGGCGTGCTCAGGCTGGGATTGTTAGTAGGGTGGTATATTTTTTCTAGTATTCTTACTTTGAAGGACAAAATAGAATGATCTGGTAGATTGAAATGTTGATAAAGCAACTGATTACTCCCATGATTTATTTCATATCTATGACCAGACATTCTATTGCGTAGTTGTCCTTTCGTCTCACCAACGTATATCAATCCACAGAGCGAACACTCCACACCATAGACAACATTAGAGGACTTACAATTGAGATCATCCCAGCTCCGTGTATGGTATGTTTTATTAGTGAGTCCACTCGTAAACTGAGTTTCTTTGATCAAAATTGTACAGGTTTTACAATTTTTTGAATTGCATGATGTTATACTGCAGTGTGGCTCACTGTCATCAAATTCCAAAATGTTACGTAGTTTAACACTACAGTTTTTGATCTGTTTATAAACATCACCATCCCGGTACCATAGGGATTTGTCATCAGATTGCAAGTATGTCATTTTATGTACATCTTTCAAAAGTATTCTAGGGGCACCTGTTTGGGCTGCAGATCCCGTGCCCTTGGAACCTGCAGGAATTGTATGCACGGGCTGACTTGTCGCGGAAGAAACCTGTGTTAATCGGGACCTTTTTTATAGTGGGCGACGTCCCAGCCACTATCTTATCTGAGTTTATATGTGCGACCATGTTAATAATACTAGGTTGACGGTGCCCTCGGGGACGGACGGACCGTCCACCAGGCAGAGACACCAGCCTAGTGGTAAAAAGTAGTTGCGGTCATGGTACCAAAGCCGTAATCCAAAATCATAAATCCATAAACGAATGACGAATCAGAATGTTCAGCCCAACAGACATGTACCCCAGAACAAAGGGTGTAATCAAGCGTCCGCGGATACTAACTAATATATGCTCCAGGGTTTTGCAACAAATGCATGTTAACGACACCGGTCTATAATTTGCAGCATCATATTTTTCACCTTTTTTATAGACCGGACTCACGTGGTTCAACTATTGGTTTTCATTTACTCTGGCATACAGTAGAATTAGCCATGAGTACTCGTCTTTGTTTATTATAGTGATTAATTTGATTTTTATGTTTTCGCTTTGATGCATTGACTGAGTTGGGAGCCTTTATGCGAACCGAATTTTTATGTATTTCTATATTAAGAGTAGCATCGGGACCCAGGGTGAAGTTAGCTAGCTGTAAAAGTGCTTTAACCCCCCCCCCCCCGCACCCCCCCCACCCCACCACCTCCCCCGGTGGTTTGCTCAACCGACCGTTCTAAGGCGTTGGTCCCGGTGTTAGTCTTACTCTTTGTTGCTTTGTGGTTTATTCTACGAGGCGATTTGTTGTATGTCTTTCCGTGTGTCATTTTGTTCTTGTGTTTTTCAGTCCTTTTAGTATTGCGATTACCTCGCTTGGGGAAGAGAGAGCTAATCTTAGTGCTTTTCGTACGTTTGTTCGGTTTGTGCTTGTTTAGATTTGTCGGTTTCCTCTTCCTCTTGGGGTCTGGGAAGGGCTGCGGTTTGTGATTGTGGCACTCCCTGGACTTTTCTCTTACCTTTTTTTCACATTTGCTTGTCGCCAGTTATCTGGTACAGTGCCCTGAGCAAGTGACTGATTGAAGATAAAGGCCAGCAGAGGAGAACTTTCAGCCCTACATTCTTTAAGCATCCTGGCATTCAGGTCATCGGGACCAAATGCCTTATGTATGTTGAGCTTACCCAACAGTTTGGCGACCCCACTGGGGTCACCTGTTATGTCCCTCATGGAAGGGAACGGACTATCACCTTTAGATGGTAGCTCACCGTCAGTTTCTCGCGTAAATGCAGATTGAAACTGCTTGTTACAGATATTAGCCTTTTCGCGCGACTCTGTTTTTAGATTTCCATTTTCCCTTAGCGAGGTGATCCCAAACGCTTCCTTTTAAGCGACTTTACGAATGACCAAAACTAGCTATCGGGATCTGTATTGTCATCATCAAAGGTAAAGATGCTGGAAACATGCTTCCAATATGCGACTCTTATTACCTTTTGTACGTGTGCTCTGAACCGTTTGTAATGGTTCTTAACGTCAGGGCTACTTGAGTTGCGAGCACGAAAGTACATTCGATCACGTCTTCTAATTAGATGTTTGATCTTATTGTCGATCCAGGGTACGCCTATATAATTTTGACCCCCTTAAAACCCCACTATTATATAGTAAAACGGGTTTACAGGGGTATAAATTATTTTTCTTATTTTACTAAAAACATAGATTGTTGGTACTCGCTAGAACCGCCTCGCCGAGGCGGTTCTAATAACGGGTACCCACAATCTATGTTTTGAGCCTCAGTTTTGAGCAGAAATATGAAAAATATCAATAACAGAATCTTCTTCAGTGTCAGAAGGAACATTATATTCCGTTGTCACAGGCTCGTCGATCATACTTGGATCTGGTGGAGGAATCGGATTTTCTTCTTTCTCCATGGAGTCGTCTTCAAAGACAATTTCTGTTGTTCTGAAAGCGAAAAGAGTAAAGTCAAGCAATGGTTTTACAATCATTATATATACGAGTACTGAAAAACGTAGAAAAATTCGCAAGATGCATGTAGAACAACAATCGTACATTACAATCAAAGCGTTTGTACACAGATTTTGGTTACGTAGATCAGCATATATGAGCACGTATACTCATCAACGTAAACAACATTCGTATGATGCATGTAGTAAGCTATCATACATTTTTGACAAGACGTTAAAAACAATGTCTGTATGGCAACATGCATTGCAAACAAGAAGTACGTACACGAACGTTGGTCGCGTAGATCAGTATACATAAGCATATTTACTCATCAACGTATACAATGTCCGCACGGTGCATATATACAGCAATCCTGCATTACAAACAAGAAATACGTACACGAACGTTGGTCACGTAGATCAGTACACCTAAGCATACATACTCATCAACGTAAACAATGTCTGCATGGTGCATGTACACACAATCATGCATTACAAACAAGAGGTACGTACACGAACGTTGGTCACGTAGATCAGTGTATACATAAGCATACATAATCATCAACATAAACAACGATAGCATGGCGCATGTATACAGCAATCCTGCATTACAAACAAGAAGTATGTACACGAACGTTGGTCACGTAGATCAGCATACATAAGCATATATACTCATCAACATAAACAACGTCCGCATAGTGCATGTATATCGCAGTCATGCATTACAAACAAAAAGTACGTACACAAAAGCTATTAAACGTAGTATACATAAGCATATATTCTTATCAATGTACACAATGTCCGCATGGCGCACAAGAAGTACGTACACGAACGTTGGTAACATATATCAGTATACATAAGCATATATTCTCATCAACGTACACAGTGTCCGAATGGCGCACAAGAAGTACGTACACGAACGTTGGTAACGTATATCAGTATACATAAGCATATATTCTCATCAACGTACACAATGTCCGCATGGCGCACAAGAAGTACGTACATGAACGTTGGTAACGTAGATCAGTTAACATAAGCATATATACTCATCAACGTAAACAATGTCCGCATGGCGCACAAGACGTACGTACTCAAACGTTGGTATCGTTGATCAATATACATAAGCATATATACTAATCTACGTATTCAATGTCTGCATGGCACATGTATATAGCAATCCTGCATTACAAACAAGAAGTATGTACACGAACGTTGGTCACGTAGATCAGTATACAAAAGCATATACTCATCTACGTAATCAATGTCTGCATGGCGCGTATATACAGCAATCCTGCATTACAAGCAAGAAGTATGCACACGAACGTTGGTTACGTAGGTCAGTATACATAAGTATACATACTCATCGACGTAAACTATGTCCGCATGGCGCATGTATACAGCAATCTTGCACTACAAACAAGAAGTACGTACACGAAAGTTGGTCATGTAGATCAGAATACATAAGCATACCTACTCATTAACGTCAACAATGTCAACAATTTTTGAATACGGCAGCCTTTGTAATCATGCTATCCAAGCAGCGATCAACAATGGTACTGATCAGACTGCGCGGATCTGCGCCTTTATTGTCCACACATGCAATTTGCAGATCTTCTCAGGACGCGGTTCAGAAACTTGAGAAACAAAGGCATTTAAATAAAATGATACTTACTTCAAATAATTGTCTTTGAGTGCACCCGTCAAAGTACCAGGGGATGTCGTTTCCGTCTCCTTGTTGTTTTGTCATGCGTCGGTACTGCGCCACGTCGATCCCTGAAATAGGAACAAATGGGTCTTTTAATATATAACCTTTGCAGTACATATTCTATTAATTCTCGCATAAAGAAAGCATAACAATAAATGTAATGAATAATAAATTAGTGGTGATTTTATTATTCTTCATAAAACATTGTTGTGACTGTTCATATGAATACCTATATTCAAAGGTATATTCCTAACAAACTTTTTTTTTTTTTATCATTATAACTTACAAGCAAACGAATAATAAGAATGTAGGAAAGAACGAATGAACAAACAAATAACGCTTTAAGCTTCCGTTCTGATCCTAAATGTTTGTATTGTCTTCATTGTTATATCTGTACACAAACTGAAATTCTGAATAAAATATGTTTAAACTAAACGAATAAATAAATAAATGTAATAATATGGATTTCAGTTCCCGTATTTATAATTTTTTATACTTATTTCCTCGAGATGCAACGATAGACTCGCTTTTAATTCCATAACCTAATGGAATTGTCAACAAATATAGTTTTTAAAACACTTTTTTAGAGGTTGTTCTTGTACTATTGAAACAAAACTTACCAGTATTACATATTCTATGCTGCCACTTGTCATCAACCATTACACTGAAAAGCATGCTGTTTCCGACGCACTTATTTCGAGCAAATGATACACAGAAAATCCTCAATGAAAGAAATTCAGATTATTAACTATAATAAATTATCAACTAACTGATAAGGACTCTTGAAAATCGCTGTGTTTAAATATGAACCAAAACACTCAATATGTAGCCTGACACACAAGCTGAGTTATAACTGACATCGAGGTAATCATGTCAGTCAAGTCATTTAATCAACTGATAAGGAATATCCAAGCTCATCAATCCTACTATGCGACGCTGATTGGTTATATATGATTAACGGTCAAGTTCTTATCATTATAATACGCAAAACAAAAAAAAAATAGGAGAGAAATGATACAATAATAATAATAAGAATAATAATAATAATAATAATAATAATAATAATAGGTATTTCATATTACGCTCTCATAGAACGAATACTACATGTATCCAGTTTCACTTTCCATTTTGTTTATTATATGAAAAAAAAATGTTGTATAACATTTTACCAAGTTTCCTCAATGAATATCTTCCTTTAAATCACACATTTTTGTTGGAAAAATAGAATGCGTATGTTTATTGATACAATGCAAGTCATCTTATGCTGTTGAAAACGGTAATTTCATGTGTAATAGTCTATTGTCATAAATATGCAAAAATTCCAATAAAGTTATCCTACATTCATTATTTCAATCATAAACATGAGAATATGATGTTTAATTTTCAAAATAATGTTTTCATTTTTTATCACCTGGTGTATGAGTGCAATATATAAATCTGTCGGTGAATTGTCTTCAAAAAGTGTCAGTGAACTGTCTTCAAATCTGTCGGTGAATTGTCTCCAAAACTCGTATCGGTGTCTTGTCCGTGAATTGTCGTTCCCCTTGTAAATGTCTTTTTTTTTTTTTTTTTTGTAGTGAGGGTCTGAAAAGTCGATAAGTGATGATTTCTACAGAATCAGAATTTTCACTAGTGATACGCCCAATGACATTCATTCACCAGGACCTGTGATATGGGAAATTAGTCCCTAGCTCTAACCAAAAAGGTAAACATAGCCACATCATCCTCTGCACTTTAGCGGAGGAAATATTCAAATCTGGAATGGCATTCCAATCTCTAATTGTTTGAGGGACGAAGGAGCCCTTGTAAATGTCAATTCTTGCGGTGGGTGTCTGATAAAAAGTCAATGAGTGATGATTGCCACAGCGCCTAATTGACCGATAAGGCCATTTCTAGGAACAATGGCAGCACCCGTTAGACCTGTGTACAAGAGTTTTAGTCTACTGTCTCTCTTCATTTTCTAGAGAGACTCACCTCCCATCTTATTTTTTTCGAATATTCCAGTCATACTCCCGGTTTCAAAGCGGTAATAACCGGTTTCACTAATAAGTGACATGAAGTGTCATTGAGAGACATGAAGCGTCATGAAAAGACAGGAAGATATTTAATCGTTTGTATGGCATAAAATAAGATTTTCTCCTTAGATATGAATTTATGTAGAATAAAAAGCACATTAAGAAATTTGTTCAGAAAAAAAAAAAAAAGCCAGTCCTGATGAGAAATGTAAACAGGAGATTCGCGCTAAAACCGCTAGAGCGTGACATGAAATTGTTAGAAGTGACATGAAGTATAAGATAACTAAGTAAGGTCATGAAACTATTTCATTGCTTAAAAAAGTGACGTAATAACCTGAACTATTCTATTCAAAATTGATAAAAGAAAAACAAATTTAATTCAAGTATTCGCCCATTTGTGGGGCACCTACATTGGTGATTTTTCCAACCCCCTTTTTTGAGGGATGAAATACTTTGCATGTCTGACTGTTAATGTACCTGTAGAATAATAAAAAAAAAAGTAGTAGAAAAGTCCAGGGAGTGCCACAATCACAAACCGCAGCCCTTCCCAGACCCCAAGAGGGAGAGGAAACCGACAAATCTAAACAAGCACAAACCGAACAAACGTACGAAAAGCACTAAGATTGGCTCTCTCTTCCCCAAGCGAGGTAATCGCAATACTAAAATGACTGAAAAACACAAGAACAAAATGACACACGGAAAGACATACAACAAATCGCCTCGTAGAATAAACCACAAAGCAACAAAGAGTAAGACTAACACCGGGACCACCGCCTTAGAACGGTCGGTAGAGCAAACCACCGGGGGGTTTAAAGCACTTTTACAGCTAGCTAAGGTAATTAACCCTGGGTCCCGATGCTACTCTTAATACATAAATACATAAAAATTCGGTTCGCATAAATGCTCCCAACTCAGTCAATGCATCAAAGCGAAAACATAAAAATCAAATTAATCACTATAATAAACAAAGACGAGTACTCATAGCTAATTCTACTGTATGCCAGAGTAAAGGAATTTTAATAGTTGAACCACGGCGGGCCAAGCCAAAGACATATCGTCAAGCCCCAACCCACTGGTAAAAGTTTTACGAAGAGGCCGTCATTGAGTCTGAGGCCCGAACCGCCGTCGTGCAATTAAAGAGTGAAGCATAGCCATCAACAATAATTGGATTGACAACTAGGCATGCGGTCTGCCGTATAATATCAGGCTATAGCCAATTCTTTTATAACGGTTAATAAGTTTTCTGAATTGCTCCGAAAAGTTAGATTTACCTACAATTTTTCTAAATCTGTACACTAAGTCACCGTAAAATTCGGGTTCCGATATACCTTGTTGCAGAAGTGTTTTCAGACTGACGCTATATTTTTCTAACAAGGCACTGTGTCTGCGATAAAATTTTGAAAATGCCTTACGAAGTTTAAAATAACGATAGCCCTGCCTAAGAAGTTTGGCAGTAAGGGCTCTATTACGATAGTTAAAGTCATTAAGATTTGAAGAAGCTCTGGCGAATCTCTGGCGAATTTGAATAAAACTCTAAAATATTGCATTTGGAAAAAAAAACAAGAGCCCCATGGGACGCAATTCACTCACCTGAGTAAAATAGCCATTGCATATCTGCAGATGCCATGCAACATTCTTCCAGTATTGCCACAGCAACTAGGGACAGAAATTGGACAGTGCCGTAAGAACAAAGGTAATCCTTGGATCACCATTTGAACAAACTTGGTAGACCTTGCGTCCTCGATGCTATATACCAAGATTCAGCCTCTAAGCTTTATTGGTTCTGGAGAAGAAAATTTTAAGTGTTTTTTTTTTTTTTTTTTTTTTTGTTTGTTTTCTTTTTGTTGTTTTTTTTGTTTGTTTTTTTTGTTTGTTTGTTTTTTTTTTGTTTTTTTTTTTTTTTGTTTTTGTTTTTTACCCTATATGGGCCTGGCAGCCATCTTTTTCAGTAGTGCAAAACTATTTGAACAAACTGTTAGTACTACTTGACAGAAGACTCTATGTCCGGTGAAAATTGGTAAGCGGCTTCACAGACGTTTAATGATTTATATGATTTTATACATACACAAAGCCTAAGGACAAGAGCAGATACCCCCAGGGGATAATTTTTTGATTGTAATTAACAAGTTTTACTACTTTAATCATACAGTGTAAGTTTCAGCCATAAGTCTTTAATACATTTTTAGAAAATGATTTTTCAACATTATAAATGGGGACGCAGATTTGACCTTGTCATAAAAAAGGTCAAAGGTCATCCTTAGATCATCATCTGAACAAATTTGGTTGACCTTGAGTCCCAAATGTTATATACCAAGATACAGTCTCAAAGTTTTCTTGTTTCTGGAGAAGAAGTGTGTGTGTGTGTGTGTGTGTGTGTGTGTGTGTGTGTGTGTGTGTGTGTGTGTGTGTGTGTTTTGGGGGGTGGATGTTACCATATATGGGCCTGGTGTCCATCTTGTTCAATAGTGTTGAACCATTTGAACAAACTGTCAATATCCCTTCAACAGAAGGCTCCATGTGAAATCTGGTGAAAGTTGGTCAAGTGGTTTAAGAGAAGAAGACGTTTTAAAGACTACATGATTTTTAAAAATGTATATAGCCAAGGGGCAAGGGCGTATAACTATCAGGGGACAAAATTTTGATTGTTACTAAAACGTTTTACTACTTTAATCATACGTTGCAAATTTCAGCCATTAGTCTTTAGTACATTGTCAGAAAATGCTTTTTCAACATTTTCCAGATACAAGGGTATGGGGATGCAAATTTGACCTTGCAATAGAAAGGTCAAAGGCCATCCTAGGATCGTCATTTGGACAAACTTGATAGACCATGAGTCCCGGATGCCATATATCAAGATTTAGCCTTGAAGCTTTCTTGTTTCTGGAGAAGAAGATATGTAAGTGTTTTTCACCATATATGGGCATGGCGCCCATCTTGTTTAATGATGCGTTTGAAGCTTTCTTGGTTCTTGAGAAGAAGATTTTTAAGTGTTTTTACAATATATGGGCATGGCAGCCGTCTTGTTAAAACTGTAGAACCATTTGAACAAATTGAACTAATTCGACAGAATGCCAAAGATGAAATCTGGTGAAAATTGGTCAGGCTGTTTCAGAGAAGAAGACCTCATCATAGGTCATCATTTGAACAAACTTGGTAGACCCTGAGTTCCTGATGCCATATAACAAGATTCAGCCTTGAAGCTTTCTTGTTTCTGGAGAAGAAGATATGTAAGTGTTTTTCACCATATATGGGCATGGCGCCCATCTTGTTTAATGATGCGTTTGAACAAATTGATAATACCTCTTCAACAGAAGGCCTAATGTGAAATCTAGTGAAAATTGGTCAAGCTGTTTCAGAGAAGAAGACGATTTAAGCGTTTTTCTCATATATGGGCATGACGGCCATCTCATTTAACAAGCCGTGACCATTTGCACAAATTTTCAATCCCCCTTTAACAGATGGCACCACATGGGTTGAAGAAAATTGGCCCAGTGGGTTCAGAAGTGTGAACAGACGGACGGACGACGGACGGTCAGTGATCACAATAGTTCATCCTGAGCCTTCGGCTCAAGTGAGCTAAAACACATAAATGAAAGAAAATTGGAGACTTGGTTTTATTAAGTCTCTTCATGTGCAGCCTCTGGTATGTATATATGCCTTTACAACCTACCAGTTATTCATATACAAATCCTGCTGTTTTTCATGTCCTCCTTTGTTATGAAAGAGACTTTATTATGTCTCTTTCAGATGATACACAAGCTGATATTAATGAAGCTTTTAACATAACTTCGTGATATTGTAACCACCTTTTGAATTCTACTATTACTGAAGCCGCATTTTTAGATTTGCATTTATTAATTTCTAACGGTTTTGTTTTATTTAAAATATATGACAAATGCGATGATTTGGATTTTGACATTGTTAATTTTCCATTTTTTTGTGGACGGCATTCCTCGTGCTCCTTCTTATGGTGTTTACATTTCTCAGCTTATTCGGTTAGCTAGAGTATCTAGTCATTTGGCTGACGTCATTGTTCGTAATTTAACTTTAACTGCCAAACTTTTCTTTTATCCTTTTTTTCTCCATCAGGGGTATCGATATCATAAACTTAGGAAAACTTTTTTTTTTCTAAATTTTATCGTTGGCACTACAAATTGATTTCTAAATACGACACCGGACTAAAACACATCCTGAATTTTATGATTAGTGTACAAGTTTAAAAAAATGTAAGAAAACCTGAATGTTCTAATCATTTTAGTAAAATTGTCATAGGTTATAAACGAAAGGGGTATAACATTAATATCATAAATCATTTAGCTGCTTTGCTTACCTCTGTAATTGCACGCCGGTGGGTCGGGGTTCAGACTGATGGTCCCGACTTAGAAACTATTCATTAGATGGTCAGTTTCTCGGCCCACCGGGCTTCAGTTGGTGAGTTCTTTTCCTCCAGTATTCCAGTGTTGTTGATTGACAACCTAGGAATCTCCAGGTGTCTCAACACGTTGTTTCTGTTGTCCACATCTTTGCTTTATTATAGGCCTTATCTGTGATTTATTTGTTGCATATAATGATTTATGGACGGGTCAAAAGACCTCCACACGGACCGAACAAATATATTTTACCACTATGGAAGCTGAGAGCGAGGGTTAGGATCCTGTAAAGCTAGTTTAAGGCTCACATCCGCCCCCCCCCCCCCCCCCCCCCCCCCCCCCCCCCCCACACACACACACCCGGCACCTCCAAAAAATCGGTACTGGCCGTTCAAGGCGGTACTTTTATTGTGGTACCTCTTGTCAATTGTTATGTAGAGTTTCACTTTCTAATATTCTTTTTTTTTCTTCTTTTAACAATTTAATATGTTCAAGATATATTCTGTTAATAAACGTCAAAAATATTGCCTTTTGAAACAAAGAACACATTACATATTAGAAAATGGGAGTCTCAGCTTTTGTGTTTCTGTTGTTGTTGTTGTTGTTTTTTGTTTTTTGTTTGTTTTGTTTTTTTGTTTGTTTTTTTTATTTATTTATTTATTTATTTATTTATTTATTTTCAAAGATACCATAATGGGCCCAGTGATCCCAAAGGAAATGAAATATAATTCGCACTATGGTGAAGTACGGGGAGACGTTCTACGGCCGCCATCCGGCACTAACACTAGCTGCAGTGTAGAAAAATAAACTTCAAAAAGATTGCCTTTGGAAACAAAGAACACATTTCAGATAAGAAAATGGGAGTCTCCCTTCATAAGCAATAATGAAGTTTGCAACACTGTTTACGCCCTCTAGCGTATACATGAGCAGAACTCCATTTTCAAAGATACCACAATGGACCCAATGAAAGTTTGGATAACAGGGTTGCCACCATTTTGGGAAAGAGTTGCCAGCTCTGCTTGCCATCTATTCGTTTTGTGGCTGCTTTATTGTATTAGTCTGTCTTTCCCTTTGGTGTTGGAGGCTTGATGTGGATCTGATTGTATCAGTTCCTGAGTTCTCTTATTTACTTTTAATTGTACTTGTTTGTCTATCTGTTTGGTGCGTGGGGGCTTGATGTGGGTATGATTGCATCAGTCCCTGAGTTCACTTATTTACTTTACTGTCAGAGTGAAGTGTGAAGGTAAGGTAAGTCAGTCTTTTTTTTTTCCTTCAGGGAGTGTGTCAAGGAGGAATCCTTTCTACATATTTCTACAAAACGTATCTAAATGATTTCCTGTTGGACTTTGAGTCCAGAACCCTTGGAAAAGTTTACTGGTAGCCTCTATATGGGCTGTCCGACAGTTGCTGATGATCTACTTTACTTGTCCTCCAGTGATACAGTTGATGTTCAATCCCGGTTACATCAACTACCAGGAGAAGAGATACGTCATTCACCCGCAGAAGACCACAGCTCTCCTCCGGAATGTTCCAACTATAGTACGTGAGAAGGAAACTGTTAATGCTTGGACATTGGGCACTAAAGAAGTGAAGGTTGAACCTAAGCTGACACACCTTGCTGGGACTGGTACGAGCTAAAGAGGCTGAATCTGATATTAAGGGAGAATTAGTCTGGCCCGATTCCGTTTGTCAGCCTAAGAAAGATTCAGTCGTTACCAGAGCGAACAGCTTCGTCTAATGTACAGCTGCTATTGAGAGCTCTCCCAATACAGGCAGACAATCACAAAAGCCAACTAAACGTCAAAAGACTGCCTTTGGAAACAAAGAACACATTACAGATTAGAAAATGGGAGTCCCGGTTTTATTGAGACCCTTCATAAGCAGTAATGAAGTTTGTAACACTGCTTGCGCCCTCCAGCGTATACATGAGTAGAACTTCATTTTCAAAGATACCATAATGGGCCCAACGATCCCAAAGGAAATGATAATCTGCACTATGGTGAAGAACGGGGAGACGTTCTACGGCCGCCACACGGTCACCTACCTCCACTCAATTTTTCTATCAAGAAACTGTTGAATTAAAGGTTTAATGAATCGTCAGTTAGTACTTCAATGTCAGAAGAGTTTTTTTCTGCAAGGCTGTGAAGACCATTGAAATGCATAACCTACCGGAGCTGCAGAACTACAGTAAACTGTCAAGGAAAAAGTTGGCGCGCCAGGCAATTAACACCTTTTGGACTCATTCATTACTTAGTGCAGCGCAAACGAAGTCTATCCCAGGTAACTGATATGTCGCCACTGGCTGTGGGGAGTACACATAACATATCTGACTTTTGCAAACAGGGGCGGGGGTCCCAGGGGGGGGCGGTGGAGGGGGTAGAATTTTGAATTTTATTATTTTTTAGCTTTGGCGGGGGGGGTGGTATTGGCCATTTGCAGATTTTTTGGGGTCATTTTCAAAACTGAGTATTTTGCTGGGGGTGTGGGGGTGGGGGTATAAATTCTCGGTAGTTTTGGGATTTTTGTAAGAATCGGGGTTAGAAACTTCTATTGAACTGATGGTTGTTTTAATTTAGTTTTAACAGCTCTGTTTCTGCTGCGCATCAGTTCATTGCCATTAAAGTAAAAAACGGAGCTACTGTTTAAAACTGTGTAAAGCATTTATATTACTAATACAATCATTATACAGGAAAAGTAAATGAAAACTACACTTTTATTAAAAAAAAAAAAAAAGAGCAAGGGGAATATACCGGATATTTTTTTGGGTATGGCTGATATACCGTTGTTTTTTTTTTTTTTTTTTTTTTTTTTTTTTTTGTTTTGTTTTGTTTTTTGTTGTTGTTTTTTTTGTTGTTGTTGTTGTTGTTTTTTGTTGTTGTTTTGTTTTTTGGTTGTTGTTTTTGTTGTTGTTGTTGTTGTTGTTGTTGTTTGTTTTTTTGTTTGTTTTTTTGTTTTTTTTGTTTGTTTGTTTTTTTGAGTGGGGGTGGGAGTAAACACTAGATTCTGAAGCCTAGCTTATGTAACAGACAGAATTCAGAGTACCCCATTGGGCAGCGTTCGAGCCTTACGTTGGGCGTCATTAAAGTAAACTAAGGTGGAAAACGTGCTGAATGAAATTAGGGATTTTGTAAAGAGTGTACGGTTGTTGGGTGGTCTTCTTGGTCAAAATGTGAGCTTGTCGCAGTTCTGGTTGACAGTCATCACCTGGAGAATATATATATATATATATATATATATATATATATATATATATATATATATATATATATATATATATATATATATATATATATAAAGCGTAGAAATACCGGAGCAAGTAGATTATATTGAAAGGAAAAATAACATCACATGACTAAATAATTATAATATTCCCAACCGATTTCATTTACAACTCATCAGCGGAATAAACAACCGCAATATGGCGTTAAAAATGGCGACGTTACTTAGTAACAAATACGTGTACATAGTACACAACATTAAAACGTCACGGCGTCCAAACGGCGTCGTCAGTCTTTGTTAAGTTTGGGGTTAAATATTTTATGAAGTACTTTTCTTTAGATAACCTCGCTGAAACATCATTGTTGTGAAATTTGTCAAAAGGGAAAATGGAAAATTTAGGATTTATAAGAGAGCACTGCTCTAAATGAGAACTGAGACGTAATTGTCTTGTTGATGGGTCCCTGATTTGTTGGTCATGAACGGTCCGTCTGTTCCGAAGTTTGTCTCCCGTCTATCCGATATAATATTCACGACAACCATTTCAAATTAAAACATACAAAACATTTTTACGTTACAATTCATATTTTCTTTTACATGGAAACCTTATTGTTGAGTTTTAATGAAGATCCTTCTATGATATAATTACAAAGTCCGCATCGTGGTTCGTTGCATTTACTAACTGGGGGTAAAATATTGATTGCTTTGAATTCAGATTTTACCAGAAGTCTCTTTAAATTTGGAAGTTGTCTTTTGCTTTTTATCACCTTAGTATTGTTCACAATCGTACTCATTGTTTCGTCGTTCTTTAAAATTTCCATATTATTTTTAAGATGTCAAAAGCTTCCTTATTCTTTGGATTGTATGTTGATATGAAACATGTCTGTACATAGTGTAATGAGGAGATTTCTAGATTATTGTGATTAAACAAATTTTACCGGTCATATCCTGGGTGCTCCAATCTACGACAAACAGAACAGAACAAAACAGAAACTATACGGCACTGCTTTGTTAAGATTTTCTATAATTCTTCTTCTTCTTTCCATTATAGTTCCTCCCTCGGATAACTGCATGGGTATTCTAACACGGCACGCCTATATAGGCAATGGAGAAAACCCAGGATTTATTCTACAACAAATCACTGGGCGGAAGCCGCGACGCTATCTGGCGCTGTTCCTACGTCATTTTGTCACTTTGCTGGCGTCATTCTTCGTTTCGACGACGTTAGACGGCGTAACGTCGTTTTTCTCGCGTCAAAAACGTAAGAAATACATGTAAACGTCAGCATTACAGTCAAATTGTTGGCGGGATTTCTTTATTCGATGGCGGAAAGTTGGAAGAATATGAAGGATACAGTTACGTTTTCGTCGTTTTCTATGTGTTAGAATCGAAATTGATCAGCTCTTGTGCGCGATTTGTTGAGTAATAAATAACAGTTTGTCGGTTAGTTGTAAGTAGATAAAATCACTCGCGCTCCGAGCTCCTGATTTCATCTACTTTACAACTGACCTCCGAACATTGATTTATTACTCAACAAATCACAGCTAGAGCTGATCTATTTCTTAATTATCGAACTGTGTGTCTATGTACATGTGTCGATCGAGACTGATTGATCGATAGTGCAGTTTAATAGCAGTTATATACAAGTTAAATTTTGAATGAGATCTACATGTACATGGTGTTGGAGGGATCCAGACAGTTCACCGACAAGACAGTTCACCGACACGTATTTTGGAGACAGTTCCCGACAAAATTGGAGACAGTCCACCAATAGATTTGAAGACAGTTCACCGACAGAAAAATATATATGTCTGTATGGTAATGATAGGAAAACATTGGTTAAAACTGAAGATATCGTCACCTAATATCATGTCCGTATGTATCTCGCACCTAATAATATTCGGACTTGTCACTAACAGAACTGCCAAAATATGTTGTCTTGGCCTGATTTTAGCCCTATTTTACAGCACTGCGGTCATTTAAAAAATGATTTTGGATAATAACTGAAGTTGTAATAAATTGTTTTCAACAGGTTTGGTTGAATAATGTTCAGCAACAATCAATAAAATTGAAGTTATACCATCATTTTGGGTGAATTTCAGATGATTTTCTGCTAAATGTGCGGAAAATAGTTAGAATGGGTACCTAGGTTTCTTGTTGATGTTTACAAAAGATAATTGATTTTCCTTAAATATAATGTTGCAATCTTAAAGGTAATATATTGAGCTATTGTTTTGTTCTTTTTTTTTTAAACAAATCTCGGATATTTGGAGAAATAAATGAAATATGAGCATTTAAACTTCATCGTACAAAATTATGAAAACTCAGACACGACAACATGTTTCCAATAAATACAGTACCTGAACTATAGTTACTAGTCCAGTGTATATAGGGT
>OZ024824.1:4902119-5037480 GCA_964016985.1 Anodontia alba
AAATGCACAAGGCTGTGACCTACTGTTTCTTTAACTACTTTATTGTGTTACTTGGTTCATGTTTCCTGTTTCACACCTGCTCTTCAGTGTTGCGTACTTGCCGTAAACGGGGCCAGGTGCAAATAAACAGATATCATCACATGACACCGACTTCCGCATTGTAATGTAATTATATAATATTTCCTTCTACTGTGACCGCCATGATGTTGTATAACTGATTTTTTTTTCAAGGATTTTGCCAAATTTAATGAAATATGACAAGGGAAACGCACTTGAACCATTGGCTTGCCATTTTGACTAATAAGGTTGCCATTTTTATGTCACAAAAATGATGCATTGTACAAAAATACTCGAAAATAGTTTTTTGCCTTGTCATTACGTGTACAACTACAATAATTAGTAAACAAAAATGATAATAATTGCAATTGTAAGAATTGCAAATGTAAGAAATCATTTGGCTATTACATGCATGTTTTGCGTCTTGTTTCCCGGATATCAATTATGACATCAGTGACAAGCAGGTAAACAACAGCTCGTGTGACCTCGTGCCAACGTAGTTTTAACATACTGTTATGTTAGGAGACGATAATGATGTAAAATGATCCACTTTACACAGTTAAAAAAGTTTTAATGTAATAAAATGCGATCAGAGTAGCTTAAAATGTTTTGGCTAATTTATATGATTGTGATGTCTCTGAAAAACTGGATGTACGTACATACTAGAATACTGTTAATGGAAAATACGTCTATCCTCTTATTGTAGATATTGTAAATATTGAAAAAAAGTCTATCCTCTTATTGTGGCGACCGTATTGCCCTAGCATACTCAAAGTGGTACACCTTGTACATGTACAATTCTAACATAAATCAGGGGCGGATCCAGCCAGTGTGTACTGAGTGCATGTGCACCCCTTGTATCCAAGCATATGCTCATAGTGATCTATGGTGCTCCCTAACCTATACTGGGTGCACCCTGAAAGTTCAACCACAAAGAAGTGTACACTCTACTGACTCTAGCAATTAAACAACAATAGCCATTGGGCAGCCTTTAAAGCTCAGCTACAAAAGCCATGGTGCACCTTGACAGTTTTGCTTCCTGGCATCTGAACTACAAAAGCAAGAATGCACCCTCAGTTCCAATTACAGTAGGTCGCAATGGCATCTCAAAGACAAAGCAGTATCGAAGCACTTGCCACTTACTGAGATTCTGATCCATACCTGAAAATATATTTGAATGTAATGTAAATAATGTAGCATCTAGGCTGCGTCCAAAAGTGCAAGTTACTCACGCCTGTTTTGCCCTGGATCCCTGCTCCTGTTGGCGCTCGTCACTAGGTACAGGGGTCTAGGGCAAAACGGTTCCTGTCACTTTGCACTACTGAACGCAGCCCAGCTCTCACAATTGTAAATACAGATGACCAAAAGCTTCTGTTGAACCCATTCTCTATGAAGCCACAATTACACAGAAATATTTCTATTGATCACAGAACATCCCAGCAAAGGTTTAGGGCATCCAAAGCACTGAAGATCTAAATATCTCTATGGAATTCAGAAAGTTTGAGAGCAAATGTTTTTATATGGTATATGCGAATATAATTATATGACTATAATTCCACACTCTAAGAATCTTCTACAGTATATGCTTTTAAGAATTACCCCTGAACCACGTGTGAACATGGTGATTTCTGTTTATGACCGCTGTGGTTCTAGTATGGTTCTTATTTTATGTTGCCATGTGGGTTATATTGCAATGCATTACATATGAATGCAGCACGTCCTTTAACTTGCCCGTTTACTCTTTATAGCGCAACCTTCTTAGTGTTTTGGGGTTTGAATCAAGTGCATGGACTCATTATTATAACTCCGACATAACATAAACCTAGTGGGTACAAAAGGCAAGCAGAGCAACCTGCTGATTCTATCTGAAGCGAGACAGTCGCAAATCTTTATAGAAGTATAATTGCAACATCCTTCTGTTGGATGTTACTTGAAATATATGTGTGAATTTCTTATTGACCAGTAGTCTATGTATGTATTTTTAAACATAAATCATTTAATTCTAAAGAAGAAGAATCCAAGTTCGCATGTAAGGTTCGTGGTGGAGGAGGTTATCAGCTAGTCCAAGTCATGTACTCTAGTCCTAGGATTACGGTAAGGGTTTTGGACTGGCAATCACATACCACAGAACAAAAATAGAAAAAGCAAAAATATTAAAAGTAAAAAACAATCCTGCAAACTGAACTACGAGGGTCAGTCAAAAATAAATGATCACTGCCTCATAACTTTTTTAATTGTTTTATAAACACCTTATTTGTTTATAATCCCTAAAAGTAATCTCCCTAGGATTGAATGGCAAAATTCCATCTCCAAAGCAACACTTCAATACCAGTTTCTAAGCAACTTAAGTTGATCCGTCGAACCTTCCCATTCACGGTACCCTCTAGTTCATTCAACCTGTCGTAGTGTATTCCCCATAGTGGTTCCTTCAGTTTTGATAACAAATCAAAATAGGGGAGAGTGGGGGAAGGGGAGAGAGGAGGAGGGGCTCAGGTCAGGAGATTAAGGCGGTGGAGGTGATCGAGAACTTCCAAATGATATTGACTCAGTAGTTCACTGACAACGTTTGCTTTATGGGTTCACCATCAAAGCCTGTCATCCATAAATAAACACATGTACTGCGTGCACAACGCCCACACGACAACTGTGCAATAGCACTTCGAAACTGTTACGGTATTACCTGATCAAAAACAGACGCGGGGGCTTGAAGTTATATATGGAGGGAGAGATGGGGATGTTTCAGGTAGACATGATTGTGATGACATGTTTTTACAGGGACCTCAAATATAGAAACAATGAATTACTTTACTCGCAAGATTTAGACGATGATTGGACTTATTCTGAAAAAGACAACTCTGAGCAACTGTAATAACTGCAACTGCATCCTGCCACGATAGCGATTTTAATATACAAATGCTATGTACAGTCTTATCGGGCATTTAAAACATTATTCACTCCTCCGGGTACATGTGTCTCGCAAAGTATTTTAATAAAACAGACTACAACTAAACTATCTCCATTATTGACTACATTACTCCCTGGTATGTATTTATGCCTCTCCATTCAATGATGACCTTGCCAATGGCGTCACAAAATAAAAGAAAACAAATGTAATAGAATCAAATTGAGGGCAAGATAATAAAAAAATGAGGTAAACAATATAATCACCCCATTTTTCTAAAGGAACCCAGAGAGAGTCTGCAAACTACTTGAACAAGTTGTTAACTTTTAACGATTACTTTTAACTCTTCTTTGCACACTCTAATTGTTATATCTTTTTTTTAATTAATACTCTCAGATTTGTTTGTCTGCGAGAATACTGGATAAAAGCTGTGTTTAAAAGTATATAGATCTAAATACTTTTAGAAGTCTACAGAGGTGCTTGATCTTGTATGTGATTGATACATTTAAATACTTCATTTTCTAAAACTAAGACAATTTATAACGTCGATTAATTGGAATTGAGCTGTGTAGGTAAAGTTTTACCTAAAAATTTTCAATTGTGTTTGTCTGCAAGAATACTGGCCGTTTCTAGATCAAGAAGATACCGTTTTATCCAGCTTGACCTTAAATTTTGTAGATTGTGCCATGGTTGTTGTTTTTCGGAAAAAAAAAATCTCAGCAACGGTCAGTTTATGGTCCAAGGTCATTTTAAAATGCATTTCCATCCACCAGTTGGACATGAATTTTAAGAAAATGAGAAAAGTACAAACCCTTCTGGTAAGAATGCTTTTTTTATCGTATGGCCGTACCTGCACAACAGTTTTCTCTTTAAGTGTTTGACAATATCAGCAAAGTATATGTATCAAAGATTTGGCAGCTAGAAAAATGTATGTAGATCTGGATAGGCTACTTCTCATGTTCGATCAGCTTATCCTAATATTTTAAATAAATGATTTTTTCTTCCCACCATCAAACACTGTTCTTCAAATGTGGGCGAATCCTGCGAAAAATACCATAATCCGGTGTTATTAGACCGAAAATCCAGCATTAGGCCCAGTTATCCGGCGTTACGGTTTGACACGGTGGTGTTTACTAATAAAGTATTATAGCATGGCACAGTTTGCAACTAGTAAAGAATTATATAAGAAAGCCTGAAGATTAGCAGACATGTTAAGTCTCTCCTTTAGCTTACCTGAGCCAAAGCTCAAGGTGAGCTTTTGTGACTGCTCGATGTCTGTTGTCCCTCGTGCGTCGTCCGACGTGCTTCTGTCAACCATTTACTTAAAAGACATCTCCTCCTGAACCAGTGAATAGATTTTGAAATAATTTTACAGGAATGTTCCTTTAGTGACCCTCTACCAAAATTGCATAAATGGTTCCACTCCGCTAAACAAAATGACCACCAGAGCTAAAAATAGAAAGACCTTAAAATGACATCTCCTAGGCCACTAACCCAATTTCAAAATAATTTCACAGGAATGTTCCTTGCACGACCCTCTACCAAAATTGCTCAGACCATTCCACTCGGATGAACAAGATGGCCGCCAGAGCTAAAAATAGAAAAACCTTTAAGCGTCTTCTCTTCCTTAACCAGTGGATGGATTTTGAAATAATGTTCCTTGGGTGACCCTCTGCTTACATTGCTCAAACCTTTCTTTTCGGATGAACAAGATGGCTGCCAGACCTAAAAATAGAAAAACCTTCAAAATGACTTCTCCTCCTTAACCAGTGGATGGGTTTTTAGCCCACCTGAGCCAATAGGCTCATGGTGAGCTTTTGTGACCACTCGATGTCCATCATCCGTCATGTGTCTGTCAACAATTTACTTAAAAGACATCTCCTCCTGAACTGGTGAATGGATTTTGAAATAATTTCACAGGAATGTTCCTTGGGTGACCCTCTAGCAAAATTGCCTAAATGGTTTTGCTCCGCTAAACAAAATGGCTGCCAGGGCCCCAGAGCTACATGTAAAAATAGAAAAATCTTAAAATGACATTTCCTCCTAGGCCACGGACCCAATTTTAAAATAATATCACTGAAATGTTCCTTAGGTGACCCTCTACCAAATTTGCTGAAACTGTTCTGCCTTGCTAAAGAAAATGGCCACCAGAGCTAAAAATAGAAAAAACATTAAATGGTCTGTCAATTTTTAACTCCAATGACATCTCCACCTAAACCAGTGATTGGATTTCAAAATATTTTCACAAGAATTTTAGTTGGATGACCCTCTACCAAAATTGCTAAAATGATTCAGCTCCGCTAAACAAAGTGGCTGCCAGAGCTAAAAATAGAAAAACCTTAAAATGACATCTCCTCCTAGGCCACTGACCCAATTTTAAAATAATTTCACAGAAATGTTCCTTAGGTGACCCTCTACCAAAATTGCTAAAATTTTTCTTCCTCGCTGAACAAAATGGCCACTAGAGCTAAAAATAGAAAAAAAATTTAAATGGTCTAAATTTTTTACTATGACATCTCCACCTAAACTGGTGGTTGGATTTCAAAATATTTTCACAGGAATGTAACTTGGATGACCCTGTATCAAAATTGCTAAAATGATTCAGCTCAGCTAAACAAAATGGCCTCCAGAGTTAAAAATAGAAAATTTTTAATGACATCTCCTCCTAGGCCAATAGCCCGATTTCAAAATTATTTCACAGGAATGTTCCTGATCTGACCCTTTACCAAAATTGCTAAAATCATACGGCTACGCTGAACAAAATGGCCACCAGAGCTAAAAATAGAAAAACCTTTTAACGACATCTCCTCCTAGGCCAATGGCCCGATTTCAAAATAATTTAACAGAAATGTTCCTCTTATCCACTTCTTTTCCCTATATATTTGTACAAAAATATGATCTGTATAGAAAACTTTGATAATCTTACAAACCACTTGCCTGATTTAAATTAAATTAATACAACTGTCCTGAACCTAAAGCAATGGGACACAGATGAGCGATTCAGGACCATCATGGCCCTCTTGTTAGTGAGACTCACTAATTTATGGCTCAGACGGGCCCCCGTAGCCTAGTGGATAAGAGAGTTGACTCTTAATCCATTAGGTTTCTCACCGCTGTGGTTCGAGCCTGGCTCGGGTCATATGTGGGAAAGCCAAGTTCTGCTTACGGATGGTCAGGTGGTTTTTCTCCGGGTTCTCCGGTTTTCGCCCACCTTCGATGAACGATCGGCTCGATATAAGTGAAATATTCTTGAAAGGGCCGTAAAACCCAAATCAAAAAAAAATTTATGGCTCAAAAGACCCTAGTTTTACGCACTGCCTCACTATCTTTTTTCTAAAATTTCCCTTTTTGTTTAATATATAAATAAGGACCTCACTTATTTTTTTCCCAGCAACTCACTAATTTTTATTCTGAAAACTTAACATGTCTGGATTGGTTGATAGACAGCAAGAGATAGTAGTGAAGTAAATCAAACCATTCACCCTTTACAAATACCAATGTGAGGGACAGTGCTGCCCACTCCCTTACAGACGACACAAAGTACTAATTAAAGATGCTCAAGATTTCACATCATCATCTCTTTACAGTGGTTCACAGTACTGGTAGCCTCTCACAATTTAATGTACTGGATGGGGGAGTGCTTCAGCAAAACAAAACAAAAAAAAAATGAAGATTTCCACAATTTTCTGTGCATTTTTCATTTTTCCCAGACCTAAAAGTATTTAAGAGCTTGTTTTTAGTTCATTTTTGTCTGACAAGAATGCAAGATAAATATATCAAATATTGATAAAAATTCAGTGAAATCAATCACTGTATCAGTGGATGTTACACATTACACAGGGAAACAACTTAGCTTATACATGTAGGTTACCAAGGCTATACAAGAAAAACAGCTCAATCACCAGATAGATTATGTTGGCAGGCAATGCCAGTCATTCTTCATTTTTATGCCCCCGCCATTTTCAATAGTGGGGGCATATAGTGTCACCGCTGTCCGTATGTCCGTCCGTCCCGTACGTAACACAAATGGTTTCTGAGCGATATCTTTTGAAAAGATTAGTGTATCGGATTGAAATTCTATACACAGGTATATAATCATAAAATGTAGGTCAAGTTCAATTTAGGGTAAAATCCACGGATTATTTTGGGAGTTATGGCCCTTTTTCAATTTTGAAAAATTTTCAACTTGAAAAATGGTTTTCGTTCAATATCTTTTGAAAAGATCAGTGTATTGGATTCAAACTTTAAACACAGGTATATAATCATTAAATGTAAGTCGTTCGATTTAGGGTAAAATCCACCAATTATTTTGGGAGTTATCGCCCTTGTTCAACTTTGAAAAATGGTTTCCATTCCATAACTTTTGAAAAGATCAGTGAATTGGATTCATATTACATATATACACGAGCATATAATTATAAAATATAGATCAAGTTTGATTTAGGGTAAAGTCCACCAATTATTTTTGGAGTTTTGGCCCTTTTTCAACGTTGAAAATTAGTTAAAATGGTTTCTGTTTAATATCTTTTGAAAAGCTTAGTGTATCGGATTCAAATTTTATACACAGGTATAAATTCATAAAATGTAGGTCAGGTTCGATTTAGGGTATAATCCACCAATTATTTTGGGAGCTATGGCCCTTTTTCAACTTTGAAAAATGGTTTCCATTCCATAACTTTTGAAAAGATTAGTGAATTGGATTCATATTTTATACACATGCATATAATTATAAAATATAGGTCAAGTTTGATATAGGGTAAAATCCACCAATTATTTTTGGAGTTACGGTCCTTTTTCAACGTTGAAAAATAATTTCCGTTTGATATCTCTTGAAAACATTATTGTATTGGATTCATATTTAATACACAGGTATATAATCATAAAATAGAAGTCAAGTTCGATTTAGGGTAAAATCCATCCATTATTATGGTAGTTCTGGCCCTTTTTTACCTTCAAGAAATGTTTTTCTATAATATTTTTTAAAAAAGATTGGTGTATTGGATTCATATTTTATACACAGGTATATAATCATAAAATATAGGACAAGTTTGATTTAGGGTAAGATCTGCCAATTATTATGAGAGCTATGGCTCTTTTTTCAACTTCATTTTTTTGCAAAATGCCTGCATGTGGATGAGGATGGCCCTGGGTGGGGGCATCTGTGTCATACTGACACATTTCTAGTTTTAGTTTATTCTGATAATAATTGTAGAAAGTAAGTATTTAAAGGACTAGTTAAAGGACTATTTTGTTATTGACAATTTGTTTGCATGTTCTGAAGCAGAACTTATTCTAACTGTTATAAAGTTACAAAATTAGACCAGCACTACAAAATGTCCCTCCTATATTACCGAGAAATAAAGGTCTAACTAGGTAAGTAGAAAGAAAAGAAGACATGCAAAATATTTAACAGGTGAGTTCAGTTAATGCCTCACACCTTGTGGAATTGTACCCTTCCCACCACCACTGTGTGTCTCATTGGGAGAGCTCCCCCTCTCTTCAGGCCTGGGAATCAGTCAACTTGTATGCCATCGGAGTACTATCGAACAATAAAGTGACCAGTAGACAAGTTGACTGTATGTAAACAAACACCAGATGCGAAGGTTATTAAGTTTACCGTAATTTTATGTTTCCATTTTACTTTTTGTCTAAAATCAGAAAATGTCATATGCTCTGGCAATGAATTGAAATAATTCTGACACAAGGATCATAGAAAAATTGGAGGATTTTTACAGATATTTTTTGGGGCATAAAAAGATCATGGCTTGAACATGCCTTACGGTGATTCAAACTATCTATGAAAGGCAATTTAAACCTTACCTCCAGAACATTAGCAACTGAAGTTCAAGTCCATGTTAAAATAAGTCAGTTTATCACACTTTTGCTTAAATAAAGTGATTGGCTTCTGATACACAGAGAAAAAGTTTCTATGCGTACCATTTAACCGGTGGTGTACAATTTAACTAATGGAACTTACTGTGCAATCGAGTACATTTTCGAAAAAACAAGATTTGTTTTTTCTTAACATTTTAACACCATCAATAGCTTTGGTTATTTATTTGTAACCTAATTTTTCTTATTCATCATTTTATTCCTATTTTAGAACTTTTGAATGGTTGAATTCAAGAAACTCAAGCACCTCCTATATAATTTACATTAGTTAAATTGTACGCCGCAAGTCAACTGGTACGGATCAAAGTTATTAACCTGTACCTGAAAAATGAACATTTCGTTTTTGCATAAACATATTTAAAAGGCGTGGAATATCCAATGGTTTTACACTGACTTGTGTCATCTCACTAAAATGTCATGAAATGCACAATGACTGCATCTTTAGTCTCGGTGCTTATTGTTCAATGCATGATTTTTGGTCGCCAGAAACAATATCTCGTAAAATCTAAGGAGTTTTCCCTTAAAACAAGTGTAATACCAATCTTGGACTTTTATCTCAGTATACCACATTCTCCGATTCTAAGTAAAACACAAAATAAGTAAATAAACTCATATTTTCAGGGGTAATCCTGGAGCTTTCAGTGAGGGAGAAGTTTTGCGACAATTTCAGGATTTCAGGGAGAAGTTTTGGTCTAAATTTTGGATTTCTGGGAATTCCCTATACATTCTACCGGGTATACATTTTCACTTCTCCCTCAGCTCAAGATAGGGAGAAGTCAGCCAGCTTTGGGAGACTTTTTCTCCCAAATCGCCCTCTAGGATGACCCTTGATTTTATCCAGCTTATCAACACTTTTGGAAGTTGTTTACACACGTCAATAGGTCCACCAGAACAGGTCAACTTATTCCTTTATAGTACACCGTTGGAGTACAAGTTGACCGATTCCTGGGTGTGCTCTTGCAAATTCCTAAAATCACCTCTGCTTGTTAGGCAACGCTGTAGATTTGGTTTACTTTACTGAAATACTGAAGTATTCGTATTCTTCCACCAATATTGTACACAATATGTTCAAAATCATAGTTCTTCGAGTTTTGACGTTTCGTTGCTTTTGTTCACCTCTTTGCTATTTATAAGCATCAGAGTGTATAAAGCTAATATAGATAAATGCAGAATTTATGAGGGTGAGTCAATAAGTAACCAGCCTAACTTATTTCTGAGATCCACCTCTTCTTTTTCAATGTAATTGCCCTCTAGTGTGATGCACTTAGACCAACAGTGTTCAAGTGCCATCAGCCCAGAACTGAAAAAGTCAGGGTCCTTTCCATTGACCCACTCCTCAACTGCCGTCACAACTTCTTCATCAGACCGGAAATGAAGTGCACGGATATCCTTTTTCAAGTTTGGGAATAGGAAGAAGTCGCTAGGAGCTAGGTCAGGCGAATAGGTAGGATGTGGTATTAATTCATACCTGTTTGACTCTACAGCATCTATTGCAACTTTGCAAGTGTGGACTCCTGCATTGTCCTGTTGCAGCAAAACACCTTTAGAGTTTACCTCGGCGTTTTTCAGGGGTGGCAGTTCTCAGCTGGTCTAACAAGTTTGCATAGTACACTCCAGTTATTGTACTTCCCTTGGGTAAAAAGTCCAACATACATGTAATAACACCTTTTGCGTCCCAAAATACTGTGGCCATCACCTTACCAGCAGATGGTTGCGGCTTGCACTTCTTTGGCCTCGGGGACCCAGGTCCTGCCTACTGACGACTAAGCTTTGTTCTCTGGCTCATAATAATGAACCCAAGTCTCATCTACAGTCACCAGACGCAAAAGAAAACCATCTTTTGTCCTAAAACGCTTCAACAAGGCACTGCATACTGATGCTCTGGTTGCCATTTGCTCATCGCTAAGGGATTTGGGGACCCAACGGGCTGTTAGCTTGCGCATACCTAAACAATCATGTAAGATTGTTGAAACACTACCCTGTGAAATGCCTAATGCCTGCACTATATCTTCCATCTGAATTCACCTATCAGAGTATATCCCGAACTTTCTTACACATTTCTTTGTCAGTGGCATCCAGTGGGCGTCCAGACCTGGCTTCATCTTCTAAAGATGTTCTACCGCGTTTGAATTCCCCTACCCAGAATTTACCGGTAACCTGAGCATAAGATGGTGCAGAAGACCCATAAACATTGGCTAACTCGCTGTGTATTTCCTTGCCTGTTTTACCTTTTAAATACAAGTACCAAATTACAACACAGTACTCAACCTTAGATGAAAAGCATGCCTTTGATCACTAGCCATGTTTGACATTCAGTATCTTATGAAAGAATGACTCGATATGCGTGTTATTTTGTACCCATGTATAAATCATATATTGAAACAAAGCATGAAAATCGTGACCGTCTCGGTCCATCGGAAATGGGATAGGCTGGTTACTTATTGACTCACCCTCGTAGCATTATCACAGACGTTAAGTCTTTTGAAATCATGGGAGGGTCACAGAAAACAGCTTTTCTCACACATCATGAAAGTTTTAAAAAATCTCCCGAAAAAACGAAAATCTTGATTTTGGGTTTAAACTTTGTGAAAAGCTACACTTTTAAATTGGAAAAACTGCAGCTCAATCTGAAATAGTCCAAATATCAATCTGAAGTTATCCAAATATTTATCAAAAGTGCATAAAGGCATAGATTGAATGGGGAAAACCCATTTAACATGAAAAACAAAGCATCTTGATGCTGTTATTGCATTATGGGATAGCATTGTCCAAAATGGCGAAAAGATCTGCATCTCTGGGGCTTTGCTCCCAGAAAAATGTTACGATAAACTAAAACACTGCAACTCGTCCTCAAGATCCTAGAAAAAGGGAGAAACCAGAAATAAAACAATCTATTTCTTGTTGACAAGTTAAATCAAAATGGCGATGTGATTGAACTGCTAATCGGGATGAGCCCAATTTAATAAGCATCTGCGCAATCGTAAAAATCACTAAGTCTTTCAGTGAAACTTTCTTCGGTCACAAAGAGCTTGCAATAAAAAAAAGGTGGGGTCTAAAATTCGTCACAACCAGGGTTTTCCTTGTCCCTCAAAAATGCGAGACTTGGCCCCTTTTTTGACTCTGATATCTCCTAAACCTTCATCTTAGAGAGACATTGATATCCCTTAAAATTTGCAGTATTTTCTTTAAAACCCAACAATTAACCACTGAAATTACCCCATGTTCCCTAAAATACGGATCAATAAAGACATAATTATGTCCCCATAAATGAATTTCTGAGGGAAAACGCTGCACAATGCAAGTTACATTTTGAAATTCGAGAAATGTATTGCTGGGTGAAAAAAAATGACAGAGGGGCTCTCCAAGCGTACTGCACAATATGCAGGTTATTTAAATATTGTGAAAGGAAGCTCTAAATAAAAAGAAAATAAACAAATTGCTGTTTTTGAGTCTGCTAGCGACAGCTAGCAGGCTCTATGCAATCGCATGGGTTTTTTTACTACGTCACAAGCGGATTTTCATCACCGCTATATTCATACGCGCACTACTTCTTAATCAGACGCAATGCGGCACTATTACGGCGAACTGAATGTGAAGCAGGGGAATTTTTTATAGCTTTTCTATTTCGCTAACATAACTGTAACTGAAATCGATTTAGATAGTGCAATTTGAAACATAGACTTCAAAATTCGGTGTAGTAATACACGCGCTACTTTTGTCAATCACCCCACGCCATCTTTGATGTTGTGCTTAGCAACGGAAGCTGAACGAAAAGAAAGTATCAGAATCTACTTATTCGATATTGAATATAGCAAGACATCAGGCATTTGTTTCATTCCTCCTACATGAAATTACTTTATTCACACCTCAGTGACACGGAGTTGTCTGACGACTGCTGGCCCATTTATACGTTATGACCCTTCTTTTGTGGACATCGGAAAATCTCTTGAAAACAGAATAGGGTAGGCATAGCTGGTCGGGCTAATCTGTTGATGCTTAGGTGAAGCACTATCAAATGACAATCAGTTATTAAAGCTAATCTGGATTGAACATAGCCATTTCAAATTTATTTAATCTGCTCGTCTTCATAATAAGTTGATAGATAAATTTATAAAATTGCACCAGAATAATCGTGGAGCTACATCAGGTGTTGAATATGTATGAACTGGAGCATATCTAGACTTGAACTTTGATAATTCTAGAAATTGGAAATTGCTGCTGGAGATACACTCATTTGGAATAATCAGGTGGTAAACTTCATTGGAAAATAAAGAGGTTCATTACTCCAATCACTGCATTGGCTTATATATGCAGATAATAAAATGGATTTTTTTTGTGAAGAAAGAAACAAAACAGAAGAGAAATAATTGTATTTAGTTTTTCAGTACATGGTTAGATTATTTATGTATATCTGTTTTACACAGATGCCTCAGTAAAGACCCATTCTTATTTATACATTAAAAGAAGTAGAATGCATTTCCATCTGACTGATTTTGAGAAATTAAATTGATAGTGAAAGCATGTAGTACAAAGTGTTCATGTTGGTTGTTTTTCAAGGAATAGTAAATTTAAGAAATAGATCAGCTCTAGCAGTGATTTATTGAGTAATAAATCACTGTTTGGAGGTCAGTTGTAAAGTAGATCAAATCACGAGCGCGGAGCGCAAGTGATTTATCTTCTTACAACTGACCGACAAACTGTGATTTATTACTCAACAAAACACGCACAAGAGCTGATCTATTTCGATTCTAACACATAGAAAACGACGAAAAGGTAATTGTATCCTTTAGATTTTTCAAACTTTCCGCCATCGAATAAAGAAATCCCGCCAAAAGTTTTGACTGTAACGCTGACGTTTACATGCATTTCTTACGTTGCTGAAGTGAGAAAGACGACGTTACACAGTCTAGCGTCGTAGAAACTACGACTGACGTCAGCAGCGTATCGAAATGACGTCAGAAAGGCGCCAGATACCGTCACGCGTTTCCGCCCAGTGATTTATTGCATAATATATCACTGAGTTTAACCATTGGCTATATCGGCGAGGAGTGTTAGAATTTCTCACAAAGCCTTGTCTCTGAATGTAAATTTAATATTGGATGAAGCCACTGGTTGTAAGAAAGTGTGAAAATATGGATATAGAGCAAAATCCAGGTCCATCAAATCATATAAATCTAATTATGTAATTAAGTTAATGCCTTTTTTCGCGACACCGCCTTCTGAACAATTCAGAGTAACTACAGTTGCTATACTGGATGTACATTACTCTGTGGTGGTTCTGAATCTCTTTTAACTACACTTTTATTTAACTTTAACATGCGTAAAGTAACGTTATTATTTACCTGTATTATCAGTTAGATAACACACTTTTTGAATAAAAATTACTGGCATATTTCTTATTTTTCTTAAGGAATATATGTTGTGGATATTCATTAAAAGAGCCCTACCAATGAATGACCTTCTAATAAGTTCCAACATGTTTTTGTGTTGAAATTATAATGAACTAGAACATGTGTTTGAACAACACTATGACCCCAACTATATGGTTTCCCTTAAACATGCATTGTCCATAATACTGAAACACTAAAAATGGCTAACTTCAAAAGTAAGAATAGGATGGCCGAAACATTCCCATACAGAACTAGTATTTTTACCGCTGGGCGGCGAATAAATTCCAACCACAGTTTCGTCTGCCATCATAATGAGAGTAAAGCAAAATGCAATTGGCTATCAGTCAAGCGTCATCCAATCAAAATCGCGCTCTGAAAATGTCACTTTGTAGACCGGATTAAAGAATGTAACGAACACAGATAAGCGAATCTGAATAGAAGCGTTCATCATATCGATACTCCATCATGTGTATCGATACATGAAGCGTATCGGAATGCACCAATGCATCGATGAATAGTCCCACCACTAGGCGTCTCAGCTAATATTTGGTGGACTATAACCTCAAAACAATACGCCCTTCTCTACATCTTGGTCTAACTATAGCATAAATGAAGTTTCAGCTTGATCGGATATAAATTGTAGGAGGAGTTAACCAGAAACTAGAAGTTTAAAGAAATTTTCAATGGGGCTTAACTCTGCTAATATTTAGTGGACTGTAACCTTGAAACAATATGTGCTGCTCCATATCATGGTCTAGCCATAAATGAAGTTTCAGCTTGATCGGATGTAAATTGTAGGAGGAGTTAGCCGGAAACGAAAAGTTTAATGAAATTTTAAAAGGGACATAACTCTGCTAATATTTGGTGGACTGTGACCTAGAAACAATATGCACTGCCCCCACATCTTGGTCTAACTATAAATGAAGTTTCAGCTTGATCAGATGTAAATTGTAGGAGCAGTTATCCGGAAACGAAAAGTTTAAAGGAATTTTCAAAGGGCTATAACTCTGCTGATATTAAGTGGACTGTAACCTCAAAACAATATGCACTGTTCCACATCATGGTCTAACTATAAATGAAGTTTCAGCTTGATCAGATGTAAAGTGTAGGAGTTAACCAGAAACGAAATGTTTTCTGAAATTTTCGAAGGGGCATAGCTCTGCTAATAATTGGTGGTCTGTAGCCCAAAAACAATATGTGCTGCTTCACATCATGGTCTAGCTATATACCAAGTTTCATTTTAATCGGATGTAAACTGTAGGAGGCGTTAGCCGGAAACGAAAAAGTTTTCTGACGGACGTCATACCCCGTAAAATAATATGTCCCGTTTTTCAAACAGGTGTATAATAATTCAAAAAAGTATAAATGCAAGAGTTATGGTTCTTGCGCGCTGCATGTTGTCTAATGCTGATTGATATTTACATGACCTTTCTTGAAGATATCTTGAACAGGTTTCAAGTTACAGAGCAGACACGATTTTGTGACGCATAAAGTTCCAAGTGAAATAACTCAAAAAGTATAAATGCAAGACGTATGGTTCTTGTGCTCTGCATGTAAGATAATGTTGATTGATATTTATATGAAATGTGGAGACAGCTTGAACCATTTTCAAGTTACAGAGTGGACAAGATTTTGTGACAGACGCCCGAGGGAAAAAACAATACACATCTCCCTACCCTAAAGGGAGGAGACATAAATATCAGAATCCTAGCTCAAGCGGGAGGGGGTATATTGCTTTTGGTGCAGATCTTATCAGCACTGGCGTCCCCATCCAAGGGTGTGTGTGTGGGGAGGGGGGGGGGGTGAATATTTAGAACAGAATAGATTCAAAAACAGGCATAACTGGCATGCTAGGTCCAATGGGGGAAAAAAAAAAAAAAGCAAGAGGACCATGATGGTCCTATATCGCTCACCTGAGCAAACAGCTTTGCATACTTACTGTTGAAGTTTCAGCCAAGTTTACTGCTCTAAAATTTTTGTATAAATTTTATAACCCTGCACCCCAGTGGCCATGTTTTTTTCATCCATCATGATGGCTTGAACTGAATAGTGAAAGAGGATCACCAAAGGAACAATTCTGCTGTTATATTGAAATTGGTCCAGTGGTTTCTGACAAATAGATTTTTAAAATGTCTTATATAGATATATAGGGAAATTAAGCCCCACCCCCTAACGGCCATGTTTTTTGACAAATCATGACAGCTTGAACAAACTTGGTAGTGGGTCACCAAAGGAAAAATCCTGCCAAGTTATATTGAAATCGGTTCAGTGGTTTCTGACGAGAAGATTTTTAAAGTTTTCTATTTAGATATATAGGGAAAATAAGCCCCACCCCTAGTAACCATGTTTTTTGAGGAATCATGATTGCTTGAACAATCTTGATAGGGGGTCACCAAAGCAACATTCCTGGCAAGTAATATTAAAATCAATCAGGTGGTTTCTGACAAGATGAATTTTAAAGTTTTCTATACAGATATATACGGAAAATAAGCCCAGCCCCATGAAGGCCATGTTTTTTGACGTATCATGAGGGCACAATCTTAGTAGAAGGTCACCAAAGCACATTCCTGTCAAGTTACATTGAACTCAATCCAATGGTTTCTTACGAGAAGATTTTTAAAGTTTTCTATATAGGGAAAATATGCTCCGCCCCCTAGCCGCCATGTTTTTTGATGAATCATAATGGCTTGAACAATCTTGGTAGAGGGTCACCAAAGAAACATTCCTGCCAAGTTATATTGAAATCGGTCCATTGGTTTCTGAGAAGAAGATTTTTAAACTTTTCTATATAGATATATTTGGAAAATAAGCCCCTCCCAGTGGCGGCCATTGTTTTTTGACGAATCATGATAACTTGAACAATCTTGGTAGAGGGTCAACAAGGAAAGATTTCTACCAAGTTATAATGAAATCGGTCCAGTGGTTTCTGACAAGAAGATTTCTAAAGTTTTCTATAGAGATATATAGGGAAAATAAGCCCCACCCCCTGGCAGAATTTTTTTTAGACGAATCATGACTGCTTGAACAATCTTGGTAGCAGGTCACCAAAGCAACATTCCTGCCAAGCTATATTGAAATTGGTCCATTGGTTTCTGACAAGAAGATTTTTAAACTTTTCTATATAGATATATAGGGAAATTAAGCCTCCCTCCCCACCCACCACCCGGTGGCAATGTTTTTTTGACAAATCATGATAACTTGAACAATCTTGGTTAAGGGTCAAAAGGAAAGATTTCTGCCAAGTATTAATGAAATCGGTCCAGTGGTTTCTGACAAGAAGATTTTTAAAGTTTTCTATATATATATAGGGAAAATAAGCCCCGCCCCCTAGCTGCTATGTTTTTTGACAAATCATGACGGCTTGGACAATCTTGGTAGAGGATCACCAAGGAAACATTTTTGCCTAGTTATATAGAAATCGGTCCAGTGCTTTCTAACATGAAGATTTTTAAAGTTTTCTATATAGATATATAGGGAAACAAGAGGCCCACGGGCCACGGCTCGCTCACCTGAGTCACTGCAGACATGCAGATGTTATGCAACATTTTTCCAATCTTATCATCACAACTAATGAAAAGATCATCATTTGAGCAGTCTTAGTTTTGAAGAAGAATATATGGGCCTGACAGTCAATGGAGCATGATCATTTGAATAAACCATCAATCACATTTCAACAGTAGGATCAATGTGAAATTTGGTGGAAATTGGCTAAGTGGATTCTGAAGAATCATGATTTTATACATGTAAACAGCACAGTGGCAGAGAAATATAATAAATATAAACAAGATGATGGCCATCTAAGATTTCCAATCAGAACAATTTTAACTACTGTTGATCTACAATTCACTTGAATACTTTCAATATAAATGTATATGGCCCATAGAAATGCATGGGGAAGCAAATTTGACCTTGGAGGTAAAAAGGTCAAACGTCAACATAGAACCATCATTTTAGCAATTTTGGTAGCTCTCCTGTCCCTCAAAATTTGTGCAAAGATAAGGGCCCAGGGCTTATTTGGTTATGGAGAAGAAGATTTGTAAATTTTTTTTTACCATTATATGGGCATGGCAGCCATTTTGATCAATGGACCATGCCCATTTTAGCAATCTTTCATTCTCCTGCCCAAGGAGGCTCTGCATGAAATTTGAGCAACACTGGCCCGGAGGCTTCAGAGGAAAAGTCATTTGAAATTATCAACATTTTTTCCATACAAATGTATGGGGCCCATACAAATGCATACAGAAGCAAACTTGACCTCGCCGTTAAAAGGTTAAATGTCAATGTATGACAAATATTTTAGCAACCTTGGTAGACCGCCCGTTCCCGATGATATATGCAAACATTCAGCCACATGCCATCCTCGATTTTGGAGAATAACATTTTTAAATGTTTTTTTCCCATATAAATGCATAGGGAAGCAAACGACCTTGCCGTAAAAAGGTCAAATTTTAGCAACTTTGGTAGACCCTCCGTCCCCGATGAATTATGCAAAGATTCAGCCCCAAAGCATCCTCGGTTCTGGAGAAGAAGATTTTTAAATGTTTTTACCATATATGGGCATGGCGGCCATCTTGGTTAATGAACTGCGACCATTTTAGCAATCTTTTGTTCCCCCCAACCTAAGGAGGCTCAATATGAAATTTGAGCAAATTTGACCCAGAGGCTCCAGAGGAGATGTTATTTGAAATTCTGAACATTTTTCCCATATAAATGCATAAGGAAGCAATATTGACCTTACCGCAAAAAGGTCAAATGTCAATGTACAACCATTATTTTAGCAACTTTGGTAGCCCTCCCATTCCCGATGATATGTGCAAAGATTCAGCCACAAGGCATGCTCGGTTTTGGAGAAGAAGATTTTTAAAGGTTTTTCCCATACAAAAGCATAGGGAAGCAAACTTGACCTTGCCGTAAAAAGGTCAAATGCCAACGTACGACAAATCTTATAACAACTTTGGTAGACCTCTTGTCCCTGATGATTCTTGCAAAGATTCAGCCCCAAGGCATCCTCGGTTATGGAGAAGATTTTTAAAGGTTTTTACCATATATGTGCATGGAGCCCATCTTGGGTCAACGGACCATGACCATTTTAGCAATCTTTCGTTCCCCCACCCTAAGGAGGCTCCACATGAAATCTGAGCAAAATTGGCTCAGCGGCTTCAGAGGAGAAGTCATTTGAAAATGTTAATGGACGGAGGAAAAGTGATCACTATAGCTCATCCTGAGCAGAGGTCAGGTGGGTTAAAAAAAAAAAGTCCCACCCCCCTGACGGCCATGGTTTTTGACCTATCATGACGGCTTGAACAATCTTGGTAGAAAGTTACAAAAGAAACATTCCTGCCGTGTTATATTGAAATCGGTCCAGTGGTTTCTGACAAGAAGATTTTTAAACTTTTCTGTATAGATATATAGGGAAAATAAGCCCCACCCTCTGGTGGCCATGTTTTTTGAGGAATCCAAATGGCTTGAACAATCTTGGTAGAGGATTACTAAAGGAACCTTTCTGTAAAATTATATTGAAATTGGCCCAGTGTTTCTGACAAGAAGCTTTTAAAAGTTTTCCATATAGATATATACATGTAGGAAAAATAAGCTCCGTCCCCTGGCAGCCATGTTTTTTGACGAATCCAGATGGCTTGAACAATCTTGGTACAGGATCACCAAACAAACATTCCTGCAAAATTATATTGAAATCGGTCCAGTGGTTTCTGACAAGAAGATTTTTAAAGTTTTCTATATAGATATAAAGGGAAAATAAGCCCCGCCCCCTGGCGGCCATGTTTTTTGACGAATCCAAATGGCTTGAACAATCTTGGTAGAGGATCATCAAAGTAACACTCCTGCAAATTTATATTGAAATTGGTCATACTGTACTGGATGTATTTGGCCAGACAGTCCCGAGCAAACATTGTGAACCCCCATGAGATGCTACAAAATGCGGTGTCACATCAGGGGCTTAACTGTTTGCCACCCATTGAGCTATTTTTAGACAAAACATTCGGTAGTAAATTGTACTTGTTAGCTCACCTGAGCGCAAAGTGCTCATGGTGAACTATTGTGGTCAGTCAATGTCCGTCGTCCGTCATGCGACGTCAACAATTGATTTAAAAGCCTACTCCTACACCCCTGGGCAAATTGACTCGATACTTGGTAGGAAGCATCGGGGTGACTTGTACATCAAAAATAGCTAAAATCATGCCGATCGGAAATCCAAGATGGCCGCCATGGCCGCCATCTTGAAAATCTATTTTTCGCTTCTTCTCCTGAACCGAAAGGCCAATTGACTCCAAACTTTCTAGGAAGCACTGGGGTGACTTGTAGATCAAAAATAGTTAAAATCTTGCCAATCGAAAATCCAAGATGGCCGCCATGGCAGCCATCTTAAATCTATTTTTAGCTTCTTCTCCTGAACCGAAAGGCCAATTGACTCCAAACTTGCTAGGAAGCATCGGGGTGACTTGTAGATCAAAACCAGCTAAAATCGTGTTGATCAGAAATCCAAGATGGCCACCATCTTGAAAATCTATTTTTCGCTTCTTCTCCTGAACGGAAAGGCCAATTGACTCCAAACTTGCTAAGAAGCATCGGGGTGACTTGTAGATCAAAAATAGCTAAAATCATGCTGATCGGAAATCCAAGATGGCCGCCATGGCAGCCATCTTGAAAATCTATTTTTCGCTTCTTCTCCTGAACCGAAAGGCCAATTGACTCCAAACTTGCTAGGAAGCATAGGGGTGACTTATAGATCAAAAGACGCTAAAATCATTCCAAACGGAAATCCAAGATGGCCACCATGGTGGCCATTTTGAAAATCTATTTTTCGCTTCTTCTCCTGAGCCGAAAGGCCAACTGACTCCAAACTTGGTAGGAAGCATCAGGGTGACTTGTAGATCAAAAATAGCTAAAACCATGCTGATCGGAAGTCCAAGAGGGCCACCCTGGTGGCCATCTTGAAAATCTTTTTTTCGCTTCTTCTCCTAAACCCAAAAGCTAGTTGACTTGAAACTTGGTAGGAAGCATCGGGGTGACTTATAGATTAAAAATGGCTAAAATCGTTCTGATTGGAAATCCAAGATGGCTGCCATGGTGGCCATTTTGAAAATGTAGATTTTTCACTTCTTCTCCTGAATCAAAAGGCTTATTGGCTTTAAACTAGGTAGGAAGCATCAGGGTGACCTGTAGATCAAAAATAGATAAAATCATTCCTATCAGAAATCCAAGATGGCCGCTATGACAGCCATCTTTAAAATCTATTTTTCGCTTCTTCTCCTGAATTGAAAGGCCATTTGACTCAAAACTTGGTAGGAAGCATTTAGGTGACTTGTAGATCTAAAATAGCTTAAATTGTTTGGATAGGAAATCCAAGATGGCTGTCATGGCGGCCATCTTGAAACTCTTTTCCTTTCACTTATTTTCCTGAACCAAAGGGCCAGTTAATTTGAAAATTGGTAGGAAGCATCAGGATGACATGTTGATATAAAAATAGCTAAAATCCTTCCGATTGGAAATCCAAGATGGCGGCCATCTTGAAAATCTATTTTTCTTTACTTCTTCTGAACTGAAAGACCATTTATTGACTCGAAACTTGGTAGGAAGCATCAGGGTGACTTGTAGATCAAAAAACGCTCAAATGGTTGTGATAAGAAATCTCAAATTGCGGCTATGGTGGCCATCTTGAAAATCTGTTTTGAACTTTTTCCCCTGAACCGAAAGGGCAATTGACTTAAAGTTCATTGGAAGTATCGAAGTGACTTGTAGATCAACAGTAGCTAAAAGTCATTCTGATTGGAAATCCAAGATGGCTACCATCTTGTTTATGTTTATTATATTTCCCTGCCACTGTGCTGTTTACATGTATAAAATCATGATTCTTCAGAAACCACTTAGGCAATAGCAACCAAATTTCACATTGATCCTACTGTTGAAATGTGATTGAGAGTTTGTTCAAATGATCACGCTCCATTGACTGTCTTGCCATATTTAATATTCATCTTAAAAATTAAGAACTGCTTAAAGGATGATCTTTTCATTAGTTGCGATGACAGGATTGGAAAAATGTTACATAACATCTGCATATCTGCACTCACAATGCTACTCAGGTGAGTGGCCCGTGGGCCTCTTGTTTAATTTTAAATAAAGTATGGTAAGGAGTTGAGGTGAGTAACCGACCCAGAAATCAAATTTCGGGTAAGGTGTTCACATGCTGTGTTTAAAGGAGTGTAGATATTGATGTAGTGTATGTACAAGAATCTCAGACATGTGACAGACTATTGAAGCGATATAATTATGAGCCTCTTCATGGGATAAAAATCTTATGCCATATGCGAACAACAAAGACACGTGGTTTTTGCTATGCGCAGTCTGATCAGCACCGTTGTTGTTCGCTGTCTAGACAGTAAACAACCTATCAAAACTTTCAAGACTAGCTAATCTGGCACAATGGCCGAGTTAGCCAGTCTACGGCTGAGTAAGCAGGTCTGAGTCTTATTTGGTCGAAAACCTCGAAGACAGGTTTTTCATGTAGTTGCTTATATATTATCTGTACTTTGACAAAGTGCAGGGAGACTTTGTAGCGGCATCACACAGTGCTAAACACAAGCTACAATTGGATTAATTAACGCATAATTTTACTGCAAGCATATTTTATTTTCGGGCTTCAGAAGGGGGAAAATAGGACCTTATGCACATACTCCTTTCAACTTCTTAAACCTCATTGAAATATATTTATATCGGAAAGATTATTAAATCCAGAAAATAGGAGCTAAATTTTGCAGTAAGGAGGGTGTACATGCCGAAAAATTGTTATGCCATGAATTATACGATTTTTGCTTAAAGGATCTGTTTTAAGGTCTTTGTGAACATGTCGCTTTGCGACAAATGTCTTATATTGAATTAATTTTCTCCGTAACACATTATCCAAGTTGATAAAATAATATATAGAGGCTGTTGCATTATGTGAGGGATTTTTACAGATCCCTCATTTATTATTCGGAACTAGCGAAACTATTTGGAACTAGCCAAATCAGTGGAGAACTTCACATTCATCACAAGGGCAGATAACCTAAGGCGAAGGACAAAGTCTTTGGTGTGATATTTCAAGGAAGGCTAGTACTCTGTATCAGCCAATAAAGTCCAAATTTTGATCAGCCACTTATTTGGAAATTGTTATGAAGCATAACTTTACCTGGTTCTAGCCAAATGACTGTATCTGATCAATTGTGCCAGCTTTAGTGTTCAGACAACAAAATTCACTTGCCTACACCTATATGCTTATGTGTGTGCAGAGTTGGAGCATGGGCATGTCACTATGACTTTGAGGATTCAAAATGTTCTTGGTATTTTTGCAGCTAATAAAAATTGTCCAGATAATTGAGGAGTGTGGGTAAAAAATATTTCAGTCATTATAAATAAAGATAAAGAGCCTTAAATAAAAGGTTGCATATAAGAATTTAAGAAATAGACAACATAAGCTGTGTAGAGCTTTTAATGCTTATAAGTTCTTTCAACAGCTAGCCCTACTGGGATGTCCAACAGAACCATGATCAAAATCAAGATTTGTGATCTAGTTTGCTAAGTTTTTACTAAACATATGTGTACAGTATAATAATTACTGTATTTTTTAAGTCTAGTCCCATATAATTCACATCTTAGAATTTTTTGCTGTTATTATTTAGCCCGGTTTCATGTATTTTCACGTTACTAATGGTAAAACGTTTCATCATAACTACTTACAGAGACAAATGCTGAAAATAATTCTGAAGTCATCTAAATTATTATCTGAGCATTTATTTTATGTACAAATAATGCAGTTCTTTGGATTTGATTTGTGAAAGCATTTGTGTAAACAAGCCAACCATGTTGCCGCCATTTTGAACCAAAAGCCATGTAACTTCGCGTTAATTAAATTTTTGGCAGAAAATCATCATGTAATTGTAATGTGATTTTTGCAAATTTTGGCCATTTTCAAAATAAAGTACGGATACCGTATTAATCCGCCTATAAGACGATTTGTTTATAAGACGGGGGCTGTTTTTGGGCCCTTCCCAGGCAGGATTTTGCTTTTAATTAATTATAAGATGGGTTAAAAAAGTCGCCTGTCGGAGACATTCCCTGCCACTCAGAAATTCCTAAAGTACATGAAGACATCGGCGATGATTGGTCAGATTTGTAAGTGAATTTATCACAGAGCAGGAATTAAAAAAAACTCCGACCACTTACAAGCATGCATACCGTATTTAACTGTGTATAACACGCACCTTATTTACCCAGAAAACGTTTATAAAAATCCGATGTGTATTATTTATAGGAACACCAAAATCGGGACAGAAATCACCAAGATAATCGGTCGCGAAAACTCATGACATTCACGATCGCCCGTTAAAAATGCGAAATAGAATGATTGCTATAAGATATTCATGATTTTTTATACCTATCTCGCCCATACCAGGGTTCTGGCAGCTCAAAACAAGCAACTCGATCTGATTTGTAGTAATTTGATATCCTTTTCATGTCCATGCTTTTTTTGTTTACGCTTTTTTATTTTGCTGATCATGTGATCTCTTCAAAGGGAAGCTACTCAAACAGGCATATGCATATGAATCTGTATTGATTACCGGACTTTGACAAGACTCAACCGTAACTTGAATAAATCAGCCTGCACAACTGATTTATTGTAGTTCAAAATAGGAAATAAATTTGATAGAACATAAATATTGGCACGAACGATCATACATTGAAAAAATAAAAAAGTATTTAAGTTTATGCAATTATTAAAATTATTGATAATAAACAAAACCAACTGGGCTTTTGAGGTAGGTAGATCGGTCATTTGCATTTAAATCTTTTATTTTCTTACCACCCAGCTAGCATTCTACGTAAATCTACATCGGGCCGTCATCGGCCCGTCAGCTACCCTGACGGGCCGATGACGGCCCGATATAGATTTACGTAGAATGCTGACTGGGCATATGTTTATCTTTTTTTTTTTTTTTTTTTTTTATTTAAACTTTTCTTCCAACTTACCAAAAAAATTGTTTGAAATAAACAATGTTTATGATAAAGAAAATCAAACTACCAGCATACATCTGTGCACTTAATTGGTTAATTGGCAGTCAGAATGACAACTAGTCGACTTTAGTTGTTGTTTGCATTGCCCTGAGGCACTGAGTTGATAATTTCACGTCTCAGTTAAGAAAGTGACACAAAGAAGGTGTTAATTATGAGAACACAAAAGAAATAACTACATTTTTATTATCATAGCGTCTGCAGTGGGGAAGCAAAGAACTGCCTACACTACATCAAGTTGCCTGAGGCCCATGGTAACAGAGCTGCACAACGAAAATTCAGTTAGCATTATCGTAAATTCGATCTGTTTCTACTCTAAACCTTCCGAGTTCGGCCATTTTCAACTCAATCCTAGTGAAATTTGACACTTAGTATCTGGTGACTTAGTACATAACGCACAGATAAATTCTTCGTGTTTTACATAGAACATCTCTTTTTTTTATTTCAAAACTATTTAGCAAATATTCAGTGCGTGTTATACACGGGTGCGAGTAATACACAGAAAAATTCGGTACTTCACCTACAAAATTACCTTGCTGCTATTTCTGTCAAGGGACGAAGGTAAACATTATATCCTTCTACGGTTTCGAAGATCGGCATTTTCCGTGACCACGTGGCACCACCGGACTTTGCCGAAAATACCGATATGGCCAAAGATCTTGATTATAAGATGGGTCTGGATTTTTGGGGGCTTTTTTTTGGGGGGGGGGGGGGGGGGGGAAATCCCCGTCTTATAGGCGGATTAATACGGTACCTTAGATTTGATATTTTCATAGAAAAAATAAGTTAGTCTTAGCTGTAAAAATTGATTTAATAGATATAGGTGTAAATGTCATTAAGGACTGTTATCACCACGGTCAATATATTTCTTTTCTAAGCGGAAATCACAAAACAACAGTGTATTTCTGAAAACAAACCTTGCCCACTAAAGCGTGACTTTGTATTTAAAACATCCAGCAGGTAGGTGGCGCTGCCGTTTATTTTCATTGAGAAATCAGTTTAACGCAATATTGAATTTAACGCGAAAATACATGGAGTATATTACTTTTATTCACACAGACTATTTAGGCTGACAAAATTAATCAGATAATTGATTAACTGATCTATAAATTCCACAAAAATGATTATCATTACAGATGTCTTATAATCAATGAGACGCCACATTTTGCGGCATCCCATCTGGGTCTACACTGTTTGCTCAGGCCTATTTGACCAAATACATACAGTAAAGTATAACATGGGAAGAGTCCTGCTCAGACAGACAAGTAAATTGACCAAATCTTTTGTGATAAATAATCGATCACAATGACAGGAGTGATAATCGACCAGATTAGCCAGCCTTAGAGTCTATTTATACATTGTATTTGCTGTATGATGATTCTAGCGAATAAAAAGAAAAGAAAAAAAATGCAACAATGTATCCATTCAAAAAATACTGCCTCCAGATTTGTGGGACTTTTACCCAACCTGATCACATGATGAACAGGCCCTGCCTAAGGCAACTCTGCCCTGGAGACTATAGGCAGCCCGACTACTTCGCTGGCCCCGATGGGCGGGGGCCGTGGTCTGTGGGTCGTGATTTCTGAATACCCGATAATCAGTGCACGACGGTAATAGGTACCAAGTTACGCTACACTACCGGTCACAGGAGCTTGACATTGGATAATTTCTACTTATAGGGCCTGTCCTTCGAACCTTCGATTATTTCATAATCGTAGGGACAGGCCCTATAAGTAAAAATAAGCAAACGTCAAGCTCCTGTGCTACCGGTTGCCTACATGAAATGCACTTTACGGCATCAGGAATTTTGCTGAAGAACTGAACAAGTATCTGTTGTTGTTTTTCGCGTGCGACACACCATGAATTTCAAAAATGCAGGTAAAAGAAGCTTTCATGTCTGTAGCCTCGCGAAAAATAAACTGTTCGACAGCCGGTAGATTCTAGTAAACAAGCTGGTTGTCATACGACAACACACACAGTTGTCGCAACACCCAGAAGGTCGGAAACCAGACACGATACGTATCGCTGAGCACTTTCATTGGCTGACTGACATCACATGTCTCAGTCGAAACACTCGGTGTTATTCGCTTTAATCATTGCGACTTTTCAGGCCACGGCAAGGGTCCGTACACACAATTCTGTTCTATTCCATACATGTTATCATTTGACGCCACCGTCATGGCTGCTTCTTCGCGGCTGCTTCTTCGCAGCCACGAGGCGGTGTCGCTACAAGAAAATGCATCTGTATTATTGCAAGGAAGTATCCATCAAAGAGATGGGATATTTAGTCCTGATTCAAGAGGGCGTCAATGCCTACCATGTTGTTTAGTATTATTGGTGAAAGCTGTACAGAAAAGGATCTGTACCAACAAGTTGAATGTCAACAACATGAATGAAATTCTGTTTGCAGGAGATAAATTATACAAGTATGCAAAAAAGAATGCCAAGACATATCATGACTATTTAGAGCCATGTGATTTGCCATCTTATTTTTCACTTGACAACCAGCATTATCCCTGGAAAGTGAAAAAAAAAAAAAAAAAAAAACATTTTCAGGAAATTTAAATATCTTATCCTTAGTGGAGTATCCTTTCCTTGATTTAGAGACAGGACTCGCTATGACTTTCTCATTCAACCCATATGCAGTCTTCATTTGCAACGGCTTTTCTATTGCATTATTGGAACAAGGTGACTGTTTCTACCTTTTTGAGTCACATGCAAGAGCTTCAGATGGAATGCCAAATGTTAATGGCAAAAACATTTTGTTAAAGAAAACAAATATAACTGGCATTTTCCTTACATTTGCGTAGATTGTTTAGTTTTGATAATTCCTTTACTACAACAGCGGTGAGTCAGTTTGATTTGCATTCGCTCTGTATATCTCATGTTTGCAGGGAGACCATAAAATGATACCAATGAGCTGGGTTTCAAATTTGTGACATAACTACCTATCCTCCTTTACAAGAATGTATTTCATTTGAGTTGTGTCCATCACAGCCTTATGCTTCCTCCCAGCTTGCTGACAGCTTAAATGAACACGGTTCCGCATTACTTGATTCACCCCTTATATGTGAAGAATTGCAAACCTCCCTGAATAAGAAACTTAAGTTAAGTGACACATCAAAAGATGGTTTGAGCAGTAAGAAATTTAAAAACAAAGAAAGTGCTATAGTCACACAGTTTCACAAGTTGGTGTCTTGTGGTCCCCAGTACATATGTACAAGTTGTTGTCAAACATTTTTCAGACATTCTGATGTTAAATTTGATATTCAGGGTCTAAAGCCCGAGATGAAAAGACTCTGTACATTAGGACATAAAAGTGTGGAGGATAAGGAATGGATCTGTCAACAATGTGCTAATAGTTTGAAGAAAAATAACTTGAACAAATATCTTCCTTTTTGTCAAGCCCGCTTGTGCTGAGCAAGACATAGTCACCATAGCTGCATTTAAGTGTATATTAGTGAGTCCATCCGTATTTGTCCGTCCTAGCTAGAAATTTTGCATGCAGAATCATCTTTCAGTGTAGTTTGAAATTTCTCCAAGACTTGGCCTTGAGGTCAGATTTGTCAAGGACATGCACTTACCAGCAGAATTTAAGAGTTTTTAAAGAAAGTCTTCTATTCAGGAAGTGCAATGCCCAGATGCTTGATATATTCCATAGAGCTCCATCTTATCGTATAGTATTGGTAGCATTGGAATGTCGTCTATCTTCTTTGCATGTATTGTGTAAAATTGCATAGAAGATACACAGCACTCCATTAGTACTTTACAAGCTAGCAGACTCTTAGGACTATCAGTCCTTTGATTATTAATACTTTAATTTTTACCTAAGGCATATGACTGTTGCTCCATTATAAACTTTTTCCTAGACCTCTCACTCCAGGACATAACATCATATGCATTGATGATGACATCAGAAGAGATAAAGGAAGAATGGCACATTAATTTAATAAATAAATCTCTTTTGTTATTTCTGGAGTAAAGAATTCTATAAGTATAATGAAGCTCTTGTCATTGACAGTGATTAACAAGAAAAATGCCTAACTAAAAGACAGAATCACCTAAGAATGGGTTTTAAAAAAATGAGCAAAAGTGTTATAAATGCATGTAGCTCTCAGAATGCACCATTTTAACCAGTTTCTTAAAAACTTTGTGGGGGAGCATGCCCCTAGACCCCCCTGCTTGGCATTACACCTTTGGTGCTCGCCAACCTGGCTAGACCGCACTGTCTTTCTCATTGTATTTTTCAAAACTTAACGTCTGTTATCAGCGTTAGCAGGGACTATTTTTGGGGGCAATTTTAGGTAGTTATTAGGTAGGTATTTTTTAGCAGAACAGATATTTGAAATGTGGTGAAGTAAATCTGGTTGCGATAAATCGCCCCCAAAAATAAAAGCTCTGCAAATAATATTGGGCTCCAAATAGCTGGTGAAGTATGTTTTGATAAATCTACTGTTGCGGAAAGGTTTAACACATTTTATATACTAAAGTGGTATCAAAGCTCATAGAAAAACTTCTAGAGGACTAGATAAATTTGGAAAATCTTTTGTTGAAAAATTTTACCTTGATAAAGGTGTAGTTCCAAATAGCTATTCATTTTCTCTCGAATCAGAAAATAAAGTCTTGGGGTATCTAAAAAACCTAGGTGTAAATAAAGCTACCGAACTAGATGGCATACCTTCCATAGCCCAGTTGTTCAAAGCGTTGTTAGCTTAACAAGCTCGTTAAGGGTAATTTCGTTAACTGTTTTAGCGGATTCAATGCACAGTATTCTGATATTTTTGCTGAAAAAATGTGAGTAGCTCTTGCACTGCAAAAGCTACTCACATTTTTTCAGCAAAAAATTTCAGCATATTTGCGCATCACTAGATATAAATTTTAGCAAATCGTTAACTAACAGTGTTGTTAGTTTTGAACAACTGGGCCCAGATTTGTGTGAGATGGGGCATTAATTATTGCTTGTCTTCTCACCCATGTTATTGTCACTAATTCAAATCTCGTTTTCCTCTGAAAATCATAAAAAAGAATTTAGAATGTTGTCTACCACAATTTTGCCTCGCACTTTAAGAGTTATGGATTAAAAGGTCTTTCCCATCTATTGTGTCAGTACTGCTAATGTGTGTAAAATTGCTTTATAAAGAGAAATTACCTTTTCAGAGTAGATGTTGGCTGTCTAAAATTTGATGGTATATAATGAATCATCAAAGAGCAAGCTTAGATACTCTGACAATGGTCATTTTTCTATCAAATGTTAACCCTTGTCCTGCTGAACCCGGAAATACCCTGCCTTTGCAAACAGTGTAGATCCAGATCAGTCGGCTTCTGAAAAAGCCAACTGATCTGGCTCTGCACTGTTTGCCATGAAGTATGTGAATTTATAGCAACAATGCGGATCAAGTAATCTGATTAGCTGAAAATTAGAAATGGGTGTGGCATCTTAATTTATTCAGCAGGACAAGGGTTAAGTTCACTGAAAAAGTTTACCCTCTAAATTTGATTTCAGTGCTGAAATTTAAAATGTTTATGAGTATTATAACCCCCTCAGCTTCAGTTTTGATGCTGATTTTTAAACAAAATCAATGCCGAAATACCTACTACTCCCTCTTATCTGGAACTCTGATTTAACTCTTCAGGTGCTAGGCAAAATTACTATAACATATCTATTTTGTATTATTGTTATTTTTCTGAGAAAATACAAAGAAGAGGACAAAAACATCAAGATTACGATCTTGTAAAACCCCAGTATTTTTATAGCCTGCCACACAATAGTGGGGTAGGGGCGTATTATATTCTGGTTTCATGTTGGTTGTTCAACTGTCTGTTGTATGTTCATCCATTTTTTGTTTCAGGATGATAACTTGAATAAATACATGTATTCATGGATTTTCACTGAACTTGGTATTTGCATTGAAATTGTGGAGATCTGGTTTGGGATTGCTAATGGGCAAACTTTGGGGTTATCTTTGGTTGGGGTAGCAGTTTCACAGCTGACTGTTCTAAGTGGTGGTTCTAATATTGTTCATTATTTGTATTACCTTTTGTCTACAGTAGGTTTTCAACACATCAGCTGGTAGTAAAATAGACTTGTTCAAATTTTAGGACAAGCATGGTAAGGAAATACGGTTTCCAAATATTTAGGGTCAAGGTGATAAATTGTTTTTCTTTTTCTTCAGGTAATAGATCATTATGAGAACCCTCGTAATGTTGGCTCAATGGACAAGAATGACAAGGATGTTGGAACTGGTCTTGTTGGTGCACCAGCATGTGGGGATGTCATGAAACTTCAGGTATATATATTTTGTTTATGTTGAGGTTTTACGGCTCAGTCAACCCAATGGGGTCATGTCGAGCGCAGTCAGTTTACATGTACCTAACCACACGTTTACTGGGCAGGCTTAGTCCTCTAAGCAGTTAACCAGTATTGTGCACATTCTTTTCGCCAGAAACTGACAACTGCCCTTCTTGAATCAGCGGAAGGGAGAGAATGACCGTAGAAAATATTTCATGATCAATCTCCACGAAAGAATGTTGCCAACCTTGGCGGGGGTCAAACTCGCAACCTCCTGGTCTCCAGTCGGATGCGCATCCAACTGAGCCACCGAGGCCGGCTCGGGTATATATATATATATATATATATATATATATACATGTATATATATATATATATATATATATATATATATATATATATATATATATATATATATATATATACTGTATACTGTAAATGTCTTGTCATTTTTGCATGCTGGGTAAAAAATTCAGCAGACATTTAGAAGTATTTTTCCTTATTTTTTACATATTCATATAGGATTTGACATTTCATGTAAACATACATACCATTAGCTGTTGACAGAAATCTGTGAGATTTTGCAAATTTTTAGGGGAGATTTGATGAAATTCTGTGAGGTTTTATGAAAATCAATTTCAAGCTTACATAAGTAAGTTAAAAGCCATGAATTAAGCTTGGGATAGCCATGCTAAAGTGTGTTTTATTTCTAGTTCTTCAAAAATAGCTTGTTAAATGGTATGAAAATTCTGTGAGATTTGAAAATCTTACAGGAAATGGGGTCCAGAAGGGCCAAAATTCTGTGAGGTTTTATCTCACAGTGTGAAGTATGGCATGTATGTGCAAATTGTCTCCTAAGGAGCTTAGAAGACAATTTGCACATGGAAATGTCTGATCCTGTTTTCTAGGAAAAAATAAGAAAATATCATCAATTTGTCATCTGCTGAATTTGCCCATAGCATGGAAAGTGTATTTTCGAATACTTTATTCCATAGCTTTTGGTTTAATTTTTGCTATTTATGCAGTTGTTTTTTTTAAATACTTAGGGGAATGGCAAACATTGTAGACCCTGATCAGACTGATTCTGAATGAGCAGTCTGATCTGTATCTGCACTGGTATACCATTTTGTCAGAAACTTTAGTGTTCAAAATTATAGACATTTACTATATATTTTCAGTCATGATTAACCAGAGTCTGAGATATCTTTAGGTGAAATTTCTGGGCCCAGTTGTTCAAAGCTAACGACGTCGTTAGTTAACGATTCGTTAAAATTTACATCGAGTGATACGCAAATATGCTGAAATTTTTTGCTGAAAAAATGTGAGTAGCTTTTGCAGTGCAAAAGCTACTCACATTTTTTCAGCAAAAAATATCAGAATAATGTATATTGAATCTGCTAAAACAGTTAACGAAATGACCCTTAACGACGTCGTTAAGCTAACGACGCTTTGAACAACTGGGTCCTGATATTTAACCAGAGTTAAATTTTGTTCTCCAAGGCTTTACAAAACACATATTTGGGTACATATTTGAATCTTCTCACCAGTTTTAACTTTTTCCAACCTCTGGAAAAATTCAACAAAGAACAGAGTGATAATATTTTTCTTATTTTTGAAATTTCTTTGAAAATAGGCTTTGACATTCTGGGAAAAATATTTCATTATGTTGTCTTTGCTGTCGACATGTTTGGGAAAATAGCTTTTCTAAAGGTACCCAGCTATTTGACATTATTTTATTCTGTTTTGTTTGCAGTTACGTGTTGATGAGAATGGAAAAATTGTAGAAGCCAAGTTTAAAACATTTGGTTGTGGTTCAGCTATTGCATCCAGTTCCCTAGCAACAGAATGGGTAAAGGGTAAAGATGTAAGTACATATATGCTTTTGACCTTGATCCTTGACCTTAGGACAAAATCAGACAATGTTGAATGACCCAGCAGGTATAAAGCCATAGCTTCAGATAAGACACATTTTTTCAACAGCACAAATACACATTTTACTTATCTCTCCATATAATCATGTTGAGGATACACATTAGATTTGCCTCAGTGAAGTATTTCTGATGAGTATCACAACCAGGGCCCAGTTGTTCAAAACTAACGATGTTGTTAGTTAACGATTCGTTAAAATTTACATTGAGTGATACGCAAATACATGTATGCTGAAATTGTTTGCTGAAAAAATGTGAGTAGCTTTTGCAGTGCAAAAGCTACTCACATTTTTTCAGCAAAAAATGTCAGAATATTGTATATTGAATCCGCTAAAACAGTTAACGAAATGACCCTTAACGAGCTCGTTAAGCTAACGATGCTTTGAACAACTGGGCCCTGGTTTTATGGTGAAAAATGATTTCTAGATACTACATTTGTACACATTTGGAGATATGCTAGCAGAAGACTAACAGGCAGTACCTTATATCCATATTTCTCCAGCAAACGGAGCTTCAGATTTTTATATTGGATTGAATCATGTTTCTAAATATGAATTATCTAATAAATCTTTTATCTCCAGTCACAGCAGCAGCAACAGCCAACATTCAAAAAAGAATACATGTTTTTCTTTTAGAGAATATAAGGCTAGGCAGAATATTCACATGAAAAGTCAAGTAGTATTTTCTCAGACAAAAAAAAAATCTAAAAAAAAAAAAAAATTAGAATGTTGTTGGCAATTTTCTACTAGTATTAGCTATCACAAAAAGCTGGGTCTATGCAAAGCATAGACCCATCTTTTTGTGAAAGCTAATACTTGGCAGGGTTCTCGGGGACGCAGAATCCTGCGTCACGGGACGCATAAATCATGGTCCGGACTCCTAAGAATTCCCAAAGCCGAGTCCGCCGGACGCATGTTTTTTTCCCGTGGGACTACTACTAATTATGATCGGATTATTTGGCTGAAGTCCAAAGTCCGCCACGTGTTATTTGTACCGTCCATAGCATCTTAAAAGAACAGTAGTAATCCGCCTCGTGCTTTTCACACCTGCGACAAGTACCGTTATTTGCTAAGCAAGCGGTAGTTAAACAGGTGTTGACAGTTCACACTTCAGCGATCAAGTAATTAAAGCATGCAACTGACACCGGTTTGCGACCCTTTCCCTCACTGTATATTGCTTGCATCGACGACTGATTCATCGAAAACGCACACGCAGGTGTCATGCTTGAGGCTGGCGTTTTTTGGGGTTTTTTTTTTTTTGTTATTAATAAATTATTTTTTTTTCATTTCAAAATTTTCGGACGCTGAATATTTGTCACTAACATCAAAAAGGCCCGCTTACTGTTTTCTGTTAAAAGCCGACAAATGTACCTTATCCCTTGGCAAGATAACAGTCTTCGCATCTAAACGGTTATTCCTGCTTGTCACTAAAAAAAAAGAAAAAAAAAAAAGAAATAGTTTCTAAGTCCCATCGGATCTATCCTTTAAGCCCTGTGAAGAGTCTAATAGGACAGCTCAGATGCACCCCAGACAACGGTATACAATTCGGGACTGTTCTAGTATAAGTTATATTTTCCAATGCTCCCGCATGAAGAAAGCGCGTGCTCGTTACGGTAGCGCGTGCTCGTAAGGGTAACGTCATTTGACAGCATGGCGGGAAACCTTTTTGGGAGAAAAATGAACTATTTCCATGTTGCATTGTAGAGCATTTTCTTGTTAGAAATGCATATGAATCAGACACATATTTAAAAACAGAACTAAATTATCAAGACTAAGCAGCAGATCGAAAGGATTTCAGCTAGTGAAGAAGTCCTGGACATTTTTTTCGTAGCGTGTATTGATCGCAGCACAGTGCAAATGTAAACATTGAAATGAGGTTTTGCGTGAAGCTCAAATGAGGTGTCCATGATCAGAATGTGCGGATAGATCGCATATATAGTTTGCGATAGCATACAACGGAGCTTTCGTTGGTTTTGATTAAAATATTTTTCACTTAGTATCCAGAACACTCGGGATCACATAACAGACAGTGACGAATGGTGGGGTATTGAATTTAAGTGCGACAATCTTTACCATGCAAGTAAAACAGGTTAGGATTGTCATGTCTCCCTGATCTGCAAAGATGTCTCTAGTTCCCCATGAGGGAGATATGACGTCATCCTAATTTCTGGGCCAACTCCATTGACTTAACAACATCAGGATGTGTGATAAGACTACCAGTTGGTTACATGCATTGCTCAGAATAATACATAATGCAAAGCACCATAAAAAAGTATGTGAAAATAAGGAAATTGATTCTCCATCAGGTATTTATAGAATGAAGTTACCGGGGACATGCTCACTATCAAAGGAGAAGGAAGTTACCGGGGACATGCTCACTATCAAAGGAGAGTCATGAAAAACAAAAAATGGGACTCCTATTTTGGGGGAGTGGGACTCCTACTTTTTGGCTGGGACTCCTACTTTTTACAAAAAGGGAGTCCCGGATTCCTTCTTTTAAAATCCTAGTGAGAACCCTGCTTGGTTATAATAAATAACATAGCATTGGAAAATAGCATTGGTCCAGTCTGTGACCTTTTATAAAGTACTTCCAGAGCAATGACAAACTCTACGATTGTCTTTGCCCATGGGCATAGACAGTAACAGATTTGTTATATTATGTTCATTTCAGATTTCAGAAGCTGCACAGATAAAGAACACAGATATTGCCAAAGAATTGTCATTGCCACCTGTGAAACTCCACTGTTCTAGTAAGTCTAACAGAGGACTTGTTAAGAACTATTTATTGGTAATTCTGGGATGAATTTTCTAACATGTCTTCCTCTGTAAAAAAAACAACATATATTGTGGCTACTCAAAAAAAGGGCCTGGCTAAGGCACTTCTAATGAGTACCCACAACATATGTACTGATGAAGAACTGGAGAAACTATTCCAGAATTACTCCAAATACACCACAACCTCTTTATAACACTATTGTTGCGGTCCATAGCATAAACCATGTTAGTTAAACAACAGTGTTATATCCAAACAAAAATGTATAGATTATATTGAAAAATGACCATTTATGGTCATTTTAACTTCATAATACATTAACCTATAGATAATGTGCTATTCTATTCTGTTTTCACACCTTCCACAGAAAAAACAACCTTTCAGTCGTTAATTAAAGTCTTAAACCAGAAGGTCCCTTAGGCAGTTACCTGTGTGACGTAACTCTTCCCGCTCAATTGACCACGTGTCAGTTTCTTTTCTGTGGACAAAGAAATTCAACAAGGATTATTTACCTGTGATAGAAATTTGGATTATTTCTTTCCTCACGGATAAATTTATGTATCCTTGTGTTTCTTTTGTTTATTTATCACTCCTTTCACTTTCTTTTTTATTATTTAAAATTTTCAATTTTCGATTTCATGTATTTTTGACTGGTCTTTTTCCACATGCGTTTTGGCGACTCTCGCTTTTCGGCACAACGCTCGTGCGCGATCGGTTCGATAGTCGTGTTTATATATGCAGAATATTTTTGTTCTTTTCGTTCCAGGTTATTCAGCAATTACGATATGTTTTTTCCTGGACTTTTGTTTGCAGAGATCTTCAGTTGGCTAAAGATTCTCATGGTGGAGAAGCTGATTGTAAAGAACTTGTCAACCCTTGATGGGTTATAAGACAATTCTTTACTAATGGGAGCCCCACCCCATATGGCTATACTGCCGGGGTAAGACCCATCAAGGTGGCATCTTTGGGTACTTAGTATCCTATAAAGTCTAAGTCCACCAGTCACCAGTCATCCAGTCACCAGTCACCAGTCAACCAGGCTCCAGTCAATCAGCTTCACCAGTCACCAGTCAATCAGGTGCCAGTCAACCAGGCACCAGTCACCAGTCATCCAGGTGCCAGTCAACCAGGCACCAGTCACCAGTCACCAGTCACCCAGTCACCAGTCACCAGTCACCCAGTCACCAGTCACCCAGTCACCAGTCACCAGTCAACTAGTCTCCAGTCAATAATTTAATTATTTTCTGGAAAGACTTAGTTTCTGACATATTTCACCGGACAAAATAGTCACGTATACTAACTTCCGGTCATTATGTCTAATTATTAAAAAAAAAAAAAAAAAAATTTTCACTGGGCAAAGTATCAGTAATATTTCTGATACTTATACCCGGTCATATTATTATATTATTTCTGATTTTTCACCAGGCAAACTTTTACAGAAAGTGTCTGGTCAATTTTTGCCTAATAATTAATTATCTTCGGGAAAAAGTTTCGAATACTTGTGCCCGCTCAGTTTTCATATATAATCTCCCTTTTTCATCGGACTAGAGTTACGAATACTACTATCCGATCAATTTGTCAAATTACTTGTAACTTAACCGGGCAACAGTTACGAATATTAGTGTCCGGTCATTGTGTCGGGTAACTAGTGTCAAAATAATGATTACTAATTCCCGAACAATCTATTATCGTTCATAGAGCTCCATTCACGTTTAAGTCAATGGATATAGGTTATTAAGTGAAATACATAATAACTTTTTATACAAAAAAATTCTGTACAGTCTTACCCAAATCAGACTAGAATTTTTAATATTCCATTGACTTATTATAGGTGTGTAATTCCATTAATATTTTAAATTAACTTATGTTTTATCTCTTTTATCCGCTAGAAAGAGTTAAACTTCCGACTATAACAAAATTCTTACCGGGCAGCAGTTCGTAGACTAGTGCCAGGTCATTCAAATGATGTTTTATCTCTTTAATTCGCTAGACAGCGTTTAAATTCCGGCTCTAACGAAAATTTCATCGGGAGGCACTTCGTAGAGTAGTGCCAGGTCATTCTAACGAAATTCCACCGGGCAGTAGTTTCGTAGACTTTGTGTCGGATTACTAGTGTGTTCCAGGCTCAACATATATTCATATATAACCACTATAGACATGTATAGTCTTGGATTATAGGTTATTGAATGACAGCGATGGGTTCACATACCTAGTAGCCATTTATATTGTTGAATTCTGTCCAGTTACTTTTGAACTTGACTTAAATTCTATATATATATTTATTATTGAAAATGAATTAAGAATTATCGGTTACGATCAAATTCGCAATTCATTCACTAAGTGTAGAAGATACTTCCAGCTATAATTATATCTCGTTTGTTCGCTACAAAGAGATTAACTTCTTACATATTCACCTTATTCGGCTCTAGTGCAAAGGTGAACTATAAAACTATCGTTATTTATAAGAAGAAAAATATACACGAAATATAAAAAATTTTCTTCTTTCCTCCCCTGTTTTTCTTCTACATGCTCTGATATGTAATCAGCATGTAATCTAAGGAGTAAATTGACAAGAAAGTAGCAATCGATCTTTTCTACTTTCTATTAATTTTTCATTCTTAAGGTATCGGAAATTTACACCAACCAGATAAATAAATTAATAGTTTATTTATTTATTCGCTACCTCTCTAGATTACTACGATTTAAAATTCTAGTTGAGGTACATATTTTCCTTTTGCCTTTTTCTACATGGAAAATAGTTGATCCGATAAGCTATTATTCTATTTTATACTATCTTTTGATTGATTATATTAGAGTCTAGGTCAGTCGTGCTCTGTCTAAACTCTGCTATAAAATAATAAATAAGAAAAAAATCTTATATTTAGGCATAGATATAATTCGATACGTTCTTTACTTTGCCTGTTTTATTTTTTCTTATGGATCATTTAAGACTACGATAGCAATATACCAGATATTTTTGCCTCAGTAAGAATCTATTAAGCTGAAGATTCTTCATATTGGAATAATAATTTTATTATGATTATAATTCTAGACCCAATTAATCCTCGTATATTATAGGTCTACTTTATCTTGAGGAATAGTTTTGCTTCGACTAGCTCTATACCTCTAATATTTTATTTATAACTAGAGTCCATGTCAATCAAAATTTTCTTGCACTTTGGTATTGACAATGGATACATATTTAGTAAAGGCATTAATTATTCAGTACGTGACAGATTATTATTGCCTAAATTAGATTTTATATACAATACTTTCCTTTTGATATTTTGTTTTATTGACTTTGTAACTATTCAGAAACTGCCAAAGTCAATCATTTCCTTCCTCTAAACTTACTGAAGCTCTAGATTATGTTGATATATATTTTTGATATATGCTTAGAGGTTAATTAACGAGAGTTTACCTCATAATAGCAGATATTATTATAATTATATTAATCAATCTATAGTCTAGGCTTAAACAAAAGGGAAAACATCCTTAATTATTAGTATACGAGCCGGTAAAGAATTAAGACACTCTTAATTATCTCTTTACCCCTCCTTTATGTTTACATTCGTTAAAGGGATCATAGTAATTCTCGCTAAGAGTTCAAGTTCAGTTTGCGAATAATGCAAAGATTAATATCTTGATTTCCAGTCCGCATCAAAAATGGTCTATATATATAGATAAATATCTTTCCGAAACTGGATATTTATTTATTTTTCCACACAATAAGTCATTTCAAGATGTCGATGATTTTGAAATGCACTGCTTCAATTTATAATATAAAATATGTTTATATTAACTTCACAACTTAGTAAGTGCTGCACCTACGTTCCTGGTCAGATCTTACTTTTGTGATACGTTTTTGAACATACTGAAAGTTTTCTCCGATTATACATTCGGTAAATAAACTTTCGAGTAGTATTTATGCCTTTAAACATTCAGATTATTTGATAATTGTTGGAGATAATATATTATTCCGATATTTATATATCTATCTTCATTATTTATCTTTCTCATCTTACTTTTAAATTAGATTGACCTTCTCGCTACGTTCCAGGTTTAAATCTAGCTAACATTGTGGAACAGTCACTTTTTTATTTCCTAAACAATATTTTAACATTTTTCTCAGTATTCAGAGCATAACGACTTCATGAATACTTGAAAATAATTCAGTTCTACGCTTGTTAAACTAAGCCTAAAACAAGCCCTAGTTTTCTAGAATGGATATTATCCTTCGATTCAGTTCATGGAGATACATCCTTTTAGATCCCATTATCTCTATTTCAATCATTCAAAATTCTAATGACTAAGTACTCCTTTTCTACGTACGAATACAGAATATCGAGTCACTGTTGCTGCATATTGGTTAAAGATTAAACAAATTTTATCTTAAACCTATATGACGTTAAATTAATTATTATCTCTTTCATATATATGTTTTTACCCTTCCGTCAGGGATCGCGGTAATAATATTATTACTCTCTATGGTTTACACATAGATCTCGAGAGTATATATATGTATTTTCTTCCTGAACTCATTTGCGAGTACGTAATTTGATATTTCAGGAATTACCAATTATGCAGACATAGATTTTATTCTATTAATATTCAATTCTAAAAAAAAAAAAAAAAAAAAAAAAAAAAATTGATTGAATGTTTATCTATAAAATTTCCGGGCAGTAATTTTATAGAGAGTTATATGTTTAATAATTCCTTGCTTAAATAATAGTTACGCTTAACCTATGATTTATAGCGGGAATTTTGTTCAGTAGTATAATTTTTATTTAGTATTAATATATTTCTTACTATTCTTAAATATGCGTATAGAATAGTAATACTATCTCTTAACTTTTAAATTAAGTGTTTTTTGAGATTAATAATCAGTATTATTGTATAATCTTTCTTCAGAGATTATCACACTATTACTTTTTCTCTGAGTCCTTCTCTTTTTATGAACATTTTGATTCGTATCAAAGTGGATTTTTAACATTTCTTGATTTCCATGATTATTTACTCAGGAGTACTTTTCATGGCAATCTTCTGGTATAGAAAGATTCTATCCAGCTTATTTATTATTGTTTAATCTTATCAATACGGTAAGATTTAGCCAAACTATGACCGTCATACAGTTTGCTGCGATCAACCTTATTCTTATCTCTCTTATTCTCTGTCAAACTCTTTAGTTATGATGTTGACAGTTTATTCTTTATTTTTTGTCAGGACATCAAACGCTTTTATATGTCTATGACAAAACTAATTATCAATGGTTTAGGTTGTTTTTTCTTCCCAGCAGTTATATGCAAACTCTGTATTATTTTATTGCTTGACTAAAAATTCGTTATACAATTAGTCTAGCAATAGTTTTAACCATTATGTTTGTCTATACTTTTTTTCTTCTGATGGATAACTTAGTTATAGTTAAGTTAACTCCATCTACTTTTATTATCTCCCCTTCTTTAATTTGATCAAGGGAAATAATTACACATTATGGTTATTTTAAGTCTGTGTCTGTTCATCGGAAACTGTCCTGTCTCTCCAATTAACAGAATTTAATTAGTTTATAATTCTAATAGCTTAGACTATTACAATTACATAGCTTCACATATCTAGAATTTTATCCAAAATATCTACATATGTCAGTTATCTATAGGAAACTCCACCGAGTAGACTTTTTCTCATTTATTCAAGATCCTACATAGACTACTTACAGTGTATGGTCTTGGCTTTTTGTTTTACAAATTTTGTTTTCAAAATTTTCTATATTCCTAGCTTACTTTGCGATGGAATATTTATGTTATGTCTCAATGACTCCCTTTTCTTTTTGAAGCCAATTGTTGTTTCCCAAAAAGAAAAAAAGAGGGGGGGGGGGGGCCAATGTTAGGTCTCTGAGACTTAAGAACTGGCTTCCTCTAGAGTCTACTAATATATATAAGGTTGTTAGATCATAACACCTTAAAGCTATTTTGTGAATCTAGACCATTCTTTCTATTAAATATAGAATTAGAATGTATCTGATTCCTTTGAGTTTCCTGAGTCTTAACCAGAAGTGGTGAGATATTATTGGTGTTAGAATTAGGAGAGCACCTCCCTCCTATTCTGCAAATTCTAGCACATTATCTATAGGTTAATGTATTATGAAGTTAAAATGAAGTTTTTTAAAAGTAAAACATATTTTAACGAGTAATACTTAACCTATAGATAATCAATTATCTCCCTCCGCCCACCCTCGCTTATCTCTCCTAATTGTGTCTATTGTTTTACACATAAAAGAAACTGACACGTGGTCAATTGAGCGGGAAGAGTTACGTCACACAGGTAACTGCCTAAGGGACCTTCTGGTTTAAGACTTTAATTAACGACTGAAAGGTCGTTTTTTTCTGTGGAAGGTGTGAAAACAGAATAGAATAGCACATTATCTATAGGTTAAGTATTACTCGTTAAAATATGTTTTACTTTTAAAAAACTTCATTTTTCAATATAATCTATCCATTTTTGGGATCTGTCTTTGAACCGTGTTATATCCAAAACCGTGTTATAACAAACCATGTTATAAAGAGGTTGTAGTGTACACTTTAACAAGCCCTCTGAGTCTTGATACTCAGATACATGATCTTCTTGCCATACTTGTCCTAAAATTTGAACAAGTCCATTTGACTACCTCTTGATAGGCTTTAAAACTGCTGGATGAGTGGCAAACAGTGTAGTCTTTGATCTAGGTCTATCCTGTTTGCTCAGGCCTATCATGGGAAAGGCAAACAGCAAATTTGGTTAGTTTGGTGTAAGAGGAGATAGCATAGTTAATAAAAATGAAATATCGAGATTTGACCACATAATTGATACAATGAAGTAGCCTAAATTTGACCTTTTGACACCTTGCCCAGTCCCTAGGTGTACCTTTCTTTTAGTTTACCATTTACCTCTTAACAAGAGACATGGGTTATAATCCCTGTCAAAAGTCCGAATAAATAAAATGGTGTTTGTGGCACCTGCTTTTAGCATGGTGCGATATGTGGATCCGGTTTTCGGTATGTCTGCTTGTTCATCCATCTGTTCATCTGTCTACATTTGCATCATCCCTAATTTCGACCATAATGTTCAAGTTAATTTCCTAAGAACTATAAAGGCAACAGTCATGATACTTGGTATAAACTTTCACTTAGGGATGACAACTCAGGCAGCAGTAGCCATATGTGATCTCAACCTATTTTTCACATTTCACCAACTTTGTAAATTTGCATGGCACGACATAGCCTTCCGCAGAATTCTTGTTAATTCTTTGTTTCCATTTTTGGGATATTGAAGCTTTGGTTTGTTTTTAATGTTTGTTATTATGTCAGCTCCAGATCAGAGGGGTACCCAGATACATACTTTTCTTATTTCTCTGCATAAACGTATGTCGTGGATGTTTACTAGAAGCGCCTCACTGAGGTTCTTCTGTTGAGTACCCACAACATATATTTTCATAGAGAAATAAACAAGCTATTAATACTTTTTGGTTGAAAAAAAAACTACCTTATGTCTGAAGTTGTGATGAATTGTTCTCTTGTTTACAGTGTTGGCTGAAGATGCAATTAAAGCTGCTCTTCAAGATTACAAGGTGAAGAATCAGAAGGAGGAGAAAGCAAGCTAGCCGTCGGATTGTGTGGACAGTATTATAAATTAGATATTCGGGTATCCATAGCTCCAATGAAGGCACTTTTTACAACTGAAAAGTGTTGATATTTTTCTTATATCACCACAAAAACATATGTTGTGGCTACTCATTAGAAGCATCCCAGGGAGCTGCTTTTAATGAGTACCCACAACATATGTTTTTACAGAGAAATAAGAATAAATTAAATATATTATGTGGCTACTCCCACTTATCTGGTGCTATGGACTATCTCAGTGGCACACATATCTTGTGTATTCAGTAGACCTGAAGGAAAAATCCAGTAGCAGTACAGAGACATGAAACCTGTTGAACCTCAAACCTCCACATTAAAGCATTTTTGCTAGCAAAAAGCTCCAGATAAAAGGGGGTATCCGCATATTTGTCTTTATTCTCCATGAAAACATGTGGGTACTCATTAGAAGTGCCTCTCTGAGGCACTTCTGATGAGTACCCACAACATGTTTTCATGGAGAAATAAGAAAAATATGAATACTTTTCTGTTGGGAAAAAAAAAGCGCCTTATCTGGAGCTATGAAAAAGGCTATTTTGTTTATTTCTTCACAATTCTTTTATATTGTGGGTAATTATTAGAGCGCCTCAGTGAGGTACTTCTAATGAGTACCCACAACATATGTTTTTGTAGAGAAATAAGAATAATATTTGTCTGATTTTGCCTTTTATCTAGAGCTATCGAACCACAACATGTTTTTTTATGGAGAAATATTAAAATGGCTAGTGCTGTCTCCTTAAATGAAGCATTACATTCTTATGCATTTTATTTCTAGATGAAAAACAATGTGACGTTTTTGTCAAGGCTGGCATTAAGCAAAGAGAAAGAATATTGCTTGTGAACATCAGCCAATAATGTTGTTTGTTTACTGACATTATAATGAAGTCGCATGCATATTGCCTTGACGTAACTTACATGCTCTGTCTTCTGGCTATTCCAGATCTGACGTAAAGCAAACTTTAACCCTGGATATTAAGAAAAATATTTCCTGTTGGGTAGACTACAACTGAAAATTTCATGAAAACGAAAACTTTAAAATCATTTAACGTTTTTCATCGTCCAGTGCTAGCTAAAATTCTGAATATCAGTACCTAAATAAGAAAAATTATTCCAGAATTAGTACTCCTTTAACAAGTCCTCTGATCTACTGACGATCAGCAAAACCCACATCAGACGGCCAGGAGATGTACTGATCTAGGATTGTTTTCTTCACATATGATGAGATTTCTTTTTACGTGAAATAGCTTGTGTGTATACAAATGTTCAAATAAATAATTTAATTGAAAATGATCCTCAAGTGGAATTGATACCTTTTAGGGGAGGCAACTCATTCAAAATTGAAAGCATAGAGATCACTATAAGATACAACTTCCTTTGAAAATATATTCTTGATTCTCCTTTGAAAATGGAGGTGATTTGTGTAGTATATCAAGCTCTATTTATATGGAAAAGTAAAAAAAAAGAAATAAGTAAAAGGTTTTCTGCTGATTTTTGTCTCCAGTATGATGAGGGTTAGGAAATAACTGCATTTGATTTTTATTCATGTTGTAAGAGACTGAAATGGTTGATCAGTTTTAGTATTAATATTTTTATTTGAAGTGCATTGTGGGAAAGTATTGATTTTTCCCCCTGTCATGGTAGTGGTTGGGTTGTGTTTTCCTGCTGAGTGTCCGTATGTCCAGCAGTCTATATATAATCATCTGTCATACACAATGTGTTATTTGTTTCATGTGATAACTTTAGGCTCCATGGATAGAATTGAATTTTACCTATGCATAGGTATTAAGAACTTGCAGCATTGTGCCTGGAGGGAGCCGTGGGGCCATTTGCCCACCTAAAATAATTGATAGCCCTCTCAATATAAAATGTTGGGCCCAGGTGACACTGAAACATCAACCACTTATATTTCATATATTGAGGTCCCTTTAAAATATAAAAAAGACCTTTTGAAAAATATCATAAGGGTCAGTGGTGTCCCCCACAAGCAATAATGTCTGGCATAACTCTGAAGAAGACTTATTTTGGGATTGTTAGTTTACAGATTTTGGCAATATCTTACTGAATGATCAGCCTTTTTATCTCAAAAAGTATTTTCTAGAGGTTTACGTGCTTAACTTTGGTGTTGCCCTTTTTTTGTAAAAAAAGGGAGTTTAAGAGATTGGTTTCCAGTGGCAGAGCATTGTGCTCTGCAGTGTTTTTATTATGGCTGGGACTCAGTCTGAAGTTTGGTTAGTATCATCATTGCTAAAGTGATGTTTTGTTTTTTTTTGTGTGTTTTTCCTATAGCATATACATGTAAATGTTTGTTAGTTACATTGTAGTTAATCTTAGCTCCAGATACTGGAATATTCAGGTTTTTACTTTGTAGGGTGAGGGGTTGAAGAGGGGGCTGTTTTGTTTTGTTTGTTTTTTGCATCAAAACATACTGTGTAAACTCAATTATATTGCCTCACTAAGACAATTCCAGTGAGTACCCACAAGGTAGGAGAGGAAAGAGAACTGTAAAATCCAAATTATGAAATGTATTCTCTGCTTTCAGATAATAATTATTTTGGTGAAATTCTGATGTCACAGAGTTCTTCTCATGATGTGATATAACATGGTTGAAGTCTGTTCTATCGTGAAAGTTTCAGATGTATAACTTCTTTAAAACACAACATACAAATTTCTTTATGTAGCAGTGGTGTCGTGATTTTTGGTCACATTCTACATTTTTACTGCAAACCTTTTGATGACCTCTTATATGTTACAAGTTTTTTGTGGGGGAAAAGTAAGCCAACATAGTTAAAAATGTCTGCTGAAATTTCTCCTTAAGATACAATTTGCATGAAGTATCAAAGCCTATTGTCTGGGAAAAATAAGTAAATTATCATCAGTTTGTTGTCTGCAGAATTTACCCAGAGAGTGGTGAAGGTTAAAGTCCTGATGAGAGTCAGATGGACAGGCTGATCTGAGCCTGAATGGAGCACAGATATATTGTCCACTGTTCATGATGCTTGTTATATAGGCCAAGTTCATGTGGCTCTCGACTTCTCCTCGAGACAGTATCTAGTAGTCCCATCTGAAAACAGGCAAGTGTACTTCTACACACCAAGGTAGATGTGCAGTGATCGACTCCATAAACCCTGCCTCGGACTAGACTTAGTCTAGGAATACCTATAAATAGATAAGCCAGCCTAATTGTGCTGTTCCATCGTTAGGATTTCTCCTATGCATAGGCACATACCAATCAAAACTAGGTTTATAGATGAGCCAGCAAAGTTGTGCTTTTCCCTCATTATGATATCCAAACTAGCTTCAGATGAGACTTTTTTTTTTCAGCTAAAAAGTATTTGCTCTTCTGTATATCTTTACAATGATTTACATGTAGTTTTGAGTACTCATAAGGGTTGTCTCACTGAGTCTTTTCCAATGAATACAAAGAACATGTTTTCACGGAGAAATCAGAAACTCAGTGTAGTCTATTCCATACTTACATGTTATGCACTTCTAGTTTGTGTGTATGTGTGTGTGTAGGGGGGCTAGTGGGGTGGGGGGAGGGGTAATGTGTAAACATTCTGGATGCTATGATTCTCAACTAGTCTTTTTGATGTGCTTTTTATTCTCATTCCATTGTGAGTGTAATGAGATATTATTAACCCTTGTCATGTTGAATAAATTCAGATTCCACACCCACTTCTAATTTTCAGCAAATCAGATTGTTTGATCCAGAATGTTGCTATAAATTCACATACATAACGGCAAACAGTGCAAATCCAGATCAGTTGGCTTCTGCAGAAAAATTTCAGCGTATTTGCGTATCACTCGATGTAAATTTTTAATTAACATCGTTAGTTTTGAACAACTGGGCCCAACTGTTTGCAATGGCAGGGCATATCCAGGTTCAGCAGGACAAGGGTAAATGCAGATGCTGAAGAATTTTTTTGTTTTGTATAAAATTATGGGCAGATTTAGTATACAGACAGTGAATACAGTCTGGGCCTTTTCTGTATATTCACAGAATCAGTCGGTAGAATACAGTGTGTGTAACAGAGCTCCAAGTAATACACTTTTATTAACTGAAAAGTAGTGATGATTTTCTTATTTCTGCACGAAAACATATGTTGTGGGTACTCATTTGAAGTGCCTCAATGAGGCGCTTCAAATGAATACCAACAACGTTGTGGGTACTCATTTGAAGTGCCTCAATGAGGCGCTTCAAATGAATACCAACAACATATGTTTTTGTGCAGAAATAAGAAAAATATTTACCTGATAGCCTCTGGTATCAGGGGCTATGGACATGGTATCAGCAGAAAGCAAAGGTCATGATTATATTGCTCACAAACATAAGAGGTCCAGAAACTGTATTTTCCACATGCTCAGCCTTAAAGACATCATTTTGCTCAAGGTGGCATGCCACCATAGCTCTAGATACGAAGCATCCAGGGCCCAGTTGTTCAAAACTAACGGTGTTGTTAGTTAAAGATTCGTTAAAATTTACATTGAGTGATACGCAAATACGCTGAAATTTTTTGCTAAAAAGCTACTCACATTTTTTCAGCAAAAAATATCAGAATATTGTGTATTGAATCCACTAAAACAGTTAACGAAATGACTCTTAATGAGCTTGTTAAGCTAACAATGCTTTGAACAACTGGGCCCTAAAATTTATTTTGTTTTATTTCTCCATGGAAACATGCTTTATGGATACTCATTAGGATTGCCAAACCATGGTGCTTCAAATGATTACACACAACATATGAGCCACTGCACAACAAAACCTACAATAAGACTTGTGTGACAGTGAAGACTCAGATCAGCCTGCACATCCAAGCAGACTGACCAGTCTTCACTGATCCCATGTGCCTTCTACAGCCTCTAGGCTGTCCAACGAGGGATAAATAAGAAGCTTGCCATATTGGGTGGATGTATATGCTGCTTCATTTCTTTGCTGGTTACACAGATCTTGTAGGTTTTGTCGTGCGCTGGCTCATATGTTTTCGTGGAGAAATATGAAAAAATATCCTTTCTTTTGTTTAAAAATAGCATCTTATCTGGAGCTCTGCAATGTATTGTCTCAAATAATAAAGAAAATGGTAACTTATTGTAAATGCAAACAGTGTAGACCTAGATCTATCTGCATGTCTGCACTGCCCAATCATGGACAGGCAGTCCTGTTAAAATGATATTGTTCAAGCCCAAATTTAGTGACCAAAATGTAGACAAATTTCAACACTAAGCAGGTTGGGCAGAAATTTTACAGATGACATTTCGCAATATTTTTGTATTATTTTCTAGAAAATATTGTTTATTTCATGCAAGTTTTCTCCTACCTGGAGACAATTTGCATAAATGTCAACCCTATTTTCTGAGAAAAATAAGAAAAACAAATTCAGATATTGTCAATATTTACCCAGCATGCATTAACTCTTGTCATGCTGAATAATGATGCCACGCCCACTTCTAATTCTCAGCCAATCAGATTATTTGATCCAGATTGTTGCTATAAATTTGCATACCTGATGGCAAACAGTGCAGATCCAGATCAGTTGGCTTCTTCAGAAGCCAACTGATCTGGATCTACACTGTTTGCAAAACAGGGTATATCCGGGTTCAGCAGGACAAGGGTTAAGGGAACTACAAAGGCCAGTATCAGCTGTTGAGAACAGTCTTCATTGTTTATTTGGAATGAGATCCTGATCAAATCTGCTGCTGAAAATAAGAGTGTATGTGCTGGCTGGTCTCGGCCTCACTTTTCGATTACAGGTGAATCTGCATATTTTGTACAGGTTAGAAGTCACCTTTTTGCTTGACCTGACCCATATGTACAATGTATCCTTTAACTCAAAACAAGTCAGTGACTACCTAATGCTGTTTAAAATGTTGATATACAGCCCCTGATGAGACTCCTCCCTTTAGGAGCAAATTGATTCGGTTATTACTGTTGTCAGGCCTGTCTCAGTATGAGGGGTAAAGAAGGTGACAATAAGGGATTTGAAACAGATGCAGTAATGTTAAATGAGACAATACAAAGACTGCAAAGTAAACGGTTGGTTGTTTATAATATCTAGTGACTTGGGCACTAACTCATTTAGCCAGAGTTAAATTTCAGCCTGGACAAGTTTTAAAAAAAAAACCTCACTCTGGGGAAATTTAGTCAGGAAGCCCCACAAAAGGGTAATTGGCAAACAGTACAGAACCAAGTCAGATGCAACAGAAAGTGCCATCTGATCAGGGTCTACACTGCTTGCATTAAATACAGGCATTTCTGTAAAACATAGTAATAATAAAAACTATCAAGACACCCTGCTATTGGAAATAGAATGATCCAGAGAGTTGTGATAGAAGTGTCCACTCAATGTTAAAATGGGTTAAGACATAATCGCATATGTATGGAATTGTTTTGCAACACAGCAGCAGGACCACTATACTTATAGATGTGATATTTTATATGCAAAACAAACAGCTGCTTAACCCATTAATACTGAATAAACTCTTCCACACTATATATTAGAAGATCTATTTTCGATTTTAGATACATGTATGTCAGGCTATATGATGTAGCTATTCTTAAAGAAAAAATGGTTGAACTATTTGCAAACAGTGGAGACCCTAATCAGATGCTGTATTCTGCAATGTCTGATCTGGGTCTGCTCTGTGTGCCAGTTAACTGTTTAGAGGTCTCCAGTCTTCAATGGGTTAATGGACAGTGTGGGCTGAGCCATATCTTTACATCTGAAGTGGACATGATACACTTTCAAGGGAGGCAACTGTGTCAGATTTGTGTTGTCCCCCTTCTGAAAAAGATTCTACTCTTAAAAGGAAAGAAATTGCTCCCTTTGGAACAAATTTTCCTTTTAGAGTAGATCATTTCAGAAGAGGATTGGTCTGGCGTACATGGAAGCAAACAGGTAGTCACAAGTCATTTCCCTTGTCAAAAATAATGGAAAATCATCTGTGTCTAAATTGTTTGCTCAGGCCTGTCTGTCTGAATACTTACGGTAAATACGGTATCCATGATTGTCTACGCCCATGGGCTTAACACTCTTAGTATTTGTTATTACTCCAGAAGAATTTTGTGAAAGGTCATGGAGTGGTCTGGTCCAGTGCTGTTTTCCATGGACTGCTCAACCTTATTTATTACCAAGTATTAGCTTTCACAAACAAGCTTGGTCTAAGCTTAGCACATGGTGTGCTAAGCATAGACCAAGCTTTTTGTGAAAGCTAATACTTGTAAAGTATATAACATATAGACAGTCATTCTTTAGGATTCCATCTCCCATAGTGATACATGTATTTGAGACATATCATGAGAAAACTTATCTTTGAGTATGATGTCCTAAAATTTCGAACACTTTATTCCATACTTTTTTTTGCCTAAATTTTTATTTGTATGCAGTTCTTTCTTAAAATACTTAGTGGAATGGCAAACAGTCTAGAACCTGATCACTGCTCCTTCATGAGCATTCTGATCTGGGTCTGCACTGTTTGCATATACTATTTTGTCAGAAACTTTGATGTACAAAATTTTAGGACATTTACCATATATACTACTAAGTGGGAAGTTTGGTTGGAGTTTAAGTAATTTTTCATCCAGTACATGTATTTGATAGGTGCTAAAAATGAACTGCATATACCCAGACTAAAGCTCAAGAGAAGTATTCAGATAAATATTTTTCTTCTCCATGTAAACATACATGTACACAGTTGACTCTCATTATCTCGACCTCGCTTATCTCGAATAACCGCTTATCTCAAAGTAAAAATCTGGTCCCTGCCTAAACATGAAAACCTAACAACAGGTAAAAAAATATTGTGGAAAAGAGGAGAAATTGCTCCTAAGGAGCAATTTCTCCTCTTTTCCACAATATTTTCAATATATCTCTAAATTCAAGAGTCCAATTACATATATACTTGTTAAATGTGGTTGTGCCAATTATTTTTTCCTCAATTCTGCAAATCTGATATGTGGAGGTACGGATATATCAAAGTACATGTATTCCAGAGAGTCCCGTGGAATTCGAGATAACGAGAGTCGACTGTATATGTTTTGAGTACTTATAAGAAGCACCTCATTGATGCACAATGTTTCTAATGTGTACCCACAAAACATGTTTCTGTAGAGAAATAAGAAAAATATCTACTCTTTTTGTTGAAAAAGTCTTATCCAGACCTGTTGTAATTGTAATCAGTAATCGCGATTACATGTAATCGATTACAAGTTTTGAGTAATCTAAATGTAATCTGTAATCGTTAATTTTTATGATTACAAGTAATTGTAATTGTAATCGAATACATCGCAAAACAGCCTGTAATTGTGATTACTTTGACGATTACAATACGATTACAATATGGATATTTAAATAAAATAAGTCAGAAGGAATAGAACTGAAAAAAAAAAAACATTTCTGGTATGACAACTTGACAAGAAACAAGAATATTGGAAATAATTATTTTGATTTGTATACATTTAATGACTTAATGACTCTGTATTGGTTTATTTAAAACAATCAATACATCTTTGAGATAAAAGAAAATTTAAAAAATACATTTTCGAGATCAAAGGAAATTGAAGTTTCACACATGGATTATCTGATATGGATTAGCAAATAATCAAAGTAATTAAATTGGCAAACATTTATAGTCTTTTATCTATATATCTCTATGTTTTTGTTTGGCTATAACATGGTTGTTTAACGGTGTATTATACTTTCGGACAGACAGATCAAGGCAAACATTGCAGATCTAGATCAGAATTGACTAATCCATCTGATAATGGTAAAGGCATGTGCCAAAAGAGACATTTCAGGTACAGCTTTGAATTTGTGCAGTCCCACCAGAGCCTTCACTGTCTCCACACATGTAATATGGAAAATGAAAATTTAAGTGTTTTTACAGTAACTTACTGACTTATATAATTTCATGTTTATTGTGTGCATGCTGTCAACAATGTCTCTCATGTCAGATGACCTACTGTAAAAGTTATATACATTTGGACAATTGTTAAGTGGCTAAAGTTGACCTGTCATAATTTATAGTTGGAGTGTGGTCTTGTCATATATTTCTGCATCTAAACAATAACATTTGAATTTTAAAGGATGTAGACCCTGATGTACTTTTTCTTCATTGTTTGCATAGGCCTATTTATCAAGTATCCAAATACTTGAATTATTTATGGCATTTACTAAAACTGGCCAAATTATACCCTTCTGAAAAGTACCTGTGTTGTTTTGACATATTGCCTGAGGACATTGACAGGTTTTGAGCTGGTTCTTTCATAAGGCAGAGGACCAAATAAGAGGAGTAAATTAATAATAATTCAAGGATAATTTTTCTTATCTCTCAATGAAAACATATGTTGTGGGTACTCATTTGAACCATTTTGACAAGATTGTTCAAATGTGTACCCACAACATATGTTTTCATTGAAAGATAAGTAAAATTATCCTTCAATTATCAACAATTTACTCCTCTTATCTGTTCTACTGACAGGTAAAGCAATGTCCTAACAAAACTTATTCACTGCAAATTTTAAACTGTACAGCCCCAGGTCAAGATTGATTTTTTTTTTGTCCATCCCATCCCCCCCCACTCTACCCCCCCCCCCCCCCCCAGATCAACCACCACACTACATTTTTAGATAGATGAGAGATTGTTTTTTCCTGTGTTCCATGAAGCTTAATAATGCTGCTTATGCAAATAAAACTTATTTATAACAGATGAAAACTTGATTTAATTCCATTGTTGTTTTCATTTTTATTTATCAATGCTTAAGATGAACAGCCTAACAGAATTATATTGCACGCCAGGGAGTACAACAAAAGCCAGGCACTATAAGTCTTTGAACCATCTCATGGTACCAAGAGGAAGACCGGCCTCGGTGGCTCAGTTGGATGCGCCGTCCGACTGGAGACCAGGTCGCGGGTTCAACCCCCGCCGAGGTCGGCAACGTTCTTTCGTTGAGATTGATCATGAAATATTTTCTACGGTCATTCTCTCCCTTCCGCTGGTTCAAGAAGGGCAGTTGTCAGTTTCTGGCGAAAGAATGTGCACACTACTGGTTAACCGCTTAGAGGACTAAGCCTGCCCAGTAAACGTGTGGTTAGGTAAACTGACCGCGCTCGACATGACCCCATTGGGTTGACTGGGCCGTAAAACCACAACACAAACACAAACAAACCAAGAGGAAGAGTAAAAAATAACCTTACGTCATAGAAAATGTATAGTAAATGGAATATCATAAAAAAATGAATATATGATATAAAGAATTTGAATAACATCTTGTCAGAAGATATAGCATGCCATGCATGAAGCTTTGAAAGAATAATAAAACAGATTATTAATTTAAACTAGATTTTTTTAAACACGGAACAACAAGAAAGTAATTGTAATTGTAATCAATTACATTGCAATGTAATTGTAATTGATTACATTCAGGAAAGATGTAATTGTAATTGTCATCTGTAATCCTGAAATAACAAAGTAATTGTAATTGTAATCGAATACATTTGTATGTAATCGGTAACAGGTCTGGTCTTATCTAAAACCCATACATGGCCTGTTCAGTTATACATAAAGACTGGTTTTGTCATGACATGTCTCATTTGTAATATTAAGTGATATGATGTTACACGCACATGTAGTTTTTGTTTTTATTAAAAAATAAATAAATAAATAAATAAAAGAAATGAATCTGTGTTCTTTTTTCCCCATACATTTTCAAATTAGAGGTAGTAATGGAAAAGTGTACTTCTTTACAAGTTGTTTAGGTCAAGACCGAACTTCAGCAAGAATTCTATCAGTTAATTAGGTAAAAGATATATAGGATTGGTAGGTTGGTTTCACTGTTTTTTTTTTGCTTTGTTTTTTTTTTTTTTTGTTGTTTTTTTTTTTTTTTTTTTTTGTTTTGGCTGTTTGGGGAACTCGATTCCAGTTTGCATCCTGTTGTTTTTTTGATAGCTACCTGCACTATTCTCAGGATGAGCTATAGGGACCACTTTTGGTCTGTTGTATGTCTGTCTGAGCCCACAAAAGGGCATATATTGGGTAGACATGAATTGGGTACTTGCCATTCATTCCGTTAGTTTCTAAAAAAAGATCCAATAAATTTGAGGCACTTGTTGGGTATTTTGGGGTCTTGTTGGGTATTTTGAGCCAAAAAATTTAAACATCCGTCCAAATGTTAACATTTTTAAAGCACTTCTCCTCTGAAGCCGCTGAGCCAATTTTGTTCAAATTTCATATGGAGCCTCCTTAGGTTGAAGGGAACGAACGATTGCTAAAATGGTCACATACATGCCATATCTCGCACTGTGAGATAAAATCTCACAGATTTTGGCCCATCTGGAAGGCAATTCCCATAAAAAAATTTAAATCTCACAGAATTTTCAAACCATTTTATAACAGATTTTATCAAGAAATAAACATAAATTACACACTGTTGTGGTTTTCTCAAGCTTCTTATATGAAAATAAAGACTTTAGACTATACTGGGGGAGCTCTAAAGTGATGTTTAAGAAACTCTCACAAAATTTTGTCAAATCTCCCTTAAAATTTTGACTGATCTCACAGATTTTAGTCCACAGCTTATGGCATGTATGGATGTATGGGTCACAGTCGGCTGACCAAGATGGCCATGCCAATATATGGTAAAAATCCTTTTAAAATCTTCTTCTCCAGAACCAAATAAGCCCTGGGGCCTAATCTTTGTACAAATCATCGGGGACTAGAGGTCTACCAAAATTGCTAAAATGATGGTCCTATGTTGATGTTTGTATGGGAAAAATGCTGAGAATTCATATTTTGGACATCTCCTCTAAAGACTATAATCCAATTGAATTGAAACAATGAGGAGCATCGGGGCCCCTAGTAGACACAAAATAGCTAAAACTGAGTCGATCAAAAATCCAAGACGGCCGCCACAGCTGCCATCTTGAAAATCAGTTTTCAACATCTCTTCTCAAACCTTTGGTCGATTTAAGCTGAAACTTGGTCTGTAGCAACAGGATGACCTGGATCAAAAGGGTATTGACAATTTCGAATGGTTCTATGCCATTGAACAAGATGGCTGCCAAAACCCATATAATTATGGTAAAAAGTCTTAAAAATCCTCCTCCAGAATGAAGAAAGCTTTGATGCTGAATCTTGGTATAGGGCAACATTCACATCAGTGGGCCCCCTTCCAGGTAGCTGGCTTGCTGCATGCATGGCTGATCTCACACCAGATCTCTAGGTATGTCTATCATGAGGGTTGATCCACTCTCTGCAATCCCTCTGTTAGCTGCTTCCATGACATCTTGGGCCTCCCAGGCCCACGCTTTCCATCAACATGTATGTCAAAGGCTGTCTTGATTGCACCATTGGAGCATTCCACATGTCCATACCAGTGGAGCCTTCTCTCCTTCAGAATGAGGTCCAGATCCTCAATGCCAAGCAGCGCAAGTAGCTCATTGGATCTGGTGGTGGCAATGTCTTGAGGCATAACCTTGCAGATCTGTCTGATCATTGCCCTGTCATTTCGCTGCAGATGTTGGAAGTTTAGCTTTGTCAGTGCTATGGAGCATTGTCCTCCGCACACAAGAGCTGTACACATGGCCACGTCTTGAAAGAAAGGTGGCGGGAAGACAGAACTGCTATCAGCTCCTTGAATTTTTTCCAGGCAGTTCTCACACATGTTGTGGTTGAAAGTTCACAGCCACCGGCTGCTGAGAGCATATCTCCTAGGTAGCAAAAGGAAGCTTCCACCTCCTGCTTGTCAGATCTGACTTTGACTTCCCTCTGTGGTCTGCCGTCCAAGAGGCGTGCAGTTCCCTGACACTGTGTACATCTGTACGGTAGATTTCCTATTAGTTCGAACAGGTAAAAAATAAATATTGATCCCGATGTTCAAATTATTAGAAAATCAGTTTCAGAAAAAAAGCACTGTTCGAACTATTTGAAATTTCGGAAAATCTCAGATAAGGACCCTCTAAATGAGACATAATCCTTCCTAAATGCTGTCTGGTGTAATTTTACTCAGAGTGCTAAATATTAAATGCTTTCTTTCATCTTATTTCCTTGCCAGTTTTACCTAATGGACCAGTCCAAAAAGTCTGTTTAATTATTTTCGAAATTCTGGTGTACATTATAAGGAAAAAACGTCTTTTCAATAATGTTTATGTTTTAGTGTTGAATCTTCGGGTATGGATAACATTTTGGAATCTATTATGAGTTTATTAGTATGTATTAGTATATTTCTGTTAAGGGAACGGGGGAAGTTTCTGAGGTAAACATCGTTATAGCTCTCTCCGGGTTCAATGATGGGCATTTTCCGTGACTGTGGCACCACCGGACTTTGCCAAAAATACAGATACGGCCCAAGACTTTGTTTATAAGACGGGTCTAAATTTTCTGAGACATTTTTTTTTTGTGTAAAAAATTCCCTGTCTTAGTAGCAGATTTTAATGATATACATGTACAGTTTACGAACCATAAGAAAGAGAATGGGTGAACCAATTTATTAAATATACCAATGGATTAATTAACATTAAATTTTCATGTGTTCAAACTATTTAAAAATCAGTTTTAAAAAACTAAGGGACTGTTAGAACTAATAGAGCAATTTTCGAGAGGATTTCAAAACAATAAGGGGTGTTCGAATAATTAGAGTGTTCGAACTAATAGGAAATCTACCGTAATCAGGGTCCTTCGTCAAGGGCTTGAGTCCACTGCATTTCTTGTGCACCCAGTGCTTGCAACCATTGCAGAAGATGCTGTTGCTTCCCACTCCAGTGCAACAGACGGCACATGGAAACTCACCTGAACTCTGCACAAGGTCCAGGCCCATACCACAGTTAATGATCTTTCCTGCATTTACTCTCATTTCTCCTCCATTGCTTCTTTCCAAGTCAAGAGCCTCCTGACACATTCCTTGAGCGATTCAGCAATGATAATAAGGTCATCGGCATAGAGGTCCTCCCAGGGAACCCCAGAGCGGAACTTGTGTGAAAAGGCTTCAAGCACAATGATGAAGAGCAGGGGGCTGAGTACTGAGCCTTGGTGAACACCAACCTTCACTTCAAACTTTACTGTACCCCTCACCAACACAGACAATTCTCCGCGCATTGGCATACATCCCCTGCACCAGTCGCACAATCTGCTCCTCCATACCCAAGTTTTCTCAGCACCCACCAGATGACCTTCCGAAGCACTCGATCAAATGCCTTCTCCAGGTCTACGAAAGCCATGTAGAGTCTCTTGTTGGCAGCCAACTATCTGATGAAGCCATCCACAATCCTCTCCAGGACTTTCATGACCTGCTCTGTCAGCTTGAGACTGTGGTAGTTTCCCTTTCCAATGCATCTCACTTACCCTTGTAGAGGCAGACAATGAAACTCTGCTCCCAGTCAGAGGGTACCTTGCCACGTGACAAATGATTGCAGCTGCAAGGTCACGGATCATGGAGGCGCCCGTGTCACCAGCTGCTCATACCATCTCCACCACTGTGCCTGATGGGCCCGGTGCTTGGCCCACCTTCATCTGAGAGACAGCCTGCTTAACCATATCAATGGTGATTTGGATGGGAGGGCCTTCCACTGATCATTCATCAGACAGGTGGTCTGGGTCCCAGTCAAACTCAACATTGAGAAGCCTTTGGTAGTGCTTCTGCCTTTAGTCTTCACTCATTGACATCTCCCCTGCATTACTCTTTGTCACCAACAACATCAGCATCCTCTCTTCTAAACTGGTTAGCAAGGGGGCAGTTTTTGAAGACTTGGGGTAATATTCTCGTAAACCTTCTTGTCAGCTTCTTGATGAGCATGGTGCACTGCATGTCTGGCATTGCATTTGGCTGCATTGTATGATGCCCTAGTGCCTATACCAGTCTTCCAGGCCTTGAAAGCTTTCTGCTTGGCAGCAATGGCCTTTTCCACGTGCTCATTCCACCACCAGGTTTCATGATGCCAACAGTGGGGCTCGAGTTGTGCCACACACCTTTTCAATTATTTTATGCAGGCCAATCTTGATGTTCCAGATATCCTCAGTGGCAGCATCAGCTACACCTGCAGAAGCACTCACATGCGAGTTAAAGACCTCCTGGAAATAATTGCTCATCTGAGGGTCTTTAAGCTTCCAAACTTTAAGGCGAGGGGTGAACTTGCACTTGGATTTTGGTAACAGGTAGTCTATTTAATCCTTTCAGCCCTGCAGACCAAAACAATGTTTTTTTACAAACAGTTTAGTAGATCATGATGAGACGGCTCATAGCGAGCCATCTCATCATGATCTACACTGTCTGACATTCAGTTAGTGACACCCCTGTTTATGCCAATGGATGTGTCCTAATTCAAAGATGGATGAGCCCACTTCATAAAAATGATTATAAGCTACCGATTATAAAGTCCTCCAAATGAACCCCAAATGAGCTCCCACGTGGACTCTATTTCCATTTTAATTCGTCATCAGAAGATAAAATCATTTTCAAACCCTTTATGCTTGGCACGGATCTGAATGGTTTCCGAGATGGGGTGGGGCATACCCTCTTGGGACCCACAGTTGGTGTCAGTAAATGCATCTTATCATAAGGAACAATAATATATATGGTATCTAAACAGTCTGAGATATTTAGCCTAATGTGAACTGGAGGAGGTGGAGCATACCCCTGGGGACCCATGGTCGGTGTCACTGAATGCATCTTATCATAAAGAACAACAATAAATATGGTTTAGGGGTGGGGATCTGAATGGTTTCTGACATATTAAGCCTTATGTGAACTGGAGGGAGTGGTGCATACCCCAAGGGGACCCACGTCGGTGTCACTGAATGCATCTAATCATAATGAACAACAATGTGTATGGTTTATGGGGTGGGGTTCTGAATGGTTTCTGAGATATTAAGCCTTGTATGAACTGGAGGGGTTAGGGTATAACCCGGCCCCAGGGGACCCACAGTCGGTGTAACTGAATGGGTCTTATCATAAGGAACAACATGTATGTTTAGGGGTGGGGATCTGAATGGTTTCTGAGATATTAGGCCTTTTATGACGTAAAGGGGGTGGGGCATGCATCCAGGGGATCCTTTGAAACTCTTTTGCTAAACTTCATATCCATATCTATCATATCCCCAAATTTCAGAACAATCCGTCAAGTGATTACTGAGAACTCATCTGGACAAAATTTGGGCGGATTTCACCATTTTGAATTTTGAAACCCTCTTGCACAACTTCATATCCATATCTATCATATCCCCAAATTTCAGAACAATCTGTCCAGTGTTTACTGAGAACTTAAACAGACAAAATTTGGGTGGAAAGAAAAAGAAGTAGAAGAAGAAACAGAGCAAAAACATTGTCTCCCCACTTCCTTTGGGAGACTTAATTTAGGGGTGAAAGGGTTAGTACAAGTATAGTAAGAAGGAAAAAAAAAAAACTTCATGTAAATACAGTACATGGAATTTAAGCAGAATTTCTGCCATTTTTGGACAAGAGAGATAACCTTTGTGACTTCCTGATTGCTTTCTTGCACACCAAGCCCCGCCTGAACAAGGGTCTAATCTGATAGGAAAGAGTTTGCCCCCAAGGGGAGTAAATTCTTTCCTTTTAGAACAGACCCGAAAAAAGCAGAAGGCCAATTTATGATATATTTTTTTCTGGAAAAATAGGTTTGACATTTCCTGCAAGACAACTTGCATGAAATGCCTATTGAATGGGAAAAATTGAAAAAAAATATGTCATCATCTGCTGAATTGGCCAAAATTTATGTAAAAGTTATAGTAATCATTCAGTGACACAAAACATTCACTGATGCAGCTTTAGCTGGGCTTTTACTATAGAAACAAAGCTGGTGATATATGCATATAATTTAATATGCTATACATAGAGTTAATATACAAGTATATCTGCAAAATTTATATACATCAAATCTGTTTTATATAAATGTGTATCAGGCATAACAATTTGAATATCGATCTTTCAAGATGGTATTACAGTAAATGTCCTTAAATTTTGCACGCTTTTATTCCATACTTTTTTGGCCTAAATTTTGCTTTTTATGTGAAATTTTGCTTTGAATGGCAAATAGTGTGATCAGACTGCTCCCTCAGGAGCAGTCTGATCTGTGTCTGCACTGCTTGCATATGCCATTTTATCAAAACGTTTGGTGTACAAAATTTTAGGACATTTACTGTACTACAAAAACTGCCTGTTATAATTTTATCCTCAATGTCACACATGGGTTAATCTCTTAAATCATATTGATGATGAAACAACTTAATGCTTAGCATGCAGGGTAAACATTTCAACAGACTACATTCTTAAATACTTTTTTTTCATTTTTCCCCCAAAAAAATGGGATTTGACATTTCATGCAAATTGTCCCAATAAGAGACAATTTGCATGAAATGTCAAATCCTAGGAAGAATAAGAAAAATGTCAAATGGTCGTCTTAGAATCAGCCCAGAGTGTGTTAAAAATTAAATATTTATAAACTAACATATGTATTTGATACAAAAAAGCTCCTTTTATTCTGCTATATATTTATGAAGTTTCAGCCATATGTTGTCAACAGTATTAGAAACTACAAGCCAAAACCTTTTCAGATACATCAAAGGCAGGTTACTAAAGAACTGACACAGCAAAAGCTGACAAGAAGTGCAGACAGACAGACAGATACCCAAAGGCTGTAATGAATCCCAGCCACTATGATGTGGTTCGTTAAACAATAAGAGCTGTCGCAGGATAACACAGCTCGTCTGAATTACACTATGCTTCTAAAAACTTTAACCAAAAACTTAAACATAAATTATTTTGACCTCAAAGTCTTTCATGTAGATCAAGATGGTACAGCATAGAATTTCAGACCAGTATTTATGAACTACTTCCATTCAGAGGTTCAGGGGATATAGCCTTTTAAAATCTTTTACCAAAAACTTTAGCCAATGCTGTGGTGACCTATAGCTTTACCTGTTCTTTGGTACAAGCCAGCTAAAAAAAGGAATGCTGTTTTCTTCATTTTGTATGTTTCTTCCTATACAAATACATGTATCATAGGTCTAGATAAGAGTAGGTATCAGGTAAATATTTTTCTTATTTCTCAATGAAAACATATGTTGTGGGTACTCATTAGAAGGGCCTCACCAGTGTGGGTATCAGGTAAATGTTTATCTCATTTCTCCATGAAAACATAGGTTTGTTTGTGTTGAGGTTTTACGGCCCAGTCAACCCAATGGGGTCATGTCGAGCATGGTCAGTTTACCTAACCACACGTTTACTGGGCAGGCTTAGTCCTCTAAACAGTTAACCAGTATTGTGCACATTCTTTCGCCAGAAACTAACAACTGCCCTTCTTGAATCAGTGGAAGGGAGAGAATGACTGTAGAAAATATTTCATGATCAATCTCCACGAAAGAATGTTGCCGACCTCGGCGGGGATTGAACCCGCGACCTCCTGGTCTCCAGTCGGACGGCGCATCCAACTGAGCCAACGAGGCCGGCCATGAAAACATAGGTTGTGGGTACTCATTTGAAGTACCGTGCCAGGTGTTTCTAATGGGTACCCACGGGCTTATTTGGTTCTGGAGAAGAAGATTTTTAAAGGTTTTTACCATATATGGGCATGGCAGCCATTTTGATCAATGGACCATGCCCATTTTAGCAATCTTTCATTCTCCTGCCCAAGGAGGCTCCGCATGAAATTTGAGCAACACTGGCCTAGAGGCTTCAGAGGAAAAATCATTTGAAATTATCAACATTTTTTCCATGCAAATGTACAGGGCCCATACAAATGCATACAGAAGCAAACTTGACCTCACCGTAAAAAGGTCAAATGTCAATGTATGACAATTATTTTAGCAACTTTGGTAGACCTCCAGTTTCCGATGATATATGTAAAGATTCAGCCATAAGGCATCCTCGGTTTTGGAGAACAAGATTTTTAAAGGTTTTTCCCATACAAATGCATAGGGAAGCAAACTTGACCTTGCCGTAAAAAGGTCAAATGTCAATATACGATACTTATTTTAGCAATTTTGGTAGACCTCCCGTGTCCAATGACTTATACCAAGATTCAGCCCTAAGGCATCCTTGGTTCTGGAGAAGAAGATTTTTAAAGGTTTTTACCATATATGGGCATGGCGGCCATCTTGGTCAACAAACCACGACCATTTTAGCAATCTTTCATTCCCCTAACCTAAGGCGGCTCCTTATGAACTTTGAGCAAAACTGGCCCAGAGGCTCCAGAGAAGAAGTCGTTTGAAATTCTGAACATTTTTCCCACGCAAATGCATAATGAAGCAAAATTGACCTTACCATAAAAAGGTCAAATGTCAATGTATGACCACTATTTTAGCAACTTTGGTAGACCTCCTGTTTCCGATGATATATGTAAAGGTTCAGCCATAAGGCATCCTCAGTTTTGGAGAACAAGATGTTTAAAGGTTTTTCCCATACAAATGCATAGGGAAGCAAACTTGACCTTGCCATAAAAAGGTCAAATGTCAATATACGACCTTTATTTTAGCAATTTTGGTAGACCTCCCGTCCCCGATGACTTAGGCAAAGATTCAGCCCCAAGGCATCCTCGGTTCTGGAGAAGAAGATTTTTAAAGGTTTTTACCATATATTGGCATGGCGGCCATCTTGGTCAATGGACCGTGACCATTTTAACAATTTTTCGTTCCCCCAACCTAAGGAGGCTCCATATGAAATTTGAGCAAAATTGGCTCAGGGGCTTCAGAGGAGAAGTCGTTTGAAAATGTTAACGGACGGACGCACGCACGGACGGACGGACGACGGACGAAAAGTGATCACAATAGCTCATCCTGAGCATAGCTCAGGTGAGCTAAAAATATCAATACTTTGGATTGAAAAAAGCATCTTATCAAGAGCTATAATGTATGTTTGCAAAATAAGCATTATTGTACATATACCCAAAGTTTTCAAACAGACAGGCCTGAGCAAACAGTGTAGACTCAGATCTGATGGCACATAATGCAGTATCTGCTCCGGGTCTACAGTTTGCCTTTTAGACACCTACAGGTAATAAAAACAGACATTCAAATTTTAAATAAGTATCAAAACAGGTTGTGTTAACCAATTGTAGTCGAGAGACCAATAAAAGGGTAATTGGCAAACAGGGCAGACCCAGATCAGTTGCAAATACTTAAGCCATTTTTCTCAAGGAATATGTAAATCTCATAACCAGACATGCCTAAAATTGAAATTGGACTCTTCCAATATATAGTGTGGGAGAATCTATTCAGTCTTCAATGGGTTAAAGGGAAATGCAAGGTTGATGAAGAATGCATCTGAGAAGCAAGTGCATTCTGAAGCAAATCTGATCAAAACTGGATGGAAACAAATGAGTTATCAAGGTTTTAAGAACAACTGATCAGGGTGCCCCCATTTTGAATAATTAATTAGAGTTTATGATGTCATAGCCTTAATTAAACATGCAAAACATGAAAATATATACAACAATATTCAAAGTCTGTGTGTATATAGTTTCTTCCCTAGATATTTACAGATTTCATTTTGAAAACCACACTGTTTTTTATCAGAAAGATTTTATTTAATATTTTGAAATTTATTATCCCTAATTTTTCCCAGAAATATGCTTTAAAACATTTCATGAAAATTGTCTCCAATCTACATGAAATTTCCAAGCTTATATTCTTGGAAAATAAGAAAATTATTTCAAAATGCCTGATAATTTTTTTTTACCCTGCATGCTAAGTTTTAATGTTTCTACCCTTATTCATGTAGTTACTGAGAAACAGCACTTTTGAAAGATAAATACAAATTTAGCACAATCTGTCATAGGTTTAGATAAGAGTGGGTATCAGGTTAATATTTTTTTTTTTTATTATTTCTCCATGAAAACAAATGTTGTGGGTACTCATTAGAAGTGCATCATCAATGTTTAACACTTGGCATGCTATAGGCAAGTTCAGCAGATGACAAACTGATGTTTTTTTGTTTTGTTTTTTTTTATTTTTTGTAGAAAATAGGATCTGATACTTCATGCAACAATTTGTATGAAATGTCAAATCCTATTTTCAAAAAATAAGAAAAATATTTCAAAATGTTGTCTGCTGAAATTTTTACCCAGCATACAAGGTGTTCATTTCAGCAGGGTAAAGGTTAAAAATTGTCTGCACACTGAATAACAGTGCAGATCCAGATCAGCTGGCTTCTTCAGGCCAACTGATCTGGATCTACACTGTTTGCAAAGACAGGGCATATCCGGGTTCAGCAGGGCCAAATTTAAGTATCAAATAGAGTTGCATTTAGAGAAGAACAGCAGCTTTCTCTGCCCCTTCCCCACCCTCACCCCACCCTTCCCACACTCTGCCACTTCTCAGTTTTTGTTTAATGACATGTCAAACCTTGCAGGTCATTTTGTATTGTGTCTCAGGGAAAGGCAGAAAAAAGGACAGAAGAGCTGGTAGGAAAAGAAAGAGAAATAATGAATGAAGTGAATGATAGGGCAGAAAGAGAAGAATTACTATGGTAAATGTCCTAAAATTTTGTACATCAAAGTTTCTGACAAACTGGCATATGCAAACAGCACAGCCCCAGATCAGCTTCTCCTTGAGGAGCAGTCTTATTAGAGTCTACAATGGTTACCATTCCATTAAATATTTTAGGAAGCAACTGTACAAAAAGCAAAATTTAGGCCCAAAACTTATGGAATAAAGTGTTCAAAATTTTAGAACATTTACTGAAACATGCCCCTCTTCCTCCACCTGTTTTCAAGAATGGCAGGCCATACCACCCAATACACAACAGCTCAATATGTGCATGGAAGAGCCGTAAATGCATCTAAACATATGCAGCAGTGGCCCAATATAAATGAAACATTAAGAAAAAAACAAAGGAAAAATCCAACAACTCAAACACCTCAAATTAAATGTAAAACCAAATTTTCATGGAAAAACAAGAAAAAACTATCACTCATCATAGATGAATTGTTAAGGAGTATTTTATGATAATTAGGAGATAATTTTTCTTACTTCTCCATAAAAACATAATTATGTTGTGGGTACTCATTAGATGCCCTTCTGTGACGTGCTTCTAATGACAACCCATATTTTTATGATGAAGATTTTGTGTTTTATGTCCCTTTGAACATTATTTAAGCCATATCAAGACGATGGAAGGATGATAATGAAAGGCTCTGTGCAATAAAACACCATACAGTCATTAAGTAAATTCCACCTCCAGCAGGATTCAAACCTAAGATCTTCTGATTTGAAGTTGGAAATGCTTAACTCTTGCTCAACCGAATGCTTCATGTTTTTATGCAAAAACAAAAATGATAAAATTATCCTAGAATGATCATCAAATACTCCTCTGTAACAAGTCCTCCGACTCGTCAGTCTGCACTAGAACATTCATTCTTATAAATACAGTAAATTGGTTATTGAAAACAAAAAAGCACTTTTCCATGATATTGGTGACCTTCAATTAGCACATATATAAATAGAACAGGGCCCAGTTGTTCAAGCATCATTAGCTTAACAAGCTCATCAATGACAAACTGATTAACTGTTGTAGCTAAGTATTTTCAAATACATTGATATTTCTGCTGCAAAAATATAACATGTCTACATTTTTTTTTTCAGCAAAAATATCAATGTATTTGCCATATTTCAAGACAGAAATTTTAACGTCACCTTAACTTACAACTTCGGTAAGTTTTGAACAACTGGGCCCAGATTTGCAGACATGTCTGCAAAGGGTTTTTAACCCTTTCAGCCCCCCCCCCCCCACCTCCCCTGATGTTTTCAAACAATGTAGATCCAGCTAACACAGCTCCTTAACTCCAGATAAGCTTTTTTCAACTGAAAAGTACTGATATTTTCTTATCTCTCCACTCAAACATGTTATGGGTACTCATTAGAAGCACCTCAATGAGGTGCTTCTAATGAGTACCCACAACATATGTTTGAGTGGAGAAATAAGAAAAATATTACTTGGATACCCCCTCTTATCCTGAGCTATGATCTCATAACAAACCTCATTCGAATCTATAATATTTCTAATTTTTTACTTACACCCCTATTTACAACAACGGACATGTCCAAATGCAAAAAAAAAAAAAAATAAAAATAGAAGAGTCCACTTCTGAAACTTGGGGATGAAAGGGTAAAATCTTTCACAGACTGAAGGCATAATCAACAGACAACAAATGAGTGTATTTTTCTATTTTATTTTCCAGAAAACATCGATGGATATTTCAAAGGGATAATTCAATTTTCCAGGAAAATAAAAAAAATAAATAAATAAAATGTTGTCTGTTGATAGTAAAATTCAGCATGTGAATGGTTAATATATAAAGAAGCCTTGCACAATCACAGTAATGTTTTTTGGCCATGCCAAGCTAAAAGAGATTTTAAAATTTATGGAAACAGCATTGCCTTAACGCTTAGTAGTCTGGGTAAAATTTTCAGCCAACAACATTTTGAAATATTTTTGTCCTATTTCTCCCAGAAACAGGATTTGTTATTTTGTGCAAATTCTCCTCTGGAGTCCTGTTTTCTGTGGAAAATAAGAAAAATACCAATTTGCATCTGATGACTTTACACAGAGAGCAGTAAAGGTTAAAAAGGCTGTACAAAAAGGGTAGTTTTTCTGCCATATTTTAAAAGGGAAACATATATTTTTTTTTTATTTTCTGTTTGCTTTCCTACACACCAACAGTTAATGTGGAATCTGCAGGACTACCTTACATCAGATAAAAGCTTTGAACAACTGGGCCCTGAAATATATTTTAATTTACATGTATTTTTCATTTAGTTTATTTTTCAAAGAAAATGAGGCTTAAAGACATAACAAGAGCTGTCGTAGGACAGCATAGCTCGCCTGCTGGGTACATTTTATATTGTAACATTTTTATCATTAAGCCATATAATATAGGTCACACTGACCTAGATGTATTTGTATGTAAATCATTTTGTCACATAGATATAATAATCCAGGTATGACAATTCTCCATGAAATAGTAATAAAAACAAAAGGCAAAATCACTGAAGCATGAAATATAGGTCACAATGACCTAGATATAGTAAGTGGTCATTCATTGGGTCACATGGAACTAATATCCCAGGTGTGACATTTATCCAACAAATAGTATTCAAGATATAAGGCAAAATCACTGAACCATGAAATATAGGTCACGCCAACAGAGATATATTTTGACGTCAATAATCGGGTCACAAGGAACTAATATCCCAGGTGTGACATTTATCCAACAAATAGTATTCAAGATATAAGGCAAAATCACTGAACCATGAAATATAGGTCACAATGACGATATAGTAAGTGGTCATTCATTGGGTCACATGGAAGTAATATCCCAGGTGTGACATTTATCCAACAAATAGTATTCAAGATATAAGGCAAAATCACTGAACCATGAAATATAGGTCACACCAACAGAGATATATTTTGACGTCAATAATCGGGTCACAAGGAACTAATATCCCAGGTGTGACATTTATCCAACAAATAGTATTCAAGATATAAGGCAAAATCACTGAACCATGAAATATAGGTCACAATGACCTAGATATAGTAAGTGGTCATTCATTGGGTCACATGGAAGTAATATCCCAGGTGTGACATTTATCAAACAAATAGTATTCAAGATATAAGGCAAAATCACTGAACCATGAAATATAGGTCACATCAACAGAGATATATTTTGACGTCAATAATCGGGTCATAAGGAACTAATATCCCAGGTGTGACATTTATCCAACAACTAGTATTCAAGATATAAGGCAAAATCACTGAACCATGAAATATAGGTCACAATGACCTAGATATAGTAAGTGGTCATTCATTGGGTCACATGGAAGTAATATCCCAGGTGTGACATTTATCCAACAAATAGTATTCAAGATATAAGGCAAAATCACTGAACCATGAAATATAGGTCACACCAACAGAGATACATTTTGACGTCAATAATCGGGTCACAAGGAACTAATATCCCAGGTGTGACATTTATCCAACAAATAAGTATTCAAGATATAAGGCAAAATCACTGAACCATGAAATATAGGTCACAATGACCTAGATATAGTAAGTGGTCATTCATTGGGTCACATGGAAGTAATATCCCAGATGTGACATTTATCCAACAAATAGTATTCAAGATATAAGGCAAAATCACTGAACCATGAAATATAGGTCACAATGATCTAGATATAGTAAGTGGTCATTCATTGGGTCACATGGAAGTAATATCCCAGGTGTGACATTTATCCAACAAATAGTATTCAAGATATAAGGCAAAATCACTGGACCGTGAAATCTAGGTGACCTGGACCGTAAAATGTAGGTCACCATGACCCTCATTCTCTTACACTTAAACCGATGTCACATAGTTAGCTAATGTATAACCAGTTGTGTCTATAACCTGTAGGCATATAAGATTTTACAAATGTGTCCTAGATTTTGACCCCTAGCCCCACTCCAAGGCCCACCCTGAGGTATGAACCCAGGGGTATGTTCTTTTGGAATCTCAGAAGACTCCTCCAGGTACCCAAATTCTAAATATGAATGCTCTATGAGGAGTGAAAGTCAAGATATATGAATTTGAAAAACTTTAACACAGTATTACAAAGGTGTCCTAGATTCTGACCCCTAGCCCCACCCAGGGGCATGAACCCAGGGGTTTATTCTCTTGGAATCTCAGAAGACCCTCCAAGGTACCTAAGTTCCAAATTTGATGCCTCTGTGAGGAGTGACTGTTGAGATATAAGCATTTGAAAAACTTTAACACAGTGTGACGGGAACGGGAACGCAAACGCAAACGCAAACGCAAACGACCGGGGTGACTACAATAGCTCTCCTTGTACTTCGTACAGGCGAGCTAAAAAAAGATTTGTCTTGGCCATTATTCTTATCACTGATAACAGACTGGGCATAAGCAAACCTGTCAATAAATGATAGACAGATAGCAGGGATCAATTTTAGCACTTGCTAACTTGCTAAATGCTGGTTAATTTCCTCAAAAAGCAAGCTGCAATTTCCATCACTTGCTAATTCTAGCAAGTTGGAAAGATTCTCTTAAATTGGCGGAACCTACATGTAAGGCATTGTTGCTGAAGTTTTGCAATTTCTTTTCCAAAAACAATGATGATATTTTTCTTAATTTCCAAGAAAACAGGTTTTGACATTACATGCAAATTGTCTCCATAGGAGACAATTTGCATGTAATGTCAAAAGCTGTTTCCTGAGAAAAATAAGAAAAATATTCTAAAATGTCTGCTGAATTTTTTACCCAGAGTGCTAAGCCACATGTAACAGTGTTTGTAAGTGTGAAAAAGCAAGTTGGCTGAAAGGTTTAGCAAGTAAAAAATAATGCCACTTGCTAATTTTAGCAAGCTGTCAAAAAAGTTAAATTTGAACCCTGGATAGTACTGGCTTATTTATCTGTTCCCTAGGTAATATGAGCTATGGGTACAACAACAGTCCTTCAAAATTTAGAACCCTTCAGAAGGCCTCTTTACAACCTCCTGCTGAGATCTCATAATCGCCTCTTTATGACATGTCTTTCTCTCTTGCATAGCTCCTAGCTAGGGACAATAAAATCATTAGTGAGTGGTACACTTTTGGTCTCATCATTACATTGCATGTAAGCAGACTTTTCACATTAAATGTTCAGCCTTATTTTCTGAAAACAAAACAAAAAAAAATATAGTTTAGAGTGTCATCTGCTACAATTTTGAATGGCACTTTAAGAGGGTATGTAGCTCTAGCTAGATAAAGAAATTTTTCCCAGTCGAAGGCTAATGATATGTTTCTTTTTTCTCAATAAAAACACATGTGGTGGAACTCATTAGAAGAGCCTTGGTGAGGTGCTTCTAATGAGTACCCACATTTTTATGGAGAAATAAGGAAAAAATCTGTGTGGCTACCCAACTTATATGATAATTATGGTATCCAAAATAATAAGATGCTGATCAGACTCTATGGATGCATATACAGTTGACTCTCGTTATCTCGAACTCGCTTATCTCGAATAACCACTTATCTCGAAGTGAAAATCTTGTCCCTGCCTAAACATGAAAATCTAACTACGAGTAAAAAATATTGTGGAAAAGAGGAGAAATTGCTCCTAAGGAGCAATTTCTCCTCTTTTCCACAATATTTTCGATATATCTCTAACGTCAAGAGTCCAATTACGTATAAATTTGTTAAATATGGTTGTTTGAATTATTTTTTCTTAAAGTCTGAAAATCTGATATGTCAAGGTACGGATATCTCGAAGTGTTTCAGAGAGTCCCTTGGAATTCGAGATAACGAGAGTCGACTGTATATATATCTGGGCCTTTTCCTTTTATATTTAATTAAAATCATCTCTTTTCACTTGGCACAGCCTCTTTTCTTGTAACATCATATCTTAGTCTGCACTCATCTGCAACAATGCATTTATGGTACTGTCCTTATTTCCGGAATTTGATTCAAAGACTGATTTGATGACCTCATCTTCCATATCTGGAAACATTTCCTTGACTTGTTTAAAATCCTCATCCGTGTACATAGGCCCCTGGGGCTGAACTGGCCTCTGTTGTGGTGGGTAAAGTTGGGGATTACCTGCAAGATATTTCATATATCATAGCTCTAGTTAAGATGCTTTTTTCTTTTTTAATCTGAAAAATATGGATATTTTTTTTATTATTTTTTCTTTGCAAAAACATATCGTGGATACTCATTAGAAGTGCCTCACCATTTGGTTTCACAGTGATTAGAAAAATATCAGGGCCCAGTTGTTCAAAGCATCATTAGCTTAATGAGCTCGTTAGGGGTTAAAATGTTAACTGTTCTATTAAGTACAATATCTAATTCACAGGTATTTTTGCTGAAAAAAATGTGAGTAGCTTTTGCAAATGCAAAAGCTACTCACATTTTTTCAGCAAAAATATTAGCATATATGCCATATTTAATGATCAAAGTTTTAACAATACGTTAACCAACGACATCGTTGGTTTTGAAGAACTGGGCCCAGTATTTTTCAGTTGCAAAAAAAAAATGCCTTATCTGAAGCTACGCTGTTAAAGATATGGATGAGTAAAGAAACGATTGATCAATCTGCACAGAATGTGCAGGCTAATCTGGGTCTTCAATGACTGCATAAGGTATGGTAAATGTCCTAAAATTTCGAACCCTTCATTCCATCCCTTTTTGGCCTAACCTTTTGCTTTCTGTGCAATTGTTTCTTAAAATACATAGCGGAAGGAGCAGTCTGATCTGGGTCTACACTGTTTGCATATGAAATTTTGTCGACGCTTTGGTGTACGAAATTTTAGGACATTTACTGTGTATTTGCTCATATTATCACTTCAATTATTTTGTGTGTACAGTATTCCTCCTAAAATTTTGCATAACAACTTTTCTAACAAAATGGCATATCCAAACAGCATAGACCCAGATCAGCCTGCTCCAAAATTAATCTACACTGTTTGCCATTCAACCAAGTATTTTGTAAAAAAAACAACAACAAAAAAAAAAAAAAAAACATAAAAACAAAATTCAGACAAAAATGTATGGAAGTGCTCAAAATAACCAATATATTCTTAAATTAACTTTATTTTTTTAGGAAAAAGATGTGTGCCACTTTTCAACAACTTTGACGTAAAAATTCTTAACACCAAACTGTTTGAGTACATGTTAACGGGCAAGTGTATGCCTTGTTTTATGACCAAAGGCCAGACCCTTTTTGGTGCAAACTGTATATGCCTATCTGTTCAGTCTGGCCCTAGCATGAAGAAAGCTTTGCTAATATAGACATAGCTCTTGATAAGATGCTTTTTTTCAATCCAAAAAAGTATTGATATTTTTCTTATTTCTCCATGAAAATATGTTGTGGCTACTCATTAAAAGCATCTCAGTGAGGCACTTCTAATGGGTACCCACAACATGTTATCATGGAGAAGTAAAAAAAGTATTTATCTGATACCCACTCTTATCTAGACCTAAGATAGAGTATGAAAAAATTCAGCAGATGACAATACTTTATAATTGCCCAAGAAAAGAGGGTTTGACATTTTTCATGCCATGTCAAACTCTATTTTCTTTTCTGGAAAAAAAAAAACATTTCAAAATGTCTTCTACTGACTATTACCCAGTAGGCTAAAACAAAGGTCATTATAATACTGCTAAGGCTGATCTGTATCTTTGCTGATGATACATGCATTCCATAGCCCAAGCTAAGAGGGTCTGTTTGTTTTATTCGGATTTTACATCAGTTTCAACAATCTTTAAGTCATACAGCGACGGTGTCTGGATAAGACAGGGAGCTCAGTATTCACTTTTAGAGTGCTGCCTCATTGAAATACAAACTATACCATTCCCCAGACAGTTGACATGAGAATCCACCATGTCACATTATACTGACACCAGGCTAACCAGTTCTGATTCCTAGCTCTACTTTCTTAATGCTGAGCACCAAGCAGAAGCAACCAGTACTATTTTAAAAGTCTTCGATGACTGCCAGGGATCTACCACCACAACCTCCTAGACACAAAGCCAATACTCTACCTATCGAGCAACTGTGTCAGTCAAGATAAGTGGGGGATCAGGTATATACTTTTCTTATTTCACCATGAAACATATGTTGCGGGTACTCAATAGTTGTGCTTCACCTTAGTTCTCTGGTGAGGCACTTCTACTGAGTACCCACAACATATGTTTTCATGGAGAAATAAGAAAAAACGTCGCCACTTTTTGAATTAAAAAAAAGTTCCTTATCTGGAGCCATGTCCCCATTCCTGTCTCTTTGTAGAAATGACAGCTGACTTACCAGGGAAAGTATACACCATTGGTTGAGGCACAAACATGGGTTGGAATGTTTGTGGTAGGCTCTCAACAGGCTGAAAATACAAGTGAATCAGGTCATGAAAAATTCAGTGTTCAGTCATATGCAAACTGTACAAGTTCAGACTATAATACATGAATGTGCAATCTGGTCAGAGCATGTGCAGTTCATCAAAATGACATTGTAGATAAAAGGCAATGAACCAGACATGCCCTGGGAAAACTGGGCATTTGCTCAAATATAGGTTTTATTAAGACCAGGCCCCAAGTATATAAAACTTTTTCCATGCCTAAATCTGCTGAGCACAAAATTTTCTCTGCTAATAAATTTGAAAATGCCAACAATAGTTATTAGCAGAGAAATTTTCATGCTCAGCTATGTTTAGTAAGAAAGAACTTGCAATTGTGAGTAATTTGTGATTTATTAGCATTACAAATTTCATGCTCAGCTGAGTTGTGCATGAAAAAAGTTTTATAACCTTGGGGCCTGATTATATCACTATCATAGTTCCAAGTAAGATAAATATTTTTCTTTTTTATTTCTCCACAAGAACATATGTTGTGGGTACTCATTAGAAGTGCCTCAGCAAGGTGCTTCTAATGATTACCACAATCTATGTTTTTGTAATGAAGGATTTCTAATAAGTAACAACAACATATGTTTTTTCTTGTTGTTGTTGTTTTTTTGTTTTGTTTTTTTTTTTGTGGAGAAATAAGAACCCTTGCCATGCTTAACCAGGATGTACCCTGCCTTTGTAAACAGTGTAGATCCAGATCAGCTTGTTTCTGTTAATACCTGAACTAGAGCTGGTGTTTGTAAAACACTATGCCCCCAACTGCCTGACACTGACACCACTTGACTCCAACACTGCTTGACTCCAACACTGCTTGCCCATGATGGTAACAACAGTACAAATATACTAGATTTATTAAAAGGGAAATAAATCTAAAATGGGAGATAATTCGGATAAGAAAAAAAAATACGGGTCACCTATTTTTTCATGAGGAATCCATATCTGAAATTTCAAAACATTAGCATACATGATTCTAAACTTATGCTATGCACAATAAAGCAACAACATTAAATGGCCAAAAAATTGCAAAGGGCCATAACTCCAACTCCAAAAACATTTCATTTAATTAGTTGAAAATTTAATCGGTTATCTCCTCCTCAGTCCCAATCAGTATACCAAATATTAAGGCTCTAGCTCAAATACTTTTTGAGATATATTGCTATCGAGATTTCAATGTTATTTTATTAAAAGGGAAATAACTCTAAAATGGGAGATAATCTGGATAAGAAAAAATTATGGGTCACCTATTTTTTCATGAGGAATCCATATATGAAATTTCAAAACATTAGCATACATGGTTTTAAAGTTATGCTATGCATAAGAAAGCAACAACATTAAATGGCCAAAAATTGCAAAGGGCCATAACTCCAATAACATTTCATTTAATTAGTTGAAAATTTAATCAGGTGATCTCCTCGGTCCCAATCAGTATACAAAATATGAAGGCTCTAGCTCGAATACATTTTTAGATATTTTGCTGACAAGGTAAAAATGCCCAAAATTACAAAGAGCCAGAACTCATGAAGTATTTTTCAAAATTTATTCAAAAGTTAATCAGGTCATCTTCTCATCACTACCAATCTATTTATGAAGTTTCAAGGCTCTAGCTTCAATGGTTTTTGAGATATTTTGCTGACAAGGGAAAATGCCCACATTTACAAAGGGCCATTACTCATGAAATATTTTTCAGAATTTATTCAAAAGTTAATCAGGTCATCTATTCATCATTATCAATCAATTCACCAAGTTTCAAGGCTCTAGCTCCAACAGTTTTTGAGATATTTTGCTGACAAGGTAAAAATGCCCAAAATTACAAAGGGCCATAACTCAAAGAATTTTGCAAAAATTATTCAAAAGCTAAGCAGGTCGTCTATTCATCACTACCAGTCTATCCATCAAGACTCAAAGCTCTAGCTTTAGTAGTTTTTGAGAAATTTTGCTGACAAGATTGCATCCATATTTTTTCAAAGGGCCATAACTCAGGAAAGAGGCATAAACCTGTCGAGAAAAAAAATATGTGTCGGCTATTTCTTGTCATGAGGAATCCATAAAAGAAATTTCAAAACAGTAGCATGCATCAAAAATCGTGATGAATGGATGAACGGATAGACAGATGGAAGGACAGATGGACGAATGCCCCAGAAGCAATATGCCCCTCCAACATCTTCGAAGGGTCTGGGGGGGGGGGGGGGGTGCATAAAAATCTAGACAGCAGTAACTAAGCATTCATGTATCTCATTATTGTTGCTTTTCATTTTATGGGAAACAGAAACACCTCCAAAAAATATAAATACAACTATGGAAATATTTGTCTCCCTTTTTACTGGAGGCTACTCTTAAATGTTTCCTTTAAGGGAAGCACCAATTTTCCATAATTTTAAATACTTAAGCAACTTCCTGTCTTCAAAATGGTGACAAATCTTTCAGCTGTAGCTATTCATCTGTCTAAACTGTCCTGCCTCCCTTCTGATAAGGGATCTGCTCTAAAAGGAAAGGATTTTTTTCAAAAGCTGATCAGGTGATCTACTCCTCAGTCCCTACAAGCTCACTAAGTTTAGGCCCTAGCTTAAATAGTTATAGAGATACTTTGCTGACAAGAGAATCATGATGAATGAATGGACAACAGCAATATGTCCCTCCTTCGAAGTTGGAGGCATAAATACATTTATTATATACCAACGAAAGATACCACAGCCTACTAACAACTTTCAGACACAAAAATACAAATTCCTGTATCACGTTAGCAGTATTTTCCGATTCAGTATCACTATCCTAGCTTATGCCGGGTCCCTGGTTTTTGCAGTGACAATACCAAATGCCATTTTATGTAATGGAACCAAAATTATGACATCATCCACTAATGACATAAATATCTGAAACGTAGTGTCAGTAGTTCCTAGGTTTAAGCATAATATGAGTAAAATTATGAACAAAAATGAATGATAAGATATATAATAAAAACATCATTACTGTAGTAACTTGATCTGGGGGACTGTATCACTTCTCATGGATGAGCTGATGTCATCGGATCACATGAGACACAAAGCATCTCATGTGATCCGATGATATCAGCTCATCCATGAAACATGATAATGTCTGCCAGATCAAGTTACTACAGTAATAATGTGTATGTATCTGAATACCCCTTATGTACAGGTATGGGATTAACAGAAAACTTACAGTAAAAGTCATCACCAAGTTGAGCATGCCCTCTTTCTCATCTCCTTGTTTACCACTTAGTGGGAACCATTCATCCACTGTCTCTCCATTTAAAGCAGCATGTGGGATAGTGACATAAGCCCAGGCTACACGATCATCAACAGTGAATGACCTCTGCAAGTACACAAACAAAATTTGTGTAATCTCTACTTATTCCAAGGAATTTTTTTTTATTACTGCAAATATTTAATTGAACTCAAACACCACCTCCATTATCCTTTACCACTCTCTGGGCTAATTCAGCAGAAAACAAATTCATGATATTTTTCATCTGATGGAGACAATTGGCATGAAATGTCAAAGCCAACTTTCTGGGAAAATATGAAAAATATTATAAAATGTTGTCAGTTTAATTTTTTTTTTTTTTTTTAATTCAGATATAAATGTTTGCTACAGATAAAAAAGGAAACTACATGTATAATAATTTGTAATATGGTAAAAAGTGAGATTAGATTATTAATGCTTAGCATGCGTGGGTAAAAATTTCAGCAAGTGATATTCTGAAATATTTTTATTTTTCCCAGAAAATAGGTACTGACATTTCTGGCATGCAAATTATAACCTTAGGAGACAATTTGCATGAAATGTCAAAGTCTATTTTCTGTGAAAAAAAAGAAAAATATTATCAATTTATCACCTGCTGAATTTGTCCACAGAGAGGTAAAGGTTAGCAATGTAAGATTTCTCAATAAGAGACTTAAATGTTGGAAACTAGCTTAACCCATTTATGTTGAGTGGACTATTCTACCAAAGCCTTTTTGTACTGGTCTATTTCCAGTAGCAGCATATCTGGTTAGTTTTTTATTATTACCGGTTCTATGTTTGACAGAAATTCCTTTATTTAATGCAAACAGTATAGACCCTGATCAGATACCGCATTCTGCAGTGTCTAATCTAGATTTGCACTGTTTGCCAATTGCCCCTTTGGGGGTCAGACTAAAATGGGTTAACCCTTGCCCTGCTGAATAGATTAAGACACCACCCCCACTTCTAATTTCCAGCCAATCAGATTATTTGACCCAGGTTTTTGATAGAAATTCACATACATGTATTTAATGACAAGCAGTGCAGATCTAGATCAGTTGGCTAAGACAGGCATGCCATGTTCAGCAAGAGAAGGGTTAAGATAGGATAAATATTCTTCTTATTTCTCCATGGAAAAATATGTTAAGATACCCAGGCAATGCCACAATGATGAAGCACCACAGCATTCCGGAGGCACCAAAAGAAGGAGAGATGAGGAACAAACAAAAATTACAAAACAAACTATACATATGCAAACACTGAACACAAACGAAGAACTGCAACAAAGGAACAATCAGTAGAAAAGCTACTAGGGGGGCTTAAACCAGTTTTAAAAATCAATGTTGTTAACACATATATTCAATACAAGTGCCCAGAAGAGGAATTTCTTGTAAGTACTGACAACATACATTTTCGTCACAGGGGCATGGATCGTTAACGTTTTGTTTTTCTTTTTTGTTTGTTTTTCAATTAAAACAGAAATATAAGAAACAGTACCTTCAGGGTACATGTAGTTGTAAGATTGACCTGGGAGGAAAGTAACATCAACATCAAACTATACCCTGCCTACTTTGCATGCCGAATTCTAACACCATCAAACATATCATTTCAAAACACTTACCCTCGTCTATTCCAAAGACACCCTAGTTCCTATGTGACATGCAAAATCCACGGAATTGATTAGAAATACATATAATTGAGATGTTTTTCAACAATTACATTGTTCATTTCTTCAGTTCCGGCAAGTCCACACTTAAGCTCCACCCACAAGTAAATTTGCATTCCAAAAGTGGGTATTTCCCAGTGCCAGAAATGCTGATTTGAATTACATCAATGTTTTTATTTACATCATCCAATCAAAAATACTTCTGGCACTGGGAAACACCCACTTCCGGAATGCAAATTTAATTGTGAGTGGAGCTTGAGTGTGGGCTTGCTGGAACTGAAGAAATGAACAATGTAACTGTTGAAAAACATCTTGATTATATATATTTCCGATTGATTCCGCTGATTTAGTCCGACACACAGGAAAACTAGGGTGTCTAGAGAATAGACGAGGGTAAGTGTTTTGAAATGATATGTTTGATCTTGTTAGAATTCCACATACAAAGTAGCTCAGGGTATCGTTCGGTGTCGATGTACTTGCCTCCCTGGTCAATTATACAACTACCCTAAAGGTAGGTACTGTTTCATATATTTCTGTTTGAATAAAAAAAAAACAAAAAAACGTCCACAACCTGTGTCCCTGTGATTTTCGTGGGTAAGAAAAAGTTCATTGCTTTCCAATCAAGAAAAAAAAGAAAAGAAAAAGAGCAGCCTTATCTAGATCTATGAAAATATTCCATACAAATATTGATGATGATTTCATATTTACATCCTTTTCAACATCATTCGAGTCATATCAAGAAAATAGGAGGGTGATAATGAAAGGCTCTGTGCAGTTAAGTGCCATAAGTTAATTCCACCTCCAGCTAGATCTGAATCCATGATCTTGTGATCCAAAGTTGGCAGCCCTAAACAATCGGCCACCCAGACACTTCTAAAAAATATTGAAAGAACATGACATTGACACATCACACAAATGTTTGAATTAAAATGCCTATTTACCAGAGGCCCAAGTGGGCCAGAAATCGCTCACCTGGATTAGGCTGATCATGATATGCTACATTGTGCCATGGTAGCCATCTTGGCTATCAGATCAGATTGCCTTTAGCAATCCAGAATCTGACGTTGTTTGAAGAGTTTCAAGATTGCCACCATGGCCGCCATCTTGCATATTGGAACTGAACAATTTAGCAATTTTGAATGTCCATGTCACCCCGATGCCTCTAATCAAGTTTAGGCTTACTCTGACTTACTGGTTGGGTTGAGATGTGGTTTGAAGAATTTCAAGATGGCAGCTATCTTGGACATCAAAACAGAACGATTTTAGCAATACTGAATTTCCATAATACCACAAGGCCTCCCTTCATGTTTAAGCTCAATTAGACTTACCGTTTGGAAGCAGATGTGATTTGAAGAATTTCAAAATGGCTGCCATGGTGGCCATCTTGGATATCAAAACAGAACCATTTTAGCAATTCCAAATTGCCATGCTGCCCTAATGCCTTCCACATAGTTTCTGCTCCATCCGACTTACGATTCGAGAGCAGATAACAAATGAAGACTTTCAAGATGGCTGCCATGGTGACCATCATGGATATGATTCTGATGGGGGTGGGGTGGGGTGGTGGTGGTGGGGGGGGGGGGGGGGGGGTTCCGAATGGAATGATTTTAGCAATTCTGAATCTCTGTGTTGCTTCGATGCCTACCATCAAGTTTCTGCTCAATCAAACAAACAGTTTGTGAGGAGATTCGATTTGAAGATTTTCAAGAAGGCCGACATGGTGGCCATCTTGGATATCAGAACGAAATGGTTTTAGCAATTCGGAACGGAACAATTTTAGCAATTCTGAATCTCTATGTTGCTCTGATGCCTTCCATCAAGTTTTGGCTCAATCCGACTTGCGATTTGGAAGGAGATGTTGTTTGAAGAATTACAAGATGGCCACCATGGCTGCCATCTTGGTTATCGACGCGGAACGATTTTAGCAATTCTGAATCTTTGTAATGCTCCGATGCCTCCCATCAAGTTTCAGCTCAATCAGACTTATGGTTTGGGAGGAGATGTAAATTGAGGAATTTCAAGATGGCCACCGTGGCGGCCATCTTGGACATCGGAATGGCAAGCTTTTAGCAATTCTGAATCTGTGTCACTGTAATGCCTACCAGCAAGTTTTGGCTCAATCCGACTTACGGTTTGGGAAGAGATGTTATCTGAAGAATTTCAAGATGGCAACGCAATTCTGAATCTCTATGCTACTCTGATGCCTCCCATCAAGTTTTGGCTCAATCTGACAAGGTTTTTGGAGGAAATGTTGTTTGAAGAATTTCAAGATGGCCACCATCTTGGATATCAGAAAAGGACGATTTTACCAATTCTGAATCTCTGAATATGATTTGAATGACAAGATGGATACAGTGCCAAGTGATACACCACAACGTCTTTATAACACTATTGCTGGAATCCAAAGCAAAAATATGCTAGCTAAACAGTGGTGTTGTATCCAAATAAAAATGTATGGGTTATATAGTCATTTTTTCTATATAATATATACATTTTCGTTTGAATACAACACTTTTGGGATCTACCTTTAAACCATCTTGTACCCAAAACCATTTTGAACCATCTGGGCCCAGTTGTTCAAAGCCTCATTAGCTTAATGAGCTCATTAATGACAAACTCATTAATTGTTGTAGCTAAGGTATTTTCAAATACATTAATATTTTTGCTGAAAAAATGTGAGTAGCTTTTGCAATGCAAAAGCTACTCACATTTTTTCAACAAAAAATAATACATTTGCCAAATTTCAAGATAGAAATTTTAACATAATGTTAGCTAACAACACCGTTAAGTTTTGAACAACTAGGCCCTGATAAAGAAGTTCCAGTGTGGCCAGTTCATATGTCAAAACTTATTTTCAGAAAAAAAAAATAAATTTAAATGCTAATTATAGCCTAGGGTAAAGATAATAGTTTTACCTCATCAAATATTTCAACATATATATTGTCAACACCATTTGGCAGGTAACTGTAAATATAAAACAGAATAAACATAGGAGGTCTGATTACAAGATTTGTGGAGAATGACTGAACATTACGAAAACATGCCTATTCAAATATACTGGAAATTTTACCACCAAAAAATGAAAATTTTCAGATAAAAAATTTTGATATTTTTCAGGATTCTGCTCAAAACATAGATTGTGAGTACTCATTAGAACCGCCTCGATGAGGCAGTTCTAACAAGTACTCACAATCTATGTTTTGAGCAGAAATAAGAAAAATAATGAAATAATGAATAATAAAAGTGGGGTTTAAGGAGGTCAAAAATATATAGGCATGTTTTCGTGATGAGCTGAGCCTCTAGAAGCTAAAAAGGTTTCAATGTAGCAATATGGTACAATTCAGTGAACTGTATGGGTATTTGGAAAAGATCTGATAGGGATTACACAATACATTTTGTCAGAATTAGATATGACATGCTAAGTCCAAGTCAATGACATCGAAGACTGAGAAATGGCACTGTCAAGACTTAGATATCTGGATACAAAGTCTCATATGAAAATATGATCATTTTTAGGTTAATCAATTTTATCTCAAAATTAAAATGTTTAGCATACTCAAAATTAAAATGCTTAGCATAGATGCATAGGAAATGAAGAGTTTGTTTTTGCCAGGTGCATCCATGCAGACATACAATGTATTTTTAATGTAATGATTTTCCTGTTGGAATTCATTGCTATGCTATATAAGATTATCAAAGAGCTAACTGACATAATTATACAATTCCTTATGAGGTTTTATAATTATACACTTAATGTGAATATTGGTTATGCATATGGTAATAATAAAACTGTGTCAAAACATCATGATTTTCAGCAACAGTGGCTATTACTATTATGCTTCAGTAGCTCTTCTTATGCCAGAGGACTTTGTTAATGGGAGTATTTGTTAATAATTCCAGGACATTTTTTTCTTATATCGCCATGAAAATCTATGCTGTGGTACTCATAGAAGTGCCTTGTGTATTGTATTAATGGTGATTTGGTTTGGTTAACAAGATTTTCCACGGCACAAAAAAGAAGGCTAAGGCAATTCCAATTAACCCTTAAAGCGCCAGTCACAACTATTGTCGTCTGCTTTGTCATCTGCTTGTGATTTTAAAAGTCATTTTTGCAAACAGTGTGGACCCAGATCAGACTGCTCCTTTAGGAGCAGTCTGATCAGGGTCCACACTGTTTGCCTGTATTCAAAAATGGGTTTGAAAAGTCTGCAAGAATATTCAGCAGACGACATAAACAGACGACATTTTCAGATGCAGTTTTTCTTGGCGCTTTAAGGGTTAATGCCCACAACATGTTTCTGAGAAGGAATCAGAAAAAATTCAACTCTTTTTCGATGAAGAAGGCATCTTATTTAGAACTGAAGAAAAACATCACTACCTTTTAGTCTTCTTATTTTGCCATTAACATCTTAACCCTTGTCATGATGCTGAATAAATTAAGATGCCACGCCCACTTCTAATTGTCAGCCAATCAGTTTGCTTGATCAAGATTGTTGATACAAATTCACTTACTAAATGACAAACAGAGCAAATCCAGATCAGTTCTGGATCTACACTGTTTGCAAAGGCAGGGCATATCCGGGTTCAAGGGTCAACTTTGAGCGCTCTCATCCAGTTCAGAAGACAACAAATATATATATATATATTTTCCCAGAAAACAGGATTTGACATTTCATCCAAATTGCCTCCTAATTAGCATGAAATCTTATATCTTATTTCCTGAGAAAGCTAAGAAAAAATATTACGAAATATTGTTTGCAGATTTTTTGCAAAATTTTTCACCCAGCATGCTAAATATTAAGGTTTAAACACCAACATATGTACATTTTAGTGACTTACCATTGAAGATCTCTCCCCCAGACTGGATTTTTAGCACCATTGTAGGCTGTAGGTGTCTCAAACACAGCATGGCCTACTCTCATTCTACAGTATGGGTCCATTTTCGTGATACCATAATTCTTTGTCAACTTTGCCTTCGAATATAATAAAAAAAAAAAATGTTAAAACACCTACATGTAAGTAATAACACATTGTAAAGCTGACTTTAAAATTGCAAAATTATGGAAATCAGCATCATGAAAACACGCCTACATAGTTTTGACCCCTCTTAAACCCCACTTTTATACAGTAAAACTGGGGTTTAAAGGGGTAGACATTAATTTTTTTATTTCTGCTCAAAAACATAGGTTGTGGGTATTGGGGCAGTTCTAATGAGTACCCACAATCTATGTTTTGAGCAGATATATGAAAACTTCCAGAATTTTTCATCTGAAAGTTTTCATTTTGTGGTGATAAAATTCTCAATATATTTGAATAGGCATGTTTTCGCAATCTACATAATAATATAGAACTCTGAATACCCCTGTTTGAACTATACCAGTATATTATGGAGGAACATGGGGTGTACACTAAAGCTGGCACAATAAATCGGATAATCGATAAATTGATCGATAAATTCCACAAAAATAACTATTGTTACAGATTTGCTAATAATCGATCATTTGATTTCTTTGTCCGTTTTTTTACCGTACATGTATTTACCCTCAGTTTCCAGACACTCTAACTCCTTACCATACATTATCTAAAATTTGAACAAGTACATGTACAATTTACTACCCAATGTTGTGTCTAAAAATAGCTGTATGAGTGGCAAACAGTGTAGATCCTGATGAGAGGGCGCAAAATGCGGTGTCTCATCTGGGTCTACACTGTTTGCTCAGGCCTGTCTGATCAATACATACAGTAAAGTATAACAATATATGGTTAGAGTCATACTCAGATGGACATGTAAAATTATGACCAAATCTTCAGTGATTACTAATCAATTATCGATCACAATGACAGGACTGATGTGGATTCTCTTTTCAGCTCTAATTAGCCAGCCTTAGTGTACACATTGTTTGTATATAAATTTGTTAACCCTTGTCATGCTGAATAAATTGATAAGCCATGCCCATTTCCAATTTTCAGCCAATCAGACTGCTTGATCTAGGTTATGATACAAATTCACAAACCTAATGACAAACAGTGTAGATCCAGATCAGTTGGCTTCTGTAGAAGCCAACTGATCTGGATCTACACTGTTTGCAAAGGCAGGTTATATATGGGTTCAGCAGGACTAGGGTTAATTAACATAATGAATGTCTTGAAAATACATGTAATGTGAATTTAATAAATGCTACAAGTATCTGTGCATCCAAATTATCATCACTTGCTTCTTATTTAGGGTAGCCAAACTCAATCACAAACAAAATTTCCCTTTTTTCACTGACCAAAATCTACTTTAACCTGATCATATTTATGACATTTTATGGCCTCTTCTGCAATCACGAGAATGTTGCCCTTCCAAGCTTTGTGTCCGAATGACAATAAAGTTCAAATGATTTGTGAAACTATACACATTCTAAAAGTCTACGGTTTGCTACACAAACATCCTGGTCTCCTACATTGTACATGTACATGGCCACTGGGACTCACCTTATCAGCAAAATTTAGCAAAATTACATAGTGGAACCCTTATTTTTAGGCCTTGTGATTTCTACTTCCAAAATCCTTGCAAGAACCCTGACCACTCTCTGGGCAAATTCAGCAGATGACAAACTGACAATTTCTTACTTTTCCCAGAAAATATGGAGATACATGTAATTTGCATGAAATGTCAAAGGCTGATTTCTGGGAAATATTTCAAAATGTCATCAGCTGAATTTTTTTAACTGCAGCAGTAACGGTCAGGGAAAATATGGTATGTCCCTCTAACAGGAAGCACTACCTTACCTGAACAACACTGATGTTAAGTTTTCCGCGGATGTTTGAAGGTATCACCCCATACCCTGCCTGCTGTTGGGCCTGGAGAATCTGTGCCACTCTTTCATCAGCCATGCACTGTTGCTGCTGGGATGTACTCCCAATGCGTAGAAAATCACCAGGCAGTTCTCCTACCATAACCTGTTGAAAATCAAGTTTTCAAGCTTGATAAATGTCCTAAAATATTGTACATCAAAGTTGCTGACAAAATGACAAATCCAAACAATGCTGACCCAGATCAGAGTGCTCCTAAAGGAGCAGTCTGATCGGGGTCTACATGGTTTGCCATTCCACTAAGTGTTCTAAGACACAACTGCATAAAAAGCAAAATTTAGGTCAAAATTGTATGGAATAGTGTTCAAAATTTTAGGACTTTTACAGTAGCTTTAGGAATACCATGTAGTGCAGGTACATGTAATTTGAATATTGATCACAGCTCCAGGTAAGGCATTTTTTAAACCAAAAAATACTGATATTTTTCTTATGAATGTAAGCTACATGTAAGGATACTTGTCAGAAGCAAATCATAGAGGTGCTTCTAATGACTACCAACAACATTGTTGGATGTTTTCGAAAAGAAAAATATTTTCCTGATACCCCTTCACCATAAACTGTTGAAAAACAACAAATTATCAAGCAATTTCCGAGAGCTGAGGCCTGATATTTTGTCTTTGTTCTGGCCTTCCGAGATTCAACATAACTCGAGACGGTGTATTCTGATAACAGTTTTCTTATTTCTCCATAAAACATATTGCAACAAATGTCCTAGAATTTCAAACACCAAAGCGTCAGACAAAATGATATGCAAACAGTGCAGACATATCCTTAAAGTAAGATTTTTGCGCCGTTCGTTTGTACCAAATTTCAAAATCCTAGGTGCAGTAGTTCTAAAGAAGTCTTTGACAAAACATTTTATAGGAGAAAACAAAAAATGGACAAATAAAGGGAATGATAAGCATGAGGATGCTGATTCTGTCTTACACAATACAGGTAGTCATACCCAATGTTTGCACCAAATTTCAAAATCCTAAGTCCAGTAGTCCCTAAGAAACCTCTGACACAAATTTCCGTATGCATTATGTTGGAGTGAGAGATGGAAAAAAGGAAAAAAATAAAAAGAAAGCAAAATAGATTTCAATAGATTTTCTTTTACATAATATTCTTCAACCCTCTGTAGGTGTATACAAAATTTGAAGACTGGCTCTCATAGGAGCTGAGAAATCTGTGACAAAAAAATTTATTGGACAAAACGAAAAATAAAGGGAATGGTAAGGATGAGGATGCTGATTCTCTCTTACATGATACAACAAGTCATACACAATGTTTGTACAAAATTTCAAAATCCTAGGTGCAGTAGTTCCTGCGAAATCTTTGACCAAAAAAATATTGGAGAAAAAGAAAAAAAAAGGACAATGCATCACGAAAACACGCCTATATAATTTTGACCCCCTTAAACCCCACTTTTATATAGTAAAACTGGGGTTTACAGGGGTTTACATTATTTTTCTTATTTCTGCTCAAAAACATAGATTGTGGGTACTCGTTAGAACCGCCTAACCGCCTCACCGAGGCGGTTCTAACAAGTACCCACTATCTATGTTTTGAGAAGAAATATGAAAAATATCAGAATTTTTTATCTGAAAAGTTTCCTTTTTTGGTGGTAAAATTTTCAATATGTTTGAATAGGCGTGTTTTCGTAATGATAAGAATGAGTATGCTGATTCTGTCACACATGACACAAGTAGTCATACCCAATGTTTGTACCAAATTTCAAAATCCTAGGTGCAGTAGTTCATGAGAAATTTTTTAAGAAAAAAAAAGTTAACACACACACAGACAAACATCGTTACGGAAAAGACGAAAACTACATACTTGTACTCCCTATATACTTTGTATGCCAGTGGTATAACAATATTTCATGGTCTATGGCAATGAATGTTGGAGGGTGCATATGACTGATCTAAAGGAACCCAGATCAGAGCATACAACTGCCTGAGAAGGAAGATGATTGCACAGTACAATTGCCAGGGGGAAGAAACTGTATTTGTAGTAACTGGCAGTAGTGGGAATTTGTATGAAGTGCTTGATATGCAAGTTATTGGTGGTTTTGATTAGATGGTGGATGTATGAGGGCAGTGGTTACTGGTATCTCGACAAAGTCATAAACACATGTATCTACATGCTTCTGTTCCAAAGAGCGCCATCCCAGGTACTGAGATCTAGGTCACACTACTATATGAGGAATAGTCATGTTTGACCCTATTAAGATAGATAAGACAGATAGATACTACAGAAGATGAAATGCAATGGCCTGTGCTGGAACTAGGAAGGAAGCCTCTATCCTATTTCTATCTTCTGATCTATCTTCCAATACTTCTTAACCTCTGTGGACTTCAAAGGGGGTTCTGGTAATACAGAGCAACAGATAATTTTGGGGGCATTTGGGTATGTAACCCCATCAAAATTTAGTCAATTGGGTAAAATTATATTATTATTTTTCGATTTGAGTAAAGATACCCCCAAAATGAAAATTAATTTGGTAAAATTTATAAAACAGAAAGAAAGTGCACAAAAAAGCCTGATTTAGGTATTTAAAACATGGTATTCATTATACACTACTAATTTTATGATAGTACATGTATTTGTCATATGAAGAATAAAAACACATATTATGTGCAGTACGATGTAAAATAGTAATCATGTACTTTTCTGGCCTTGAAATTTTAATTTTCACCCCTGCATTTTGTAATGTAAGTACACTGTACTTTGTCAAATCAATTGGGTATCATACCCAAGTTTTTGAAAATAATTGAGTATTTGCTCAAAATATTAGGGTATTTTACTCAGATACACCCCTTATCTCTTGCCTTGTAAATACCCCAAACCATCCTTCATATACCCCAAACCACCTTCATAGGGAAGGGCAGGGTTGAATAGGGGTAGAATGAAGTCTTCTCAGGTATGATGAGGTGAGGGGGTGGGGTCGGTGAAGAATAGTACCCCAAACCGCCAAGCAAATCACCATGAATCACACAAAACAGCCCAAACCACTTAAAGTATGCTTGTAAGACAGTATAGAGTATGATATGGTATGTCAGGGTACATAATTATGCATTTCACCCTGTCACGTTAGCTTAAGGAAAAAATTTTATCCTTAGTTTCCTGCTGGTACCGCACAAGAGCATTGTATATATCAATCTAAAACATATAATTATATCTATGTGAACTACTTAATTTGGTTAATACATTGTATAATTTATCACATACTGATGTAGTAGGAGGAAATTTAGACCTGTAAAGAAAATATTCCCGTCGAGTGCCCCAACAGAGGATCGAACCAGGTACCCCAGGATCTGTAATTGAGCATCATAACCATGATGCTAAAAGGTCCGGACCAGTTAGACTGGTCAGTTATGCACCCTATTATATTTACACACATATCTATCATTTGTACTTCGCTTTGCCGCGCCACTACACAGAAACCAATTTTTTTAATAGTTTCTCTGAAATAAATTTGAAATGTAAAAAAAAAAAAAAAAACTTTCTCGACTGCTCTGGAATACTCTACTCTGCACCACGATACCAAACCCTATCACACTTTTCACTCTTATTTCCTTCTTCCTTCCTTTTTTTCTTCATTTCTAATCCTTCCTTCTACCATTTGTTGGTTTGGGGTATTTGTATAGGTTGGTACATAAGGATTCTATGACTATATCTACATTAACCGAACAATATTGTGTGGTTCGGCGTAGGTTTGGGTGGCGGTGTGGGCTATTCTGCTCTTCAGAAACTCACCCTCAGGCCACCTCACCCCTTCCAGCCCCTATCATACAAAGCTTTACCCACCAGTCATCACCCAACCCCACCCCGCTCTATTCAACCCTAACATACCCTATGAGGGTGGTTTGGTGTATTTTAAATGTATTTGGGGTGGTTTGGGGGTGTTTCTAGGCACCATAACAAGAATTGAAGGGGGTCAGGTGGAATTAAAGTTGTGCAAAGTTTGTGAAATGAGTTTTTACAGTGAAAGGAGAGGGTTAGTATTGTTAAAAGATAAAAAACAAATACTGAGATTTAAGGTCATATATGGACTACCTGGCAGACAGCATTACAGAACTGTGCCAGTGTAGGCAGTAAGACAATGTGGGTTGGTAGAGCATTCCAATGAACTCTATAGTAACTAGATTTCCTTAAGATTTCCATTACTAAATCTAAATATTTGACACCAGCCCTTGGTTTGTACAAACAAGGACATTCCATAACTTAGAGTACACATGGTACGATAATGTACTGGAGTTTGTTGAGGTGTCTTATCTTTCTTTCTTTCTACCAATAACTCTGAATCAATCATATCTGACTATTACTCCAGCTAGTCCAGAGGACAGTTGGATGGTGGAGGAAAGCATGGGTAGTTTCCATTTTGCACAGGGACTGGGAAATATCTTTTCCAAGTCTTCTCTGATGGTTTAGTGGCTTTTCTTTGTATTGACATTTGCCACTAACATCAGAGTAACTCCTATTATGAAAATCAGGAATTTTCCTGTCCTGCCTAAAATGGGGTTTGCAGAAATACCAGAACACACTGGTAATTACCGGAACACTTCATTTTATTTTTATTTTATATCATTAAAATTTGTTTTTTATAACTTATTTGCTGTTTGTTTGTGTGTAGAATGTTGTTAATAATAAATTTGATTTTAGCATACAATAAATTAACCTCATTCCAGTGTTTTATAAAAATGTGTTCACCCCTTTATGATAATGTCTTTATAATGTCTAATGTCAATACATTGTTCACTTTCATCATTAATATTCCCTTAGGAGGTTTAATCAAGCTAACACCCATTATTATAAAATTAATCACCATCGTAATATTTATTAAGGATTTTAATAACATTTTTGCTATTGAAGTAAATACATGATTTATAATTTTCTAATACTAAACTCATCATGACAAAAATTTACCAGATTACACTGCCATATGATAATATTAATTATTTGATGCTTAAAGGCCCCATATTCCTCAAAACACAGACATTTTATTAGCCAAGACAAGTTTTAAAAATATTAATACAATTAAAAAATATGGCACCTGACAACCTGTAAAACTTCAGTTAGTCTCTCGTTCTTGAACTGGATCAAAAATAAAATGAATTTTTATCGTATCTCTGAAATAACGTTGCCAACATTAATTCAAAGATACGATAAAAAAATCATTTCATTTTTGATCCAGTTCAAAAACGCAAGACTAACTGAATATTTACTGGCTGTTAGATGCCACATTCTATGACCGTATTAATACCATATATCAATTTATGAAACCGTTCTTGGATAAAAATGTCTATTTTTGAGGAATAAGGAGCTTTTAACTTAGCTTTAGGTTTATAAAGTATTTTCACATGTTATGAATGGACAAAATAAGACACAGAATATATAAACGGACTACATATTTCCCCTAAAAAACTATTTATTAAGCAAAAAAAAATAAAAACTTTTTTTGAGTGTGTTCCAGCAATTACCAGTGTGTTCCGTGTTTCGGTGTGTTCCGGTATTTCTACGAACTGTCTAAAATGAGGGTTTTCTCCAAACAGAGGTATGGAAGTTAATGTGTAATGTAGATAGCCACTAATTAAGGGTTCTCAAACTAATACTTTATGACTGAAAAAATGATACTACTTGAATTTCGTAATGAATAATGATATTTGGGATAATAAATTGGCTTTTAACGTGTACAGTCTAGGCAAAAAGGGTAGACTTTGATGGGTATAGTGAAAACGCTGGTTTCCAATGAAACAAATTATTTAATCTATTGGAAAATGGCTTCTTTTGTTTATTCTAAAATTTTATGTTGCTATCTGCTAGATGATATTTAGAATTTTCTTTGAAAGTGCCCAGCCAAGATTGGCTGGAGAAATTCTGCATTTTCAATAGCTAAGTTGCTCTGACGGTAAGTGGTAAATATCAAAATAAAGAAAAGCCATTTCAACGTCAGTGAAAAATTGGACTAAGAAATACCCTTTGAAACCACCACAACTGGGAGAGAACTGTCAACCATTCACACATACAGCGTCATCATTTCCCCAGCTGGACTCGACCCTATAGAGCTTTTTAATGTTATTGTTTTTATCCGGGCTACTGACCACGTGATTACACTGTAATGCCACGTGACTAAAAATTATGGATGGCAAAAACATTTCCGGTTCCATTGATACCAATGGATTCAAGCCAAATTTTACTTGGAAAATAAATGACTTTTGGTTAATATTTAAATGTAAATTTTATCTAGCGTTTTGAAATACAGCTGTTAGAAGCAATCTGACTTTTTCGTAAGACAAATACAACTTTTTCAATGATGTTTTTCCGATATCGGCAGGCATGCGCTACCATAATATTGGCTTATAGTGATTATTTTTACGCTAAGTTTTAACTACTATTTAGTAAAAATATATATATTAATATTTCTTGTTATGATATTTAAATGATCACTTGATCAGATTATCTTCTGAAAAGGAACTTTTGACGAACGAAACTGCTTTATTTTTCTGAATAAACATCGGCAATAAAACTGTCCAGCGGCCGTGTGAATAGGAGTTATTTATCCGGCTAGGTTATGGTTAGAGTTAATCGTCTGTCGGGTTAATAGCTATTTTTTCATTCGGTTGCCGGGTGCACAAGGCTTTAGATACAGGGCAGCCAGGCGAAGAAATAGATTTTATTTATCCGGCTGCCGTGTCAATAGACGCGGCTTTCTGCCATCCAATAGGAACGAGGCCAGAACATACTCTGCATTAAAGACCGAGAGGTTTCGAATGATGTTTATTTTGTGACGTATGTTTAAAAAGGTTTATACGACATAGGTGTCCCGGTGTCAAAACTGAATGCAGTTTCGTTTTTTTGTTTTTTGTTGTTGTTTTTTTGTGTGTGTGTTATTCCAACGCAATAAAATATCTCCCAGGGAAGTAAGATTATTAATCAGAAGTAAATACAGTGTTCTTACCTGGTTTCTTCTATCCTGTGGAGTCGAATTTTGAACAGCTTCTGACATTTTGTTGTTTTAGCGTAAAAATTTGATGAGTAAACTTGTCAGCTGACCCTCATTTGTTTTCCTAACTGTTCGCTTGTAGTTATTTCCCTTTACAACAGAAACCGAATGTGACAAGATATAACAACAATACATATAGAAGAACCTAATTAAATAAATGGGGTGATTATAAAAGCCGGGAGTAAAGGTCGGAAGTCGGGACCAAAAGTCAGGAGTAAATTTGGACAATCAAATAATAACACTAAACTTGCACCTATCTGGATGAAATTTGGAACATAAATAGAATATAGACTCTTCTTTAAATGCATATAAAATTTTATATTATTATGAAATATTTTTCACGTTATAGTATGAAATATACGACTACGCCGCTCATTTTGGGGTCGGGACCAACTTTTGCGATATTGACGATGTCAAGCATTTTGCAAATTATAGTCAGTCTGGGGATTCCACACGAATTATTTTATACATTATCAATTGAAAAACATGTCACAGATCAGAAAAAAGTAAAAATAAAGTTATTTCATTGCACCGTCTAGTAATTAATTGACCTGGGAGTAAGTCGGGACTAAATTTCGGCTTTGCGGTATTGACGATGTAAAGCATTTTGCAAATTATGGTCAGTTGCGGGTTGCACGAGAATTATTTTGTACAGTTTCATTTAAAAACGTGTCACAAATCAGAAAAAACGGTGCAATGAAATTACGTGTCCAAATTTACTCCCGACTTTTACCGGGAGTAAAGGTCGTAAAGACTTCCGACCTTTACTCCCGGTAAATCAGAAAATTATATATATATATATATATAAGTTAATCATTAACAGTGCAATGATTTGTTTACCTGAGGCCTTTCGGCTTTCGCCTTCTTCAGAGGTTTTCTATTTTAAGAAAATGACATAAAAATGTAAAATTTACGAGTAAAAGATCATTCCCCTTTCGGGCCCATGTTATCTGGTCCGCTGCGATTTTTACTCGTAAATTTGACATTTTTATGTCATTTTCTTAAAATAGAAAACCTCTGAAAATGGCGGAAGCCGAAAGGCCTCAGGTAAACAAATCATTGCCCTGTTAATGATTAACTCTCAACACATAGTTTAACGCCTATCATTTCAGCATCCTTTCTGGATCCAGTGCTACCAAAAAGATTTTTTGTTAGATGTTATGCTCCTTCTCCCAACTTATATATATATATATAGAAACTGGCCATGATATGAGGTGCTGGAATTTAAACCTAGTTATGTGGCGGAAAAATTTAACCGAGATATGAGGCATATATATTATATATATATAAAACCTCACAATGGTAATATATATGTCGCCCCACAAACATAATATTCATGAAAATACAAATTCTTTGTTTTTATGTGCTTTCTCTAGTTCAATACGCATGCAAACTTCGTAAACTTCGATGTCTCTACACTTATTAAGTGGCGAATAAGTAACTCGGAGTATGTGTAGAATTGTGAGCCACAACTAATGCAGGTTAATACTAATTCTTCGTTTTTTTTTTTGTTTTTTTTTTCAGTAATGAATGATTTGAATCATATACTTTTCTTTTATTTGTTTCTCATTTTTTCGTTCCAAACATCTTAGAAACGCTTATTAGGGCTAATTATACTTTGCGGAACGGAATGGAACGGAACAATTTCAGGGGCACACAATGGGGAATACATATAAAATTATAATATTTGTTCTTGACCACTGTTTTGGAGAATATTTTGGCTTATTATCGATTACAAGTTTATCGTCTTGAACATCAAACTATTTTGAATTGTTTTTAAATAATAATTATTCGTGATTCGCCATTTATGGACTTTGTTCCGTTCCGTTCCGCAAAGTATAATAATTATATTTAACGGAACGGAACGGAACAAGAATAACCAGAACTGCTTTCAGCTTCCAGTAAGTTAGAAAAACAAATTTTGTGGGGGATTTGGTGGGTTAGTCGAATCCCCTTTTGACCCAATATTTCATTTTCATGGGAAATTTTGGATACATTTTAAATTTTTGATAAGTTTGGAATGCCATATTGACCCTAAATTTTCACACACCTTATTCTTTATATTATATTCCTTTAACAAGTCCATTTTACTACCTGCGAAATGTGTGCAAAATTGTTGGGTGAGTGGCAACAGTGTTGACCCTGATCAGACGCCGCATTCTGTGGCGTCTTATCTGGGTCTACATTGCCCAGGCCTGTCCGAATACGTAGAGTAAGGACGGATATTTGATCAAATCGAACCTCTTCGAAGTCATACAGGATCCGCCCCTGATTCATAAAAATGCAGTTCCACATCCCATTTCGCAGGGGTCCGAGTCGTAAAATTGAATTATCGAGGCATATGCAGTTAGCTCCCTTTAAAGAGTACACATACAGAGTGAGGGCCTTACCCCGCATTTACCAGGGTGCAAATAAATATTAGTTCTGTTATTCTTTTCCATTATATATAATTAATGAAAACATTATAATTATTGACTTACAGAGTAAGAACTTTTGTTTTGTTTTGTTTTGTTTTTTTTATGTAAAGTATTTTGTCTTTATCTTTAGCATTCAATATGCAAAAACCAAAACCATAATTGATTCAACGAGTTAAAAAAAAAAAAAAAAAAAGCAAAAACAAAAAACAAAAAAAAAAAAAAAAAACGCATATATATATCAGGATATCGGAATCGGTTTTGTTTAATGTCCTCGCGGATATTCTAGGAAGGGTCTTCCCGGCTAGAAACCAATACTAAGTTATGTGGATAAAGTGTCTCAAGGACATGACACTTGGTGCTAGCGGGTATCGAATCCGCTACTTCTCGATTTCCGAGTCCGATACCTTACTACTGCACCCCAGCGCTCCACAAACCTACAAGCATCAAAGTATTTACAGCCAGCGGAAACCTAGACAAACACGTTATACCGTACATTGTATGTGAGCAACGATCTTCAGTTTGTGTTGAGGTTTTACGGCCCAGTCAACCCAATGGGGTCATGTCGAGCGCGGTCAGTTTACCTAACCACACGTTTACTGGGCAGGCTTAGTCCTCTAAGCGGTTAACCAGTATTATGCACATTCTTTCGCCAGAAACTGACAACTGCCCTTCTTGGATCAGCGGAAGGGAGAGAATGACCGTAGAAAGAACGTTGCCGACCTCGGCGGGGGTTGAACCCGCGACCTCCTGGTCTCCAGTCGGACGGCGCATCCAACTGAGCCACCGAGGCACGATCTTCAGTGTTCAGTGAAATGTTTTAAAATGCTAACCTGGCCAGAAACAACCTTTTCTTTATTGTCATTTTTTCTCAGAAAAGAGGGGGTCACATACACAGATACTTGGGGTCAGTAGGACAGTGCAGGCCCAAAAAAATATCTTTTAAATATTTTTTCTCTAGTTATTTTAGTACAACAGAAACACTGCTGATAAAATATAATCATATTCTGTGACTTCTGAAAAGGTTCTAAAAAACATATTTCTCGGTAATATATGGTTCTAAAAAACATCATATTTCTCGCAAAGGTAATATATTACCATTTGCGAGAAATATGATGTTTATTTAGAACCTTTTCAGAAGTCACAGAATATGATTATATTTTATCAGCAGTGTTTCTGTTGTACTAAAATACAAAAATAACTAGAGAAAAAATATTTACAAGATATTATTTTTGGGCTTGCACTGCCCTACTGACCCCAAGTATCTGTGGTCACATATGGTAGATTAGCCATAGCGCCTTTAACTAAATGTACTTACCCTCTTCATATTAATAAATAAATAAAAATACAAGAAAGCAGTCTGTCCATCAAAACGGCTACTCATGTTTCTAAATACTGTGAAACGTATTTAGTCATCCCTCTGTAGATGCCCATGGGTCTGCCCAGACACGCCACCGGGCGACGACACGCAATTCCGGGACGTTCGCATTTCCAGTACATTATAAGTGAAGATACCCAGAAAATGTAAGTCACAAAGTAACATTTCCCTTGCCCCGCATGAAGAAACCACGTGTTCGTAACGGCCTAGAGAGAAAAAAGAAAAACCAAACTTATGTTCGTTAAATTATAGCGCCTTTTCTCGTCAGAAATGCATACGAAACTGACACGTTCCAAAAAAATAGAACCTAACTATTGGGACAGATTGGCCTATGCAAACAGTGTAGACCCAGATCAGACGCCGCTACGAACAAGGGAATGAAACTTGGGAGAACAGCGAACAACTTGGGGGAAATTTGGAAAATACTTTTAGAACAAAAGTACCTGTGCGACCGGTGAAGACTTAAGATTAGTCTCGCTGTTCGCTTGGGCTTTTAGGCCCTATGGGCTTTTCAAGATCGTCCTCCAAGTGTATACGTTTACTCGGATTAACTGGGAGAGTTTTTTGGAGAGTCTGCGAAACGCCGAGATTCGGAGTAAAAAGGTTTTTTTTTTTTTTTGTTCTTTTACCTGAGCCGTACAGTATCTACCCAAATTAGGACGGTACAAAAATGTTGTTCATAAAGTATAACCTGGGAGAACATACGCGTTTGGTCCATATGCAGACAAATGAACATGTAGTTACGATATACCTTCACCTGTACCGTGGATATCATGGAGACCAGCCAGTAGTTCTGGATAGTCATGTTCCGTTCCGTTCCGTTGAATATAATTATCTGTGTGGATAATTATATTTTGCGGAACGGAACGGAACAAAGTTAATAAATGCCAAGACATATCCATTTTTACTTCAAAAAAAAAAAAAAAACAAAAAAAAAACTAAATGACATGTACCTGTTCAAGAGGATAAACATACATACATACATACATACATACATATGTGTAGTCACAAAGGAAGACAGATAGACACACACAGAGATAAACATACCTTCGGAGAAGCGGAGCCATACATACATACATACATACATACATACATACATCAGGGGACGTTTGACTCCCTTACACTTTGTTTTTTAACTTGCTTCTGGAAGCTGAAAGCAGTTCTAGATATTCTTGTTCCGTTTCGTTCCGTTAAATATAATTATTAGTGTGGATAATTATACTTTGTGGAACGGAACAAAGTTTAGTAATGACAAGACTAGCCCCCGCCATTGGCATGTTTCATATAGTGCTCGGGTCGTACATAAGTACGTACTTCCGTCCCCCCGTCTGTCTGTCCGTACGCGATTCTATTACACTCAGTTTCACATTTTTATAACAAGGGTTCTGCATATTTTTCCTTCCATACATTCCTATAGTGCAATGAAATCTTTAAATTTTGATCTTTTGAGTACCGTTGTCTCGCCTTATTTTACTTTGTTTGGTTGCTTAGGAAGGCTGTGGTCTTTTTTTTTTTTTTTTTGGTTTGGATATTTCCTGAGCAACTCTTTCATGTACAGTCTTAAGTATATCTGCATGCTGCAAGATTTTTTTTTCTGACTTGTTGGAAGCTGAAAGCAGGTCTGGATATTCTTGTTCCGTTCCGTTAAATATAATTACCGGTGTGGATAATTATACTTTGCGGAACGGAATGGAACAAAGTTTAGTAATGGCAAAACAAACCCCCACCATTTGCATGATACCTGTTTCATATAGTGCTCGGGTCGTACGTAAGTATGTACTTCCGTCTCTTCGTCCGTCCCTCCGTCTGTCTGTCCTTACGCGATTCTATTACTCAGTCGAACTAGACAGTGTCGAATTCGACAAGAATTGACCATGCTGACAATGTGACATTCAAGTCACGTGTCAACACGTAGCAAACTATCGAAGCAATGTTTTTCATCTATCTAGTTTGGATGAAATGTCCTAGAACCTGTCCATACGATCAATCCTGTCCCACTGGAAACGTAAAGGAAAAAATACACCCCGAACCCCGCAAAAAAAAAAAAAAAAAGATTTTTACAAGATTGTGAGTTTGCATATATGACCTGAATATGCCTATATATGATTCTAATGTGAAATGGGGGAAAAAAAAAAAAAAAAAAAAAAACATCCACGGAAAAGTATAATTTAAAACTGGATGAAGAAACACTGGAAAAAAATCGTCTTTTTTTTATATTTTAGCAACCGGATCCATCTTGGAATTTGCATACTAACCATCAAAAATGTCAAAACGAATAAAACACGTTCCTATAAAAGAAAAAAAAAAAAAAAAAAAAAAAAAAAGAAATGAAAATAAAACAAAAGAGGAATGCGTCTTTGTATATCTCGCCATTGTATATATACACTGGCCAAGTTACGAGGTGCTGATATAAAACCTGGTAAATTTTAACCGAAATATGAGGCATATATATTATATATATAAAGCCTCACAATATCATTTATATACGGCGCCCAACGACATTACAATAACACACCCACCCTTTCCAATCTCCAAAATGGTTATATTTCTCATAAAAATGTGTGATACTTTTCTTATTCATACTCCAAACATGTTGTGGATGCTCGCTTGAACCGTCTCAATGAGGCTGTTCTAAAGAGTATCCACAACATATGTCTTGGAGCAGAAATAAGAATAATATACCTGTAAACCCAAGTTTTCTATATATAATGTGGTGTTTAGAGGGGTGCTCATCACACGGACTTGTTAATATGATGATCGAGCTTTTGGTTCATGAAAATACAATTTCTTCGTTTTCTATGTGCTCAGTTCCATACAAATGCTATACTAATTTAGTTAAGACCTATGTCGCCGAACTTACATCTGCTGAAGGCTGTGTGGAATTGTGACTGACAACGTATGCAATATATATATATATATATATATATATATATATATATATATATATATATATATATATATATATACTTCTTCTTTTTTCATTAATGTATTACTTTCTGACACAAATTTCAAGAATAACGATAACAGAATCGCCGCCGAGAGGTAGAACTAAAATTCGTCTGTCCTTGCGTACAGGCTAACTAAATTGACATTTTGTGGTGAAAAACATTGGCTTTTCTCTCGTCTGTCTCAAACATTGTTTGCTTGTTTTTCTTTTGTTCGTTCAAAATATAGATTACTGGCATATTAGAAACGCTTGTTAGGCAAAATTAATGAAAAACCGTAAACAACACTTTTGTGCAGAAATAGTAAGGAAAGATAATGGTATAATGGAAGGTATTTTATCTGTCACTTAATTCCGAGTAGTATACGTTCAATAGAAATAACATAGGGCGAACAAAAATAATAAATGCTCAGGTGAGCTAATTACCAATGCAATATTCAGCTTTCATGTATAGCTTTGTACTGGCCCAGTCGCAAAACAAGGTGTGTCAGGTATATTCTTTTCATGGTAAATTTTAAAGGAATTCCTGTACTTAAACCAAACTGGTAGACGTTGATCAGACGCTAAACTCGGAGTCTTCGCTATTTGCAAATGACTCTGTTTGGGACCCTACGCATTCAGAGAATCTTGGATGCCTCGAACACCGATGGCTCGTTTGCAATGACTAATTCGAACTATTATTAGAGAATTCTTCCAACAGCTCAAGATATTAAACAGTGAAGTATAATTGGGGAGATATTACTAACATGGCTAAAATGACTTAAACTAACAATTAGTTTCATTCACCAATGAAACACTGATTTTTTTATTCTTTACTTCTGCTGCAGAAAAAGATTGTGGGTGCTATTTAGAACTGCTTTTATTAAGCCCTCTTCACAAGATCAGTCTTTCCAATTCAAAACTCTTGAACAAAACAAATTTGCATGGAACACTCGTGTGACATAGTGAATACTTCATACCTCGAAAAACTTGAAAGGTGTTTTTTATGAAAACGTGATATTTGCACCATTCCTGCTATTAAGGCGGTTCCCAAGAATATCCACAATCCATGTATTGAATAAAAAAAAAAGGAAGTGAATGAATGAGCAGGAATCTATACTATAACCTTATACCTACCATCCAAGACACCAAAGGGAAAGAAAACTAACACTACATTTTTCTCTGTATAAAGTGGTGTTAACAAAAGCGTTCGTTGCACGGACATGTTATCGTGCTTAATTGTTCAAATGAGATTGTTTCGAGCAATATCGTACTTTTCTATCTGTTCAATTTCGGCAAAATTTGTCTTCCTGTATCTCAGGCTTTTATTAATCTCTCGGATTATGGGGCAATTCTCGGATCCTTGGACCACTATTTACACTTGTCGAACAAACACGTCCTCAAGATCAATCTTCTTGATCTAGACAGTGTCGAATTCGGCAAGAACTGACCATGCCTAAACTGTGAAATTCAACACATATCAAACTATCGAATCCAAGTTTTTCATCTATCGAATATGGACAAAAGGTCCGAGAACCTGTCCATACGATCAGTCCTGTCCAACTGGAAATATAAAGAAAAAAATAATCTCCGAAAAAAAAATAATAAATAAATAATAATAATGAAAAAAAAAAAAAAAAAAAAAAAAAAAAAAACACGATTTTTTTCCAAGATTGTGAGTTTGCATTTATGACCTGAGCATCATGAAAACATGCCTATATAATTTTGACCCCCTTAAACGCCATTTTTATATAGTAAAATTGGGGCTTATAGGGGTATACATTTTTTTTTATTTCTGCCCAAAACAGATTATGGGTACATTAGAATCGCCTAACTATACAGTACCCACAATCTACGTTTTTCGCAGAAATATGAAAATTTTCATTTTTTTTTTTTATCTGAAAATTTTCGTTTTTTGGTGATAAAATTTTCAGTATATTTGAATAGGCATGTCTTCGTAATGATATGCCTATATATGATTCTAATATTTATTTTAAAAAAAAATCCACGGAAAAGTATACATTAAAGTAAATGAAGACACATTGGAATAAATACAAATGCTTAATACAATATCGTACTTTTCTATCTGTTCAATTTCGGCAAAATTTGTATTAAGCAGCGGGTTCCATCTTGGAATTTGCAAGCTCACCATCAAAAATGCCAAAATGAATTAAACCCGTCCCTATAAAATGATAACAGGGGAATGCGTCATTGTTTATATATATAACCTGGGCAAGTTATGAGGTGCTGATATAAAACCTAGTTAAGTGGTGGTAAATTTTAACCGAGATATGATGCATATATATATTATATATATAAAGCCCCGCAATATCATTTATACATTTGTATACGGCACCCAACGTCATTACGACAACACATCCGTTTGATATAGTACATTATTTCCAATCTCCAAAGTGGTTATATTTCTCATGAAAATTTGTGATATTTTTATTATTCATACTCCAAACATATGTTGTGGGTGCTCATTTGAACCGCCTCAATGAGAATTCCTCCAACAGCTCCAGGTATTAAACAGTGAAGTATAATTAGGGAGATACTACAAAAATGACTGAAATGACTTAAGCTTACAAATATTTTCATTCACCAATGAAATACTGATTTTTATTCCTTATGTCTGCTGCTGTTGCTGCTTCAAAAATAGAAAAAAAATTGTAGGTGCTCATTAGAACTGCCTTTATTAAGCCCTGTTCACAAGATCAGTCTTTCCAATTCAAAATTCTTGAACAAAACACATATAAATGGCACACTCGTGTGATATAGTGAATACTTTCATATATACAAAATTGAAAGGTGTGTTTATGAAAACGTGATATTTGCAGCATTATTGCTATTAAGGCAGTTCTCAAGAATATCCACTATCCATGCTTTGAATAAAAAAAAAAAAAAAAAAAAAGAAAAGAAAAAGGAAGTGAAGGCAATGAGCAGGAATCTATACAATTACCTTATACCTCCCATCCAAGACACCAAAGGGAAAGAACACTAACACTACATTTTTTTCTCTGTATAAAGTGGAATTTAACAAAGGCATTCGTTGCACGGGCATGGTATCGTGCTGAATTGTTCAAAATGAGATTGTTTCGAGCTATTGAACTTCAATCTGTTAAATTTCGGCTAATCACAGGCTTTTAATAATCTCTGGGATTATGGGACATATCTCGGATACTTGGACCATTATTTACACTTGTCGAACAAACATGTCCTCTTGTCGAACTAGACAGTGTCGAATTCGATAAGAACTGACCATGCCGAAACTGTGAAATTCAAATCACGTGTCAACACGTATCAAACTATCGAATCCAAGTTTTTCATCTATCACGTCCGACAGCCTGTTTATACGATCAGTCCTGTCCAATTAGAAACATGAAGGAAAAATTACACTCCTAAGAAAAAAAAAAAAAAAAAAAAAAAACACGATTTTTTTTCAAGATTGTGAGTTTGCATTTATGACCTGAATATGCCTATATATGATTCTAATATTTATTGAAAAATAAAAAAAATCCACAAAAAAGTATACTTTAAAGTGAATGAAGACTCACTGGAATAAAATTCGCCTTTTTATTATTTTGGAACGGGTTCCATACTGGAATTTGCAAGCTTACCGTCAAAAATGCCAAAGTGAACTAAACCGGTCCCTATAAAATAAATTAAAAGAAAAGAAAAATGATAAAAGAGGAATGTATGGAACGCCATTGCTGTCTTATGCGTCATTGTTTATATATAAATATATATATATATATATACTGGCCAAGTTACGAGGTGCTGATATAAAACCTAGTTATTAACCAAGATATGATGCATATATATATAATATGAATTTAATAGGTGCTACCTATATCCGTGCGTCCAAATTATTATCACTTCCTTCAGAGGTGAGGTAGCCAAGCTCAATCACAAACAAAAGTTCCTTTTTTTCAATAGCCAAAAATCTACGTTATTCTCGTATGCATCCCCTCCAATCTCCAAATGAATGCTGTCCTCTCAAACTTTTCAAACTTTGTGTCAAAATGATAATTAACTTACAATGATTAGAGAAACTATAGACATTCTAAAAAATCTGCTGTTTGATACACAAACATGACATTATGACATTGCCTTTTACTAATACCGCATTCTAAAAAAAAAACTAGAAATTATTTTTTAGAAAAAACAAAACAAAAACAAAAGTGCCCCGAATCCTACCAGAATTGTCATTCTTGTACACAACACATCATCTCGTCCTGTTCTACATTTGTACGAAGCAACATCAAAATATTCCACAGGGTATTCGTGTTACAGAGCAGAGACAAGAAATCAAATTCAAAGACAAGAAGAGGAGATAACTCCTAAAGTAAAAAAAGCTGAAGTTGTCATTCTTGTATGTGACATGTCATCTGGTCCTGTTCTTCAATACAACCAAGTATCATCAAAATATTCCAAAGAGTGTTTGACTTACATAGCGGACACTAAATCAATGCATAATCAGTGTCAAATATAACAAAGGGAGAAAACAGTAAAAAAAGGAAGGCAGAGTTGTCATTCTTGTAAGAGACACTTTGTCTTGTTCTATTCTACAGTTCTACCAGGAACCATCGAAATATCCTGAAGGGTATTCCAGTTACAGAGCAGACGAGAAATCTATTTCAAACAAAACAAAGGGAGATAACTCCAAAAGTAAGAAAGGCAGAGGTGCCATTCTTGGAACGCGACATGTCATCTGATCCTGTTCTACATTTCTACCAAGTATCATAAAAATATTCCAAAGGATCTTTGACTTATAGAGCGGACATGAAATCAGTGGATAACCACTGTCAGACATAACAAAGTAAGATAAAGCCAAAAGTAAGAAAGGCTGAGTTGTCATTCTTGTACGCGACACACCGTCTGGTCCTGTTCTACATTTCTACCAAGAATCATAAAAATATTCCAAAGGGTCTTTGACTTACAGAGTAGACATGAAATCAATGGATAACCACTGTCAGACATAACATAACTGCAAGCCAATGCACCATGCCCTGCCACACAGGGACATATTCCCTATGCACTTCTGTAGTATAAGGGCTGAAAACAAACTAAGTTAAACATGAAGAGAAGCAATAAACAGTTATTTCATAACTCAAAAAAAAACAAAAAAAAAAACAAAAAAAAAAAAAAAAAAACATAAAAAAACCACCAAAAAGTCTAAGTTAAAAATGCAATAAAAAGTGATAAAAAATAATTTCAGGATTCTGAAAAAAAAACAATATGCATATCTTCAGACCATCCTAAAAGCATGTGTGAAGTTTCAAAAGGATCAGCCTGAAAATGTAGGAGGAGTTGCGCGTACAAGGTACATACTCCCTATACATTTTTGTAGTATTAGGGCACGAAAAAAGTCTAAGTTAAAAATGCAAAAAATGTAATAAAAAATAGTTTCAGGATTCTGAAAAAAATAATATGCATATCTTCAGACCATCCTAAAAGCGCCTGAAAAGTTTGAAAAGGATTGGCCTAAAACTGTAGGAGGAGTTGCAGGCAAAAGGTACATACTCCCTATACATTTCTGTAGTATTAGGGCTCGAAAAATGTCTTAGTTAAAAATAAAAAAAATGTGATAAAAAATAATTTCATATTCTGAAAAAAAAATATGCATATCTTCAGACCATCCTAAAAGCGCCTGTAAAGTTTGAAAAGAATTGGCCTAAACCTGCAGGAGGAGTTGGGGGCAGAAGGTACATACTCCCTATACATTTCTGTAGTATTAGGGCTCAAAAAAAAAAGTCTAAGTTAAAAATGGAAAAAAAGTGATAAAAAATAATTTCAGGATTCTGAAAAAACAATGTGTATATCTTCAGACCATCCTAAAAGTGCCTGTAAAGTTTCAAAAGGATTGGCCTAAAACTGCAGGAGGAGTTGGGGGCAGAAGGTACATACTCCTTATACATTTCTGTAGTATTAGGGCTCGAAAAAAGTCTAAGTTAAAAATGAAAAAAAAAAATGTGATAAAAAAAATAATTTCAGGATTCTGAAAAAACAATATGCATATCTTCAGACCATCCTAAAAGCGCCTGTAAAGTTTGAAAAGGATTGGCCTAAACTGTAGGAGGAGTTGCGGGCAGACGAATGGTGGGGGCGCTGACGGATGGACAGACGGACGGATGGACACTAAAAATTTCAGAGGGTATAACATAATAACCCCGCCACTTTTTTGGTGGCGGGGCATAACAAAGGGAGATAACGCCAAAAGTAAGAAAGGCAGAGTTGTCATTCTTGTACTCGACACGTTGTCTGGTCCTGTTCTACATTTCTACCAAGTATCATGAAAATATTCCAAAGGGTCTTCGACTTACAGAGCAGACACAAAATCAATTAATTATCACTTTCAAATATAAACATACGAGGGTCGTGCAAAAAGTTCTGTCACTAATAGGTTTCCTTGTTTTATCCCAGGTATATTTTAAAATGCTTCACTGCACTTGACTGGTGTGTTGAATAGCTAACGATACCCATTTATTTCGTGCAAATTGCTTTCCAACTGACCGAGTTATTTCAAATTGAAATAGATGCAGTCATATACCCTGACCAATTTACTTGTTACATTGGAACATGAAGACTGAAATTCGTAGCTATATTAAATGCCGCATTAGGCTTAATATAGATTCAAAGCAGATATTTAATCAGAAGGCAGTGTGCAAACAATTCTGAAAAAGCATTTGGACCTGAGAAACGTTTGCACTAGGTGGGTACCTCATTTGCTCACTGAGGAGCAAAAGACACAACCCCTTAAATGTGCCCGGGAACTTTTGAAAACATACAAAGGCTGTAATAGTCGGGTTAATTCTAACTAGCTAACAAGTGATGAAACCTGGGTGCACATGTTTGAGCCACAAAGAAAGGCTGATAATAAGCAATGGAAGCGAAAAGATCAAAAACGCCCATGTATTGCCAAAAGAACCATATGTTCGAAAAAGATGTTGTACGCAATTTTCTTTAATTCAAGTGTGCCAGTCGTTCTGTCCATCTGGTCATACAGTCATTGGCCGATTCTACAAGAATTCTGTACTGAAGAAAGTGAAAGTTTTACTATAAGAAACGACCAAGCAAATGATGGTCAGGAGTCCACCTTTTACAGGACAACGCCTCCTCTCATAAGTGTGAGGTTTTAAGTCTTTTTTGGCTTCTGAAAAGGTGAAAGTTGTAAACCATCCACCTTATTCACCTGACCTGAGTCCCTGTGACTTCTTTTTATTTCCAAGGCTTAAGGAAATGCTTTCTGAAAATAAGTATACGTCTAGAAGTTCTCTTGGCAGCGCTATTTATCAGTGTCTCCAACAGATACCAAAAGAAGGCTATTTATCTGCTTTTCGCGACTGGGTAAAAAGGTTACAAAAATATGTTTCAGTAAAGGGGGAATACTTTGAATGTTTGTAATAAAGATATGTTTGATAAAATGTAGCACTGAAGTAATCCGAATCCAGTGACAAAACATTTGGCAGGACCCTCGTAGCCATCAGAAGAGATGGCAAATCCCCCGACCAAACCGCAATTTCTAAATTTAGTGTCTTTCAATCAATATTATGTATATATTGAACAAGAGCAAAGTAAAAAGATGCAAAGATAGTATGAAATGTGACCAAAATAATAAGTGAAAACAAAACTAGGTGTACTGTGAATGATTTAATTTTTGAGTGTTCTTTTATTTTTTTTTATTTTTGTCAAAATCATCTAATAACTACTTCTGATGTGATAACAGAATACACAGTATTTGTAAATACTTTGAATTTGTGAGTGTACATATTCAGAAATAATAGTAAAAAAAAATATGCCTTGTAAAGGTAAAGGAACTTGCTGTATGTTTATTGGGATAAAAACTCAACAAAGTAAAAGTTGTCCTTCTTGCATGCTACACACCTTCTTGACCTGGTATATGCCCCTACCAAAAATTATCAAGTTAACTCAAATAGTGTGGGAGCCTGCACAAGATTTTTGCAACAGAGGAGATAATAATGGAGAAAGTGAGAGTACTCTTGAACACGACATACCTACTAATCCTTATCTATGCCTCTACCAAATATTATCAAAATATTTCAAACCACATACTCAAGGATTTAGCTTAGAAATTCATTTTTGCCAAGTACCATCGAAATATTCCAAAGGTTATAACAGTTACAGAGCAGACGAGAAACGAGCAGACAAGAAATCTATTTCAAACAAAACAAAGGAAGATCTCCAAAAGTAAAAAAGCCAGAGTTGTCATTCTTGTATGCCACACGTTGTCTGGTCTTGTTCTACATTTCTACCAAGTATCATAAAAATATTCCAAAAGGTCTTTGACTTACAGAGCTGACACATTATCAATGGATAATCACTGTCCAATATAACAAAGGGAGATAATGCCAAAAGTAAGAAAGGCAGAGTTGTCATTCTTGTACGCTACATGTCACCTGGTCCTGTTCTACATTTCTACCAAGTATCATAAAAATTTTCCAAAGGGTCTTTGACTTACAGAGCGGACATGAAATCAATGGGTAATCACTGTCAGACATAACAAAGGGAGATAAAGTCAAAAGCAAGAAAGGCAGACTTGTCATTCTTGTACGCGACATGTTGTCTGGTCCTGTATTACATTTCTACAAAGTATCATAAAAATGTTCCAATGGGTCTTTGACTTACAGAGCGGACACAAAATCAATTGATTATCACTGTCAAATATAACAAAGGGAGATAATGCCAAAAGTAAGAAAGGCAGAGTTGCCATTCTTATACGCGACACATCTGGTCCTGTTCTACATTTCTGCCAAGTACCATCGAAATAGTCCAAAGGGTATTTGAGTTACAGAGCGGACACAAAATCTTTTTCAAATAAAACAAAGGGTGATAGCTCCAAAAGTAAGAAAGCCAGAGCTGTCTTGTATGTGACGTGTCATCTTGTCCTTATCTACATTTCATCAAAATATTCCAAAGGGTTTTCAAGTTACAGAGCGGACAAGAAGTTTTATAGACTGGTGGTTAAAATTTTAAATTTTGACCCAGGTAGGTCAGAATGTTAATAAAAGGCACAACTGTTAGTATTGATCAGTGACCCCTACCCATCAACTTCAGGGTCTGTGCCACCTAATATGACCTTCCATTGTGTCTGTACAAGGTCAAAGGTCACAAAGTGCATTTTCCCTCAAAATGACAAAGGGTAGCCCAGTCTGAAGCTATTTAAAATGTCTTTTAACTCAACGAAAACACCTACATCATATTGTACAGTCATAAAATTTAGTGTCAGCCCAATAAGATTTTCAAAACTTCAAGATGGCTGCCTAGATGGAGGCTAAAATTGTCAAAATAGCCATAATTAAAAATAATGCTATAAAGTATCATGCATGTTTAGTGATCCCCTACATAAATCTTGCCAATCAAGCCCCTGGGGTTCAAACTGGTCACACCCCAGGCATCAAATGTTTATATAGAACTATATAGTTGAAGAATCTTCAAAAAGCTTCTTCACTGAAACCATAAGACCCAGAGCTAACAGTATGTAGCAATGTTAAGTGGTTTCTTACATAAATCCTGCCAGCAATGCTGTCCAGCACTTTTTGAAAGAAAATTAGGGCTAATTTTAGAGACAAAAATAAGAATTTTTAGGGCTAATTTAGTGCTAAAATTAGGAATTTTGTAACTAAAATAGGGCATGTGATGACATTCAAATTTCTTACCTTTGCATACACTCAGCAAATATCAGATACAATTATCTATTTCCTCAGAGGTCATAAAGCTCATATTTCCCATTTTATGTATGTATTCATATAGTCTAGATACCATGTTGCATTAGAAATCAAGTAGATTGTGGTCTGCCATAAAATTATGACATTGAGCTTTTAGGTTAAAAGATGCATTTCAGAGAATAAAACAAAAATTTGTCTTTCAAATTGGTAACCTTTTATGATTTCAAGCACCTCAAACATGTTAAAATGTCTTTATTTGTTAAAGGGCATATCACAGCCAAACTTTTGGTACCAGAAAATGAGTATTTTTGTAAGTTTTATGGCTAAAATATGATAGAATTCCTTGTGATTTAAAGGAAGGACCTCCTGTCACTTGCGATTAGTCTGTTTTGAGGAAAACACATTGTTAAAAAAAAAGGTACCTTGTGAAAAACGGTGGGATCTAAAAAATTCAATATGACCTTAAACACAATTATTTGTTTTCTGGTAGTATATGTATGAAGTTTTAAAAACCGATTCACAATTTGGCCAAAATATCTACAGACAAGACAAACTGATAAATGTAAATAAACCTATTAAAGCATACATACCCTGTATTGATTAAGAACATTCAGTTCCCTGCTTATCTTTCTTGTAAGTTTGTCATGATTAGGTAGATATTTTACTGCATGTTCTACCAATAATTTTGAGAAACGTTAGTGCACGGTGCGGTAATTAGATCGAATACGGTACCTGTGTTGCAACACTTCTATACATGTACTTGCTAAAATATTGTATCTTTGAATTCTGCAAGCTTTTTTGAATAAAAGCCCCTAAAATAAAAAAAATCAGGTGGCACCACCCTAAGTTCATCAAAATAATGTCTAAAGAAGCTCTTCAGCATCGGTGCCTTTCATTAACACGAATGTCTACCTATAGTGATTTCTGGTCCTGGTTTTTGATCACCAATTGCCTCTTTGGTAGGGGGAGGAGAGGGACATAATCATGAAAAACAAGCAATCAACCTTGTTTTTCTGAATCCCTTTTAACTGCATAATTGTGGCTCTCATAGCTCCTGAGTAATGCATATATGATTGATCTAGTACTAATGTTATTTATTCCAGGCTTTGTATTTTAATCTACATGTATCTGCCACCTAAATAACAAGATTTATTCCTATTTTGGAAATAGTTAATCCTTTAAAACAATGCCCATCCAAGTCTTATCAAGGACTCCTTAACTTCACTGCAGTGAGTCCTTGGAGCCCTTATTTTCAAACTCTGAGAGAAAATCCTGATTATTTATTATCAGTTGGTAAAAGGTAGATTGTGATTTTCTTCAACCTGTCATAACTAATAAACAATTGAAACATAAGAATCTTGATTGTTTTATCACTAATCTGGTATGCGAAAAAGTATTTTATCTCTCAAATCAGGAGCCCTTAGAACCTCTATTGTTTTTTTCTGTCTTATCTGGAGCCTAAAAACTTTTTTTTAGCTGTCTTAATTATTTGGAGCCATCAGAACCTGTGTAGCTTTATTCCTCTTTTCTGGAGTCCTAAGAAACTCTATTGTTTTATCTCTTATCTGGAGCCAAAAGCACCTTTACTGCTTGTTCTCTATTGGAGCCCCATGAACCTCTTATCTCTTATTTGGAGCCCAAAAGAAAATTGTTTATCTCTCTTATCTGGAGCCCAAGAAATGCTAAAATCTGTTTTATTTCTCTCTGGAGCACTTAGAACCTCTGTGTGAACTTATATTGGTTAAGCTTTCTTATGAGGAGCTTTAAGAAGCTATTTTGTTTAATCTCTTTTCTTGAACCCTAAGAATCTTTACTGTCTTATCACTCTTATCTGGAGCTTTAAGAATCTTTGTTGTTTTAACCCTTTAATTTGGAGCCCCAAGTACTACCATTTGGTATTTTTCTTCTTGGAGCCCTAACAACTGTCTTATCACTCTTACCTGGAGCTTTAAGAATCTTTGTTGTTTTAACCGTTTAATTGGATCCCCAAGTACTACCATTTGGTATTTCTCTTCTTGGAGCCCTAACAACCTTTCTTGTTAATTCCCTCTTATCTGGAGCCCAAATAACTTCTATTGGCTTTAGCTCTTATCTGGGGTCAAAAGAAAAATTTTTTATCTCTTATAAACTGGAGCTCAAAGATTTTTTGCCACTTCTGGAACCCTAAGAAAATTATTCTCTTAACTGGAGCCAGCCCTTAAAACCTTTGTTTTTTCATCTCTCTTATCTGAAGCCCTAAGAACCTTTATTGTTTAATGTCTCTTATCTGGAGCCCTAAGAGCCTTTCTTGGTTATTCTATCTTATCAGGAACCCTAAGAACCTTTACTGTCTTATCTCTTTTACCAGGACCCCCCTCCCTGCCCCCCCCCTCACCCCCCCCACTAGAAACTTTATTGTTAAATACCCTATTGTGGAAAACTTCTATTTTTGTAGCTCTCTTATCTGGAGCTCTAAACACCTGTATTTTATCCCTTATCAGGAGCCCTTTGATCTTTATTTCCATCTTAGCTTGAGCCCTAAAGAAACTATTGTTTAATGTCTCTTATCTGGGGCCCTACAAACCTTTACTGTTTAATCTCTTATCTGGAGCCCAGAGAAGCCCTAATGTATGGCTCTTATCTGGAACATTGATTGTGATGGGGTTTAGCCAAACATCAACCCTTGTGGGTCATTTTGTACTGTCTCCCAGAGCAAGGGAGAAAAGGGATAGAAGAGATAGTAGAGGCAGTGAAAGAGAGGGACAGGGAAGGAACAGGAATGAAACTGAAGAAACAGAAGAAACCAGAAATGTGTCATTACGAAAACACCCCTATTCAAATATATAGAAAATTTCACCTCAAAAAAACTGAAAATTTTCAGATAAAAAACTCTGATATTTTTCACATTTTTGCTCAAAAACATAGATTGTGGGTACTCGTTAGAACCGCGTCGGTGAGGCAGTTCTAACGAGTACACACAATCTATGTTTTTTGAGCAGAAATAAGAAAAATAATGTATACCCCTGTAAACCCCAGTTTTACTATATAAAAGTGGGGTTTTAAAGGGGGTCAAAATTATATAGGCAGGTTTTCATGACACAATATGACACAGATGCCCAAGGGCCATCATAACCCACACACAGGCATTTTGCAAAAAATGAAGTTGAAAACATTTAGCCATAACTCTCATACTAATTGATGGTTTTTACCCTAAATTGAATTTGACCTATATTTTATGATTACATTCCTGTGTATAAAATATGAATCCACACTAATCTTTTAAAAAAAATATCGAACGAGAAACATTTTTCAAAAATGAAAAAGGGCCATAACTCCGATAATAAGGGGCGGATTTTACCCTAAATGGAACATGACCTCTATTTTAAGATTATATACCTGTGTATTAAATATGAATCCAGTACACTAATGTTTTAAAAGATATCAAACGGAAACTATTTTTCAACATTGAAAAAGGGTCATTACTCTCAAAACAACTGATGGATTTTGCCCTAAATTTATGGATCAGTGTATTCCTTGGACCAAATCACTTGGACCATTGCACTTTTGACTGGTCCAAGTAATTATCAGTTGGACAAAATGGGGCGTATTCCTTGGACTATTTCCAGTTGGACCAAGTATAAATACCTGTTGGACCATATAAAACGATGTTTTTACAACTGAAGTAATATGCATCTAAGTAAATTGTATTCATTTTATTTATTTACTTTTTTATATTATATTTTTTTTTATTTATTTATTTATTTTCTTTTACTTTTGATAAAACAGTTTAGAGATAATTTGATATTTTCAATTTTTGAAAGCATTAATATATTTTGTGAAGGTTAATATTTTCACACTATAATCCACTTGTTTTGACAATCAAATGTTTTAAGGCTTAGTACTCTGTATAAAATTTTCAGCAAGTAACATTTTGAAGAAGTTTTTTCTTTTTTCTTCTTCTTTTTTTTTTTTTTTTTTTTTTTTTCATTTTTCCCTGAAAACAAGTTTTGACATTCCATGCAAGTTGTCTTCAGTGGAGACAATTTCATGAAATGTCAAAACCTGTTTTATGGCAAAAAATACAACAACATGTCATCAATTTGTCATCTGCTGAATTAGCCACGAGAGTAGTAAAGGTTCAATTGGATCCCAAATTGGACCAAGTACATGTATTAAGTATACATTAATCTGAACTTTGTTGGGCTTTCAATAACAAATTGCCTTTACCAAGAAAATATTTTCATATTATTATTATTATATAAATGGCTGGGATTTACCATTTCATTTGGTAGATCATTCTCACTTATAATTTTATTTTAACTTTCCTTTTAAAAATGCATTTTGCAGTGCATAGAGTTAAAGCCCTATATTCCTTTGACCAAATCACTTGGACCTTTGGATTGCAGGTCCAAGTGATTATCAGTTGGACCAAAATGGGGTGTATCAATCCTTGGACCAATTCCAGTTGGACCAGGTATATACCTGTTGGACCATATTCAACTGTGTTTTTATAACTAAATAATAAGATATGGTTTAGTAACGTCTCACCAATTTTACAATTGTATAAAAAACATTTTATATATCATATAAGAATGTAAAATTGCCGTTCAGATATGAACTATGAGAGACGATTAAAACATAAAGTAAGTGACTTACATACCTTAAGTATACTAATAAATATAAACAGAATATAAGCTAACTCTGCACCGGCCGCGCTTCCCCACACCGGGACCAAAGCGAAACCCGGCAAACGACAGAGCATGTGCCGGAATCCAATGTCCAAACTGCACGTCCTTCACGCCAGGACTCACCATGGTGACTTATCAGGCACAACCGATACAGAGCCAGCATTTAAACACGTTTTACCATCAAAATCTACCGGTATTCATATATTGTATTAAAACATATATCTCAGATTTTTAAGAAGATGTAAGCAAAATCTGCGCCGGCCGTACCATTTGCAAAGGCACCACATTGAGTCCTGGTGAACGAAAGAGCATGCGGCAGAAACCAATGTCCAAACAGCATGCTCCTCGCACCCGGTGTCATGGTGACACATTAGGTATAACCGATTCAGACTGTGTCTAAAATACCTTATTGTATCGCCACAGAATAAGGTAGTAGAAGCCAAATCAAAATTTGTACTACGATGCAACTAAACATGTCGCTTTGATTTTTTGATTGTAATATATGTACAATATATAAATAAAACATATAGACAAACTAAATCAAGCCGTTTTTAAAAACATTATAAGAGCCTATCACAGCTATCCTTGTCACATGTTAAGATAAGATTAAAATTAGCATTCACCTTACAAAACGAGAAAGAATGCCGTCTGATCTGAAATGTTTAATATATACTTGGGCATGCATATTATTATACATGCCAGTTGCATTAAATAAATTGGTTTAAGATTTATACCATAAAAGTCCAAACATGACAAAAATGTGGATAAAATTTTAACAATCTATTTATACAATAACATTGAACGGCATTGTAAAATTAGATAGCAGGCTTTGGCACAGGCTCGAATCATTTGAGCGTTGGAAAATAAAAATATCATTTTTTCCTCATCTGATAAAATATTAAAATCTGGATAAACTGTAACTGCTTTTTCAAAAAGAATTTTTTCGTATAGGATAATACTTGTCGCAGTTAAGAAGGACATGTGTCTCATCCTCTACATGCACTCGACAAAATGGACATATTCGGTCACTTACTGATAAACCTTCGTACCTGCCCGTCTCAAGACGTAAAGGTGCCACCCCACAGCGAAATTTTGCAAGTGCTGAATGGTGAAGGGGTGACATTATAATTTTACAGTATTGTTCCGTTCCTTTTATATAATCATTTAAATCGGCACATCTACTATTAAAATCACCAAACAAACATACTGGACCCATATCTTGAAATTCATATATACCAGTTAATAAATTGTCATAAAACCCAAATACATCTGCCTGTCTAGATGAGTTTTCTGGAGGTAAATAGCATACACATAAAATTAAACATGTTCTATTGAATTTATGTTTTAGTCTTAGCCACAAAGTACCCTCATATGAGTTATCTACAACTTTGCATTCAAATTCTCTTAAAAGAGCGTTTTTAATGAGAATACCAACGCCACCTGAGCCACATCTGGCGTTGACATGCAGATGTTTCCTGTTCTGTCCAAACCACTCATACCCAGCTACCTCAAGTGTCTCATCATTTTTTAGATGTGTTTCCACCACACCAACTATATCCAGATTTAAGGGCGATAAACAGGATGCTCTAACCACATAATTATCACTAAAATTGTCTGAATTCCAACCCCTCACATTCCAACAGCCTGCTCTTATCTAATTTCTCTACTATCTACATATCGACCACCCTCACGCTCACTATAATGGTCAGAATGTCTATCCGAATGCCAATCTGACTGGTGACCATCCAGCCGGTCAGGCAGACGAGCATCCGGACGCTGTGAATGACGTACTTGATTCAAGGAGCTAGCTCCCATTATTGCCATTTCTAGTGCGCCTGCTATCAGGCGGTCGATGTCTCTGCCCACTCTGGCTATCATAACCCTCTGTTGTATGTTCATATCTGCTACTTTCTTGATCTCCTTTTACAAGACGTTCTCCCTTCAAAATAATGTTTCTATCTCCTCTCCGTATTTCTCCATAAAACATGTTACGGGTATTCATTAGAACTGCCTAGGAGAGACAATTCTAAAGTATATCAACTAGCTATATTTTATTGAATAAACAGAAAAAAAATCATCAAATTATCACCAAATTACCCACCTTATCTGTTTCTCTGTCTTCTTCAGAAACTTTGCTGGTATCAAATCTAATTTCCCCTTATCAGGCCCCTACCTGTAAGGGTGGCCAAAGTCACCAAGATTTCTTATCTTAATCTCCTTATGGTCATGGGCTTGTTATGCAATCCAAAATGTGTCAGAATACCTTAAATCTGCTGGCCAGTAAGTCCATAGCTAAAAAGCATAGCATTCCACAGAAAAATCAAAGCAAACCAATCAAGTATTCCTATTAGATTTTAAAGAATTTTGTTCAGTTTTAAACTTTCACTTTTAAACTCTCACTTTCTTTGTAAAAATTAAAAAAAAAAAATAAAATAAATAAATAACCTTGATGCTATGTGAGTTACTGGAAGAACCAAAGATTGAAAGAAATGAACAAAATCTTAAAAGGTTTGGGACAATTAGACAACAAAAAACATATTTTTATGAACATACAAGTGAATAGCAACTATACCAAAATAAATACAGTCAATTAAATACAGTTAATTTAGGGTACAAAAATAAAAACTGCTTTATTAAGACAAAATCACTTCCTTTCAGCTAAATACAACAAATAAGCAAATAAACAAGTAAATAATTAGTAAAATCACTGGAAGAAACAAAAATGGAAAGAAATAAAAATCAGATAAGATTTGTGACATGTAAACACTTACGCAAAATTATGCTTTTACGAACATACAAGAGAAGTTACTGACCATAATACACAAAATAAATAAATTAATAAATAAGTTGATGTACTCTCTCTCTCTCTCTCACACACACACACACACACACACACAAAACAACAAAAAAACATAGTGTTAGTTGAATAGTTTTTAAGAATTAAGTGTTCATGATGTACATGTAAAAGTAAATTAAATCAGAATAAATAAATTAATTGGTAGAAACAAAGACTGAAAGAATGAAAATATATGAAACTTTTGTGACATATAAATATTATAAACAACAACACAATTATTGATAAACATACAACAAGCCTGAATGTATGAATTATACATCCCTTTCACCTCTTCATTATAGTGTGAAAATACAGGGTTTTGCAAAATATAATAATCCTTTCGAGAAATATCAAATTATCTCAGTTAAAACTGTTTTGCCAAATATAGAAATATATAAAATAAATAAATAAAAACAATATCTGTAGATATATATTATTTAGTTGTTAAAAAGTGATCTAATATGGTCTTTGCCCTCCATCAGTTAGACAAAAAAAAAAAAAAAAAAAAATAAGCCTTAATTTTAAGAAATTGTTTGTTCAGTTTTGCAACTTTCACTGTAAATTTAACTATTAAAGAACAAAACAAAACAGAACTTGACATTGATTTACTGGAAGGAAAAAAGATTGAAAGAAATAGAAAAAGGTTTAAAGATTTTTTATTTATTATAAACAACACAAGTATAATTTTGTATGATACAGAAAACAATATCACTAAGTGCTATTTATGATTTATGCAAAAAAAAAAAACATATATCAAAGGAAACTTACTTAAAAACTGCGAAGCCAATTTATAAAAAGAAAAATAAATAAAAAAAAAAAATAAAAAAAAAGTATTTCAATTCTATCCTTCATCTTTGATACAAATTCATTGTCATCTTAAACTATCAAATAGATGCATGTACAAATTAACTTTAACAATAAAAAGGAATAAATGAATGAAAAATAATATCACAAATTAAAGATCACTTCTAAAACATGTCTTTTCCATTAAGGACAGTGTTACCAACGCAATTTTGGGTGGGTAAATGTCCGGGTGGGTAAATGTCAAAACCTGTTTTTTGGTGGAAAATAAGACAAAATGTCATCAATTTGTCATCTGCTGAATTAGCCCCGAGAGTAGCTAAGATTCAATTGGACCCCGAATTGGACCAAGTACATGTACAAGGGTCCTGTAAAAAGTTTTGTCACTGAGTTTAGATTACTTCAGTGCTATGTTCTATCAAACATACTTTTATTACAAACCTACAAAGTATTCCCCCTTTACTGAAACACATTTTTGTAACCTTTTTACCCAGTCGTGAAAAGCAGATAAATAGTCTTCTTTTGGTATCTGTTGGAGACACTGATAAATAGTGCTACCAAGAGAACTTCTAGACATATACTTATTTCCAGAAAGCATTTTCTTAAGCCTTGGAAATAAAACGAAGTCACAGGGACTCAGGTCAGGTGAATAAGGTGGATGGTTTAAAACTTTCATTTTTTCAGAAGCCAAAAAAGACTTCACAACGTCACACTTATTAGAGGAGGCGTTGTCATGTCAAAGGTGGACTCCTGACCATCCTTTGCTTGGTCGTTTCTTATTGTAAAACTCTTTCACTTTCTTCAGTACAGAAATCATGTAGAATCGACCAGTGACTGTATAACCAGATAGACAAGGCACTTGAATGACTGGCCCACTTGAATTAAAGAAAACTGCGTACAACATCTTTTTCGAACTTAATTATGGTTCTCTTGGCAATACATGGGCGTTTTTGATCTTTTCGCTTCCATTGCTTTTTATCAGCCCTTTTTTGTGGCTCAAACATGTGCACCCAGGTTTCATCACCTGTTAGCAAGTTAGAAATGACCCAACAATTTCTTCAAAAGTTCCTGGTCATATTTAAGGTGTTGTGTCTTATGCTCCTCAGTGAGCAAATGAGGTATCCACCTAACGCAAACCTCTCTCAGGTCCAAACGCTTTTTTCAAAACTGTCTTCTGATATGCCAGTACAACTAGCTATATCTTTGACAGACAATCGCAGCATCTTGTTCGACCACAATCTTTACTGAAGCGATGTTAGCCTTGGTAACAGAGGTTTTAGGCCTTCCAGGATGGGTATCATCTTCAACAGAAAATTTCCAAGCCTTAAAAGCTTTAACCCACCTAAAATCTGTGCGCATTGAAAAGGTCTGAGGTCCATATATACCACTAATTCATTAAATATCTGCTTTGAATCTATATTAAGCCTAATGCGGCATTTAATATAGCTACGAATTTCAGTCTTCTGGTCCATGTACCAATGTAACAAGTAAATTGGTCAATGTTTATGACTGCATCTATTTCAATTTGAAATAACTCGGTCAGTTTGGAAAGCAATTTGCACGAAATAAACAGGTATCATTAGCTATTCAACACACCATTCAAGTGCAGTGAAGCATTTTAAAATATACCTGGGATATAACAAAGGAAGCCTGTTAGTGATAGAAAACTTTTTGCATGACCCTCGTATTAAGTTTACATTAATCTGAACTTTGTTTGGCTTTCAATAACAAATTGCCTTTACCAAGAAAATATTTTCATATTATTATTATTTGCTGACTGACCACATAACATAGTGCATCTTATTTGAAAAGTAACTGTCCCAACAAGTAAAAATGAACCTATTCATATCTAATGAATCTGATCTGTCTGTGCATTAGCTGGATACTGTGTGATTATATGAAATTTCAAAACCCTAGCATCCACAGTTCAAAACTTATGCTATGCATCAAAAAGAGTGCAATTGTAAAAATGCACAAAGTTATAAAGGGCCATAACTCATGAAGTAATTTTTATAATTTATTCAAAAGTTAATCAGATCATTTACTCATCAATACCAATCTATTCACCAGGTTTCAAGGCTCTAGCTTCAATAGCTTTGGAGATATTTTGCTGACAAGATTTCATCTATATTTTTTCAAAGGGCCATAACTCAGTAAAGGGGCATAATCCTGATGGGAAAAAAAATATGGGTCAGCTATTTTTTCATGAAGAATCCATACATGAAATTTCAAAACCCTAGCATGCATGGCTCAGAAGTTATGCCATGCATCAAAAAGTGTAACGGATGTATGCACAGATGGACGGACAGATGCACGCACACACGCACACACAAACGTCCCAGATGCAATTTGCCCCTCCAACTTCTTCGAAGTTGGGGGCATAAAAAATAATGATACTATAAAAATATTTTCTTTGTAAACTAAAGGCAATTTGTTACTGAAAGTCTAACACCGTTCAGATTATTGTAAACTTAATGCATGTATGCATATACTTGGTCCAATTCGGGGTCCTATTGAACCTTTACTACTCTCTGGGCTAGTTCAGCAGATGACAAATTGCTGACATTTTTTCTTATTTTTTTTTCCATACAACAGGTTTGACATTTCATGCAAATTGTCTCTGCTGAAGACAACTTGCATGGAATGTCAAATCATGTGGAAATAATTTGTTTGAAATTTATGTCAAAACCTGTTTTCAGGGAAAAATGTAAAAAAAAAACAAAACAAAAAAAAACTTCAAAATGTTGTCTGCTGAAAATTTTATACATTGTACTAAGACTTAAAACATTTACTTAATTGTCAAAACAAGTTAATTATAGTGTGAAAATATTAAACCTTCACAAAATATAATAATGCTTTCAAAAATATCTCAATTAAAACTGTTTTATGAAAAGAAAAAAAAAAGAAAAAATGAATAAATAAATAAATAAAATGAATACACATACTTTAGTTGTAAAAACAGTGTTTAATATGGTCTTGGACCCAATATACTTTACGTATTAAGTCCTCTAACAGGTATTTACAAGAAAACTGATGCAAAGCATCAGTATGCTGGGAAACTAATCTGTCATGCATTACTTAGCTCCCTATAGATCATAGTATAGTGAAAAAATGTTATAATTTATGAATGGTTGTAATTATATAAATCATCGCAATACTCAATGATAAAAACATTATAGACGTTATCAGAGCTATGTAAAAAAAAAATCAACTATGATCGTCTGTTTTCTAGCCAGCATACTTAATTACATGTCCCCATCCATAGCCTAGGCTGAATATACTATATCTGAAATCATCTATGTAGCAGTGTATCGTTCTTTTCTCCACTCATAATGTTTGCTTTCAGCCCAAATCTTTCCATGCTTGAATATCAAATTAAACTGTATTATTAAACCAGCTTATAATCTGTTTGATTTGAGAATGCATATTTCCAATCGTAAACAAAGAAAAATAGCTTTTGTTTCTTCTTCGTAGTAAGACGGAAAAAGACAAAATGAAAAATTCAAACGTGTACAAATATTGACAGCAACAAGGTCATTTCAGGTCGAATGGTCAAATTGGGGCTCCTATGGGAAAATTGCTTATTTCTCTTTTAAATGAGCAAACCCCACATTACTACATTCATTCTACACAGTACTCCCATTTTTTAAATGACAGATTCATCTGTCATTCCTTGCTGGCATACGCATTTTCAAGTTGCATCCGGCTTTCATTACCACTTAAATATGTGTCCGCTCAAAATGTAGTCCGATTTATATGAATATAAAGCTATAAATATCTTTATAGCGCCGTGCAATTTTTAAAGCAGGCGACATTCAGATTCTCCCCTGTTTTGCAGAGAAAACCAGACTAAGAATTTCATATGACTTTTTTGCCAGCGGATGAATTGCATAAATTTCTCTGATTAAATAAGAGAAAAAAATGAAATTGATATCTGCTACAGTCATAGTAATTAAGCTATGCAGTTTAAGGGTTATTGTTTGTGTTGAGGTTTTACGGCCCAGTCAACCCAATGTGGTCATGTCAAGCGCGGTCAGTTTACCAAACCACACGTTTACTGGGCAGGCTTAGTCCTCTTAGTGGTTAACCAGTATTGTGCACATTCTTTTGCCAGAAACTGACAATTGCCCTTCTTGAATCAGCGGTAGGGATAGAATGACCGTAGAAAATATTTCATGATCAATCTCCACGAAAGAATGTTGCTGACCTCAGCGGGGGTTGAACCCGTGACCTCCTGGTCTCCAGTCGGACGGCGCATTCAACTGGTTAACATAATCAACATACTTGTGTATCAATACGCCTGTGCTTGATAATAAAAGAAAAAAAAAAACCTGTGCTCATAATCATGCTGCAAAGTGTTTTCTTCAATATTAGCTCAATGCGTTAGATAGGTTGTAAGGTTGATCTGCGCAATTTTTTGTTAGCTATTAACAGAACAGGTGCCACTTCATGACCCGCTATCAAAAATTAACCAGATATTTTTACCTTAAAACATAATTTGACATTTCTTGCAAATTGTCTCAAAAGAGGAATCAATTTGCATGAAATGTCAAATCCGTCTCCTTGGGGAAAAAAAATCAAAATATGGCAACATGAAACTTTTATACAGAGCACTTGCCCATTTGTTTGAGGTGTGTAAAAAAATCAATACTGTCGGATTAAAGGGACAGGGCTTTAAGTCAAACATTACAATGTTGTTGATTTGCTTTACATTAAATATTTTCGCTGCAGCATTTTAATACATAGGATGCTTGGATTTAAAGTGTAACTATTTGTCAAAAAAAAAACGGAAAGTGTTGAAAATCTATATTGCTATCTGCAGCGCAATGTTAACTACTCAAGGTATTCGGTTATTTCCTTTTATTGAATGTTGGATTGTGAAAGTGAAAGTAGACAACAAGTTGGCTTCTTTAAAAAGAACCCAAATGAATCTAGGTCCGCATCTTGTTTTGAATTTGCAGATTTGCACAGCAAATTTAACGACTCCATTTGCAACCAATTTTAAGTACAAGTATTGAGTTATTGAAGAAAATTTACCACAATTTCGGCTCTATATTGCATGTGAGAACTGGCTTTTTGCAACATTTTGAGATAAATTTTTTCTTTTGAAACTTCAAAACATCAAATGGAACTTCATAGCACTATATAGCACTATATAGCACTATATAGCACTATATAACAAAATTGGACGGTTTTCAAAAATCCGTGCTTTAATAAAGCAAAGTCCGGGCAGACGTCGTCTGGCAGATTTATCTTTTGGTTAATTTTTCTGATAAACCCATCCATAATGCCGTTAGGTGTTCTTCCTGTATAGGTTTTATACAAATTAAGATTTTTTTTTTTGATGAATTTCTGATAGAATCTGTCATTTCAGTGCCTTTGGCGCTTTGATTTATTTCACTATGTTACCAACAGCACAGTTCTCTGCTGCAAAATAAAAAAAAAATGTGGGGGTGAATAGTTATATAGTCCCACTAAGAACCCCATAAAACTGGAAGAAAACCGAGGTTCTTCAAATGCATACACATTTTACAAAAACAACCTTAAACAGATACGCCGGCCTGGAGCCCGGAGTAAATGACTTGGTCCAACTGGAATTGGTCCAAGGAATACACCCCATTTGGTCCAACAGATAATCACTTGGACTAGTCCAAGGTCCAATGGTCCAAGTGTTTGGTCCAAGGAATACTCTGACCCCTAAATTGAACTCAACCTGTATTTTATAACTATATACCGGTGTATAAAATATGAAACCAATACACTAATCTTTTCAGAAGATATCAAATGGTACCATTTTTCAAAGTTGAAAAAGGACCATAACTCCCATAATTGATGGATTTTACCCTAAACTGAACTTGACCTACATTTTATGATTATATACCTTTGTATAAAATTTGAATCTAATACACTTATCTTTTCAGGAAATATTGAAACAGGACAGATGGGACAGGACAGACCTGACATATATATGTACAGACCTCGGTGATACTATATGCCACCAAAAATATTGAAACAGGACAGACGGGACAGGACAGACAGACCTGACATATATACATACAGACAGCGGTGATACTATATGCCCCCCTCCCTCCACCTCCCCCCACCCAATCAAATATGGTGGGGCATAATAAAACATTCCCCCAACCCAATGTACCCTTACCTGCTACAAGGATAGCAGGCCTTGCCTAACTGTAAGCCAGTATTAGTTGGATGCTTAGGTAACAAGATACATGACACCTTCCCCACACCCGCTTAAATGGCCTAAGTTATCTGGAGCACAAAGGAAATTGTTTTATCTCTCTTAATTTGAGCCCTAAGATTCTTTATTGTGTTATGGCTTACCACTCCTACCTTCCATAATCTGCCTTAGCAGATCACCAATACCTTGTGGATATATACTGAAAGGAAAAAGAAACGCAGGGTAGAGTTTTTTCCTTCTTATTTTAACCATTTTTTACGGTGTTTACTATAGCCATACACTTTTACAGATTGTCCTGTGAATGTGAACCGCGGGTATACGAGTCTTTGGTCGATGTGCTATCTACCCAGTGTGTGAAATCATTCAACCGTGCACTACACAGTGCATTGCACGGACAATACGGAAAGCCAAAATTTCGTGCAAAACAAGCATGTTTAAATCTTCAGCACAAGATTTCCTCACACCATTTGGTACACTTCAACGATACACAACGCTCTTCGATTCTTTTACCGATTTTTCTTTTCATTTTTACGCTACTTTGAACTTTGTTTCAATCATGGTACGATTGACTGATGTTCAGAGGGGTAGGGCAATTGCGTTGTTGATGCAGGGTCAGAGGCAACAGCAAGTTGCCCATCATTTTGGGGTTAACGTCTCAACAATTGAAAGTCTTGTTAGACGTTTAAGGGAGACAGGGCATTTAGCAGACCGATCGCGGTCTGGGCGTTCACGCGTGACGTCGCAACGTCAAGACAGGACAATCCGTCTGGCACATTTGTGGAATCGTCATCTCACTGCTACCGAAACTGCCCTTAATACAGTAGGTATGCATAATCGACAAATTTCTCCGAAGACTGTTGGAAGTCGATTGCGTGAGATTGGTCTTCGAGCTCGTCATCCATACGTTGGTCTGCCTCTGACCCAGGCACGTAGGTTGCGTCGTATGGCGTGGTTGACGGCGCATGCGCCCAGGCTATTTCCGATGAGGCAGTGGAGACGAGTTCTTTTTACGGACAAGTCTAGGTTCACTCTCTATCGCGCAGATGGTCGACGTCGTGTGTACCGATGTCGCGGAGAACGCTTTGCCGATGCCTGTGTTGTCGAACGGGATCGGTTTGGGGGTGGCTCCGTTATGGTCTGGGGAGGCATTGCTCATGGGATAAAATCACAGTTGATTATTGTTGTGGGCAATATGACTGCAGTAAGGTATAGGGATGAGATCTTGCGTCCTGTTGCAGTCCCGCTTGTGCAACAACGTAATCTGATTCTGCAGCAGGATAATGCCCGACCACATGTTGCCCGGGTTTGTCAGGATTTCCTGGCAAACAATAACATCGCACCACTAGCATGGCCACCGTACAGTCCAGATTTGACCCCAATAGAGCACATGTGGAATGAGCTGGACAGAAGGGTTAGGAAGCGCCGAAATCCATCCCCCCGCAACTCTCGCACAACTAAGGAATGCGTTGATCGATGAATGAAATAACATCCCTTGCGAACTGTCAATGCTTTGGTTAACTCTATCCAAAGGAGAATTAGGGCAGCAATGACAGCAAGAGGGGGGGCACACCCGATATTGATTTTCAGTTTGATTTTGTATCAAGATTTTGGGGGGTAGCTACCAATGAACTTCAATAACTCGAGACTTGTTCATCACAAACCAATGAAATTTGGAACTTTTGTTCCATACATGTACCGTTTTGTAATCATAGTAAAAGATTTAAGAAACTTTTTCAAACTTGAATGAAATGTAGGAATAAAATTTACCCTGCGTTTCTTTTTCCTTTCAGTATATATTCCTTACAACTGCTTCAGGGAGTTGATTCTTTGGCTCAGAGGTTAGAGCATTGGATTTTTATATCGGCAGACTAGGTTCGAATCCCACGAAGGCGGGGAAATTTATTTAGCTGTGCTTCATTCCTTTGTTACGACTTTCATGTCCGTGATTGGACTTTACTTTGCTGAAAATGGCTTTGTGTCATCATAAATGATGACTTTCTTGAAGAGGGGGGTGATTGGGGGGTGTGGGGTGGTAGGGGTATTACGGCCTATCACTACTACCTTCGATAATCTGCCTTGGCAGATTATGCACAGCTTGTAGATATATATTCAATCTCTGACAACTGCGTCAGGGAGTTGACTCTTTGGCTCAGTAGTTAGAACATTGGATTTTAATTCGGGGAGAGTGGGTTCAAATCCCTCGATAGGCGGGAAGTTTATTCAGCTATGCTTCATTCCTTTGTTACGATTTTCATGTCATAAGAATTGTTTTATCTCTCTCACCTGGTGCCATGAGAACCTTTACTGTTTTATTCCTACTGAATGTATCTGCCTGCCATTAATTATCATAATATTCCAAGCGGTTTAAAAGGTTATAGCAATTTTCACAAATTGATTACAGACGGACATGCCTTGGTACGGCTGTTTATAAAGAAATCTGGCATTTGACAATTTCATTCGTTAGAATTTGTCAATGTATCTGCATGCCAAAAATTATCAGACTATTCCAAGTGGTTAAAACCTAAGAATCTTTAATATTAATCTCTTATCTGGAGCCCTCAAACCTTTGTTGTTTATGTGGAGTGCACATTTATTATATCAGCTTGCATTTGACAATTTTATTGGGTTTGGGCTTGTCAATATGTATCTGCAGGCCATAAATTATTAATATATTCCAAGCAGTTTAGAAGTTATAGCAATTTGCAAAACTGATTATGGCTGGACGGACATGCCTTGGGTTAAGGCTATTACCATTTTCATCCTTATTACTGCATTGTGCTCTTAAGTTTTGTTTTTCAAAATCGCTACAGAAACTTCTAGTAAAATATTCTCCTAATTCAGGTATACTTTCAAGTAAGATCAGCAGAGAACTTCATGAGGGCATTTTAATGATACTTGCAAAATATTGTTCTTTCTTTATAAATGCGTACATTGTTGGTACCCATTTGAATTACCTCGACATGTCAAGGCAATTCAAATGAGCACCAACAACACAAATTGACTATTCTGCGGGCTGCGGGTTGTGGGCCATATACAACTGTTGTCTTGTAATGAGGTTATTGCACAACAAAACTGAAATGATTAAATTTATACTTTTTTTGTTTTGTGTATACATCAACAGAAAATCATCATTGAATACATGCATATGTATGTCTATATGAAACTGATAGATAGCAAGATAGCAATGCCATAATTCTTTAGAATAGGTTATTATCAGGACATGTGGCTTAATTTTATTGGCCGCTTCATGAGAAAGTGTCCCCTTGGAAACATGTGACATGCACATGCACTTAAGGAAATACTGATCAGTCTTACTTGTATGCTCTGTGGATAGTCCAGGACAAGTACCTACTGTATGCTATCATCAAAGACTCTGCTCTGATCAGCCTGCACAGATGAACAGTCTGATATGACTTGACTTATTGCTAATCATCTTAAAGGTATATTTTGTCAAAATGCTGCCCAGAAAAAGCTGAATGAATAACGCAAGCACTGATTTTACAACATTTATCATTCTATGAAAAAACTTTCAGACAAATTAAACCTATGAGTTTACTAACAAGAGCTGTCAGCAGACAGCATAGCTCACCTGGATGTAAGGACTAAATGCCTCTTTGGCCTATCGGGGGAGGAGGGGGGCATTAAATAATCATAATTGTCATAGGGGAGAGTGTGCTGCTGAATAAAACTTTGGACCCATATCTATCATCAAACTGAACACGAACCAAATCCATCATATGGTTTTGAAATTTGAGCTTTTAAGAAGTTTAACGTAAAACTTCAGCGTAAAATTTGTCTGTGACCTTGACCTTTCAGCCATAGTCATAGGTGGGAGTATAGCTGAATAAAACTCTGGACCTATATCCATCATCATACCGAATATAAACCAAATCAATCATACAGTTTTGAAATTATGAGCTCTGAAAAATCTTAAACATGAAATTTCAGTCTGTGACCTTTACCTTAAATGCATGGGCATAGGCAGGGTATTGCTCAATAAAACTTTGGACCTCTATCTGTCATCATGCAAAATCTGAATCACATCCATCATTTGGTTTGGAAAATATGAGCTCTTTAAAAACTTTAACATAATACTTTAATTGTAAAATTTCAAAGTCTGTAACCTTGACCTTAAGATCATGGACATGGGCTGGGGTATTGCTGAAAAAAACTTTGGACCTACATCTAACATCACATGAAATATGAACCAAATCCATCATACAGTTTGGAAAATACGAGGTCTTAAAAAACTTTAACGTAAATGTGGACGCCGATGCCATTGCCAACGCCAACGCCGGAAATAGTGCAATAGCTCTTCCTGGACTTCGTCCAGGCCAGCTAAAAAACTTGTTAGGCCAAACAAAAAAAAAATCTTTTGATTCTCAGGCTTTCTGTTTTTTACTTTTAAAAAAAGAGCATGAAGGTAGCTTTTTACTTTCATTTTGGCTTCAAATATATTTATTTATCTATATATTTATTTATTATACCTTCTTGTTAATTGGTGCCTAATGCAATCATGCTGAATATGTTTGTAATTTAAATGTGCTCAAAAGCAATGTCTAATTGAGCGCTATTAAGGTCAATCATTTTTCTAATTGCCTAATTAATGGTCACAGTTAACTCAGTTATCTTTGTAATCTTTCCGTACTTAAATGGTTGTCAATGCTGTTAGACACAAACAATTATTTAGAGAACAATGTTTGTTTGTTTGCTTGATTAAAATGTTGATATATACTTTCCATTATAATTGTAAAAATTGAGCCCATGCATAACATTTCCTACTATTTCACATGTATGCCAAGCAAAGACTCAGATTTGACTGCACATCCAAAAGTTTGATGAAAAGCATCACTGTTTACTGTTTAAGGTCCCAAGAATTTCGGCTGTGCAGTTTTATCGGAAAATGCTAAAATAGTAGCCAAGTATCCAGGTAAGACTCTGATCAGCTTGGAGAGATGTAGGGGATTTCAGCTGGGAGGGGTTTTGTCCTAGTTGGAAAATTCACAGAAGGGATTTTGTCCACTTTGTAAAAAAGAGCAGGGGGGATTATATCCACATTGCAAAAAACACAGAAGGAATTATGTCCACCTATACAAAAATGAGCAGAAGGGATTATGTCCGGGAGGGATTTTGTCCTACACTCCCGAAGTACATTTAATGATTTTAATCTCTTCTCTGGAGCCCTTAAACCTCTGTTGTTTAATGATGAGTACTCTTTATTAGAGCTCGATGAATGTTTACTGTCATGTCAAAGATTGGATGAGTTCATGAATCCAAAGTCTGTTTTTAGGTAAGCAAAACTAAAAATAGCATATCAGGTATTTTCGTGAAGTGTTTGGAAATAGTGCCATGAGAATAGCAAACATATTCCCAATACTCTGTAACAGTGGACGAAGTGGTGTAGCAGATACATCGATCACTGGGATCTGATTGTCTTGAGAAGAGTAAATTGTTGTATTGTCACCATGCAATCTCTCTGTTTTTTTTGTTTTGTTTTTTGTTTGTTTGTTTTTTTGTTTCTTTTTTTCAGTATTTTACTTTGGATCTTTTATATCAATTGTGGCTTAAAAATTATTCATTTTTTTAATGTTTTTATTCATACCCCACTGAAAAAAGAAAACCAAACATAAAAAAAAAAATTTGATTGTGTTGGGGTTTAACGACATGTCAACCCTTGAGGGTCATTTTGTGTCGTCTCCCAGAGAAAGGGAGAAAAGAGATAGAAGAGAGAGTAGAGGAGATGAAAGAGAGGGACAGGGAAGAAAGAGGAACAGGAATGAAAGTGAAGAAACAGAAGAAATAAAAACATTCCCCCTCTACCCTTACCCACTACAAGGATAGCAGGCCTTGCCCAACTGTAAGCCAATATCAGTTGGACGCCCCAGTGATGTAAGATACACAGCACCTTCGCACCACCCGACCACCCCTAAAAAAAAAAAAAAAAAAAAAAAAAAAAAACATCAAAAAACTGGCTAAATGGGCGTTATTGCATCTGCTGTTCATACACCATTAGACAGGAATTCGGCTAATTGGCATTTAATGTATTTACCCATAGTCTGAACAAACCGTGTGGACCCAGAGCAGAACGCAGAGTGCATGATTAGAGTCAGTACTGAATGTCTCTCATTTGGCAGTTTTTAGATAAATAAACAGGTAGTTGAATGGCCTTGTCAAACTCTTGAGGCACGTATGGTAAGGTGTCAGAATGTTTAGGGTAAACATGGTATATATCTCTCTTCTTTCTTTGTTTTTTTAGCAATAAACAACGTCATTATCTCAACACTTTATCATCATTCAGTCTGATCAGGACCTTTGTCTGCTTACAAAATTAATGGATACTATAGAATATATGAATGGACAGAATTAATCCAGAAAAGATCCAGATGACACTGCGCAGATGCACAGGTTGATCTCGACCTTTGCTATTCAAATGCAATAAGAGCTCATCATTACACACCTTAAAGACTTTTTTTGACATTTAGCATGTTTGGTAAATATTTCAGCAGAAAACATTTTGAAATATTTTCCCCCAAAAAACAGAATTTGACATTTCATGCAAACTGTCTGTTTGATTGAATCCTAATTTCTGTCGGAAAGGAGCACATCAATTTGTTGACTGGTGAATCTGTCTATAGCATGGTTAGTGTTAAAAAAGCATAAGAATTTTCACATCACGGAGATTTAGATGAAAAAAGAAAGGATAAAAAAAAACACATAGAGATAAGATATTATTATGAGTAAAAAAAAGACTGTTAAAGGGATCAAATCTCCGACCATCGATTTAGTTTTTTTCTTTATAGACAACAAACTTACTGTTTGAGCTATGATCCAATACACATGCAAGAAACCCTATGCAGTCAGTAAACCAGAAAAAACCTAGTGGCATTATTTAAACCCCTAACAACCCTGGATTATTCCAGTCTTAAAAGTACAAAGACACAACAGTAAACATTCATCCAGTAATATACCAGGTTGCAGTTGTCAATTTCATTGGTTAGGTCTTGTCAATATCAATCTACATGCCATAAATAATAAATATGGTTCAAGCCATTTAAAAGGTATAGTAATTTTCACAAACTGAATTGGGAGGGACAGATATGCCTCGGCAGTCAACTCTTTATAAAGAAATCTCTTTTTACAAATTATGTAACAATATTGATTAGATCTTGTAAATATGTATACAAAAATTTATCAAAATATTTCAAGCAGTTTAAAACTTAAGAACCTTTAATGTTTTTTCTCTCTTAATTGAGCCCTTAAACCTCTATTATTTTATAAGGTGTACACATTAACTATATATAGAGAGCTAACTATATATAGAGAGCTGGTGCTTGTAAAACACTATGCATCCAAATGCCTGATTCTATCACTGCTTGACTCCAACACTGCTTGCCCATGATTGGTAACAACAGTACAAATATACGAGATTTCAATGTTATTTTCTTAAAAGGGAAATAACTCTAAAATGGGAGATAATTTGGATAAGAAAATAATATGGGTTACCTATTTGGACACCTATTTTTCCATGAGGAATCCATATATGAAATTTCAAAACCCTAGCATGCACAGTTCAAAACTTATGCTATGCATCAAAAAGTGTGCAATGTAAAAATGCCCAATATGACAAAGGGCCATAAATCAAGAAGTTTATTCAAAAATTGATCAGGTCATCTACTCATCAATACCAATCTATTCACCAGGTTTCTAGGCTCTAGCTTCAATAGCTTTTGAGATATTTTGCTGACAAGATTTCATCCATATTTTTTCAAAGGGCCATAACTCTGGAAAGGGGCATAATCCTGATGGAGTAAAAAAATATGTGTCAGCTATTTTCTCATGAAGAATCTATATATGAAATTTCAAAACCCTAGCATGCATATAGTTCAGAAATTATGCTTTGTATCAAAAAGCGTAATGGACTGCCGCATGCACGGATGGACACATGCATGCACAAACATCCCAGAAGCAATACGCCCCTCCAACTTCTTTGAAGTTGGGGGCATAATTACACTAGGTGGCATTTGACATTTTCAATAAGATTATCACAAACTAATTATGGATGGACAAGCCTCTCAAGGCTAATAAATGCTGATGACAATGCCAATGCCTGGAGTGCAAAAGCTCTTACTGTACTTTTGTACAGACCTGTTAGCTAAAAATGACCCAGGGTTTTCAGAGAAGGTCCTTCAAAGATGTGGATTGATGGATCATAATATCTCCTCCTTTCACTCAGGTGAGCAAAAAATAGTGGACCAAGTTATAATGCTCCAGACTTCAAAGAAGGTGGAGGGGCATAAAACTTGGTGGTTGTTTGACTGTTCCTTTGTCCAGTCTTAGCATATAGTCAAAAAAAGTTACAGATAGGATCTTGAAATTTTTAAATAATATTCCAGGATTAAGGGGACTGGTATCTTTTTTCTTTTTCAGTTTAACTGGTATAGTAATGTAGTCATACTACAAAGAAAATAGTAATTTGGGCTTATACACAACCAACTATTCTACTTGTTAAATACCCTCATAGAAAATGAATGTTATTGTATGTTATTGTTACAGGAGAAACAACTCTATCGCCAGTGCCGCTGCCAGGGATCAAACGCAAGCAACTGGCATGAAAGGCCACCATTTTTCTACGTCACTATTATGCTGACGGTTTGGTGTTTTAAAACCCTTTCAACATTATTTAAGTCATATTGAGACAGTGGAAAGATGATAATGAAAAGTTCTGTGCAATAAAGCGCCCTAGGGCCTACAGTCAAGAGCTGAATTCTGGGTTTTAAAATGGGACCTTGTGACAGTGAGCTATCCAGCTGTCCAATCTCTAAAAGAGCTGGCTTGTATTGCAAGGCAGTACAATGGACATTTCACTACTACAATAAGTGAAATAAATGTGTATTTTGGGTAACCCTATCCTATCTAACTTTCTTGGTGAAATAGAAGTCTATCATTTTTTCATGTTTTCTCAAAAAAAAAAGAAGGGTAGGTGGTACTATGATAAAATATTTATACTAAATCACTCTTACATTTAGGGTACAATCTTGGTCCAGATCTGGACTCTGAGGCCTATTGATTGATTGATTGTGTTGGGGTTTAACGACACGTCAACCCTTGTGGGTCATTTTGTGTCGTCTCCCAGAGAAAGGGAGAAAAGAGATAGAAGAGAGAGTAGAGGAGATGAAAGAGAGGGACAGGGAAGAAAGAGGAACAGGAATAAAAGTGAAGAAACAGAAGAAATAAAAACATTCCCCCTCTACCCTTACCCAATACAAGGATAGCAGGCCTTGCCCAACTGTAAGCCAATATCAGTTGGACGCCCCGGTGATGTAAGATACACAGCACCTTCGCACCACCCGACCACCCCCATCTCAAGTTTATTTAGCCATGTAATAGTTTCAATTACCAGCCACCCTGTCCCCCCAGCATGGTGCCACCAATAACACCTACTGACCTTGTCATAAAAAGTAATTAGTGGAAGCCAGATTCTGAGGTAGGAAATGTGATAAGGTTGCAGGGTTATCTATCTATATGGCCTCAGTATCCCCGAAATTGGTCATTCAGAGATTTGCTGAGCTATTACATTTACAAATTTTGTATATGGAATCAGCTGGAAAACACGAAGCAATTCTTCCAAATTTCTTGCAAAGCAATTGTTTGCAAAAGAACCTTTCAAGTGAAATTGAGTATGATTTGGGATCTGAAAGCCAGTTTCAAAATTTTGAAGAGTTGCCAACACTGGTCCAAGGAGAAACTGTCGCAAGAAAACGACAGGAGCGTATTGCATCAACTCCACAGAAGGGCTTAAGAAGAAAGTGACATCAAACATCCACACCAAAGCCAACTTATAAGGGTCCAACTAAGTAAGATGTACAGAAATTTATAGATTTCTGTTCATACTATGTGGTCATTTTTGGGCAATAAATGCTTATTTAAAATTTTGTCTGTAGACTCTCTATTCAGTGATGTCTGAGAGCCAGAAACTCCAAACAGTGTAATCCCTGAACAATAAGTAATCTTCATGTGTCTGTTTGTAACAACGGTCTCCTTTAGATTCTAAAATTCTGTCATTCTCACATATAAACTTTATCATTCGTGTAAAACATTCTAAGTTTCTGTCTTGTATTAAGTCTCTGTTGTTTACAGCTATGTTTAAGTTTAAGTTCTGCATTTAATCTTTAATAAAAGATTGTTTTCTTATCGGATCAGCCCTTTCCAGCAAGCTGCATTGTCTTCTGACAACTCTTGTTTGTTTTCTGTTGTGGTTGAATTGGCAACTGTGTAAAGTTCGTACATTGTACCATACATGTATTTACCCTAATTATTGTGTACTAGGTTTTTCTTTGTTTTGTGTCATTTCCTAATATACTTTATTTACCCTAAGTATTGGGACACCTTATCTACCTAAAATACTTGTCCTAAATTTTTTTTTTTTTTTTTTTGTGTTAAGGTTTTATGGCCCAGTCAACCCAATGGGGTCATGTCGAGCGCGGTCAGTTTACCTAACCACACATTTACTGGGCAGGCTTTGTCCTCTAAGCGGTTAACCAGTATTGTGCACATTCGAAATAGCCCATTTTGCTACCCCTTGATCCATCTAAAATAATGCTGTGTGTATGGCAAACAGTGTAGACCCTGATCAGATGCCACATTTTGCGGTGCCTAATCTGGGTCTTCACTCTTTGCAAAGGCCTATCTCTCCCTATACTTAGGGTTATCACGGTATATATAATTTTTTTTAAATCCATATAATTAATACATTGTGTTAAATTAAAAGCTGACATTTGTACATTGAAATACAAGTGTCATTTTGAGATATACTAGTGTCATTTTGAGCATTTTGATCTGAAATAAAAGTGCATGTTTATTTTTGACTGAAATATATGTTCATATTACAGCGCATAATAATTTGAGCTCAACAATATGGTCTGTGTGCCCAGCGAAGACTCCGACCAGCCTGGACATCCACCCAGTCTGATCTGAGTCTTTGCTGTGTGCTATCTGGGTAGCTAAGGACCCATGAATTCTTCTTGCGGACAGCAAAGGCTCTGATATGATTGTGCAGAAGTTCTCTGTGTTTACAGGCCAAATATTGTTGGTTTTCTTGTCACATAACTATAGTTTTTAACTGAATGAATTTTTATCTGTATTGAATATTATGTATATTGAATATTCTATTCAAATTCTAATCAAATTAGTACTCTTGTTATCGAATAATGTATGTTTGTCTTGTATCCACTGAATGAAATTAAATTTGCTTTGCTGTTTTACATTATTTTATCTCTACATCACACATGTTCATAGACAAGATTTTCTCTCTGCTGTCCACCACAACTGCAAACAGCTGCTATTAATTACACACCCTGTGGGGCAAATTCATATGATGCTGATAATAATAACCCTAATTAACTAATTATATCTCAGAGTCCAGATCTGGACTGAGATCATCACGAAAACATGCCTATATAATACTGACCCCCTTAAACCCCACTTTTATATAGTAAAACTGGGGTTTACAGGGGTATACATTATTTTTCTTACTTCTGCTCAAAACATAGATGGTGGGTACTCGTTAGAACTGCCTCGGTGAGGCGGTTCTAATGAGTACCCACAATCTATGTTTTGAGCAGAAATATGAACAATATCAGAGTTTTTTACCTGAAAAATTACAGTTTTTAGAGGTGAAATTTTCTATATATTTGAATACATGTGTTTTCGTAATGTTGTACCATATATGTAAGACTGAAATATTCTGTCAAGAAGGTCTGAGCAAACATTGTAGACCCAGATCAAACTGCTCCTGTAGGTAAACTGTTGGCCATTCTGTCAGTATTTTGGACACATCTAACTTCTAAGGATAGGCAAACCAGTTTGGTAAAATTTTATGT